>OY283142.1:69290953-69608453 GCA_958299785.1 Medicago lupulina | reverse complement strand
GCCAAGTGAATAACCTTGTTAATTTTTGGATTTTACTTGTTTTTGACCCTTTCTCACTAAAACGGCCATAACATGGAATTTCCTTACCCGGTGGGAGCTTGTGAACATTCGATAGAAAGCTAACAAGCATAGCTACGACCTAGGCTTGTCGGAAATTTTCTTAGACGAAGAAATCTTGAATTATTTTTTGCAAAACTCCATTAGAAAGGATCCTGATCCTTTACCCTTTTTCTGATTTTTCAACCGAATTTTGGAGGAATCCCTTCAAATCGACTTTTTTTAATAACGGGAGCCATAGTCGTGCCCTATAACATGAGACTAAGCCATATTGAAAATAGGTTTCACGCTAAATTTTATGGAAACAAACGATTTAGAATAAGAAATCTCATAGGATACATTTGAAATCATATAGGAAACATTTACGAAAAAACCCATTTATCTCATTTTTCGTATAACTTATTGACCAATTACTGTTTAGTTTATGGTTTTCAATGTTTCAGATGACTAATGGTTGATTTTTAGAATTTTTGAAAATTCGGTCTAAATGGAGGCCAAGTGAACAACCTTGTTAATTTTCAGATTTTACTTGTTTTTGACCCTTTCTCACTAAAACGGCCATAACTTGGAATTTCCTTACCCGGTGGGAGCTTGTGAACATTCGTTAGGAAGCTAACAAGCATAGCTACGACCTAGGCTTGTCGGATATTTTTTTAAACGAAGAAATCTTGAATTATTTTTTGCAAATCTCCATTAGAAAGGATCCCGATCCTTTACCCTTTTTCTGATTTTTCAACCAAATTTTGGAGGAATCCCTTCAAATCGACATTTTTTAATAACGGGAGGCATAGTCGTGCCCTATAACATGAGACTAAGACATATTGAGAAAAGGTTTCACGCTAAATTTTATGGAAACAAACGATTTAGAAAAAAGAAATCTCATAGGATACATTTGAAATCTCATAGGAAACATTTACGAAAAAAACCCATTTATCTCATTTTTGTATAACTTATTGACCAATTATTGTTTAGTTTATGGTTTTGAATGTTTCAGATGACTAATGGTTGATTTTTAGAATTTTGGAAAAATCTTGCTAAATGGAGGCCAAGTGAATAACCTTGTTAATTTTCGGATTTTACTTGTTTTTGACCCTTTCTCACTAAACGGCCATAACTTGGGATTTCCTTACCCGGTGGAAGCTAGTGATCATTCGTTGGAAAGCTAACAAGCATAGCTACGACCTAGGCTTGTCGGAAAAATTTTTCAACGAAGAAATCTTGAATTATTTTTTGCAAAACTCCATTAGAAAGGATCCCGATCCTTTACCCTTTTTCTGATTTTTGAACCGAATTTTGGAGGAATCGCTCCAAATTGACTTTTTTTAATAACGAGAGGCATAGTCGTGCCCTATAACATGAGACAAAGCCATATTGAAAAATGGTTTCACGCTAAATTTTATGGAAACAAACGATTTAGAAGAAGAAATCTCATAGGATACATTTGAAATCATATAGGAAACATTTACGAAAAAACCCATTTATCTCATTTTTCGCATAACTTATTGACCAATTACTGTTTAGTTTATGGTTTTCAATGTTTCAGATGACTAATGGTTGATTTTTAGAATTTTTGAAAATTCGGTCTAAATGGAGGCCAAGTGAATAACTTTGTTAATTTTCGGATTTTACTTGTTTTCGACCCTTTCTCACTAAAACGGCCATAACTTGGAATTTCCTTACCCGGTGGGAACTTGTGAACATTCGTTGGAAAGCTAACAAGCATAGCTACGACCTAGGCTTGTCGGAAATTTTCATAGACGAAGAAATCTTGAATTATTTTTTGCAAAACTCCATTAGAAAGGATCCCGATCCTTTACCCTTTTTCTGATTTTTCAACCGAATTTTGGAGGAATCGCTCCAAATCGACTTTTTTTAATAACGAGAGGCATAGTCGTGCCCTATAACATGAGACTAAGCCATATTGAGAAAAGGTT
Organism: Medicago lupulina; assembly: GCA_958299785.1. Lineage (NCBI taxonomy): Eukaryota > Viridiplantae > Streptophyta > Magnoliopsida > Fabales > Fabaceae > Medicago > Medicago lupulina. Next base: position 69,606,462 of record OY283142.1, on the reverse strand, counting down.
TCACGCTAAATTTTATGGAAACAAACGATTTAGAAAAAGAAATCTCATAGGATACATTTGAAATCTCATAGGAAACATTTACGAAAAAAAACATTTATCTCATTTTTCGTATAACTTATTGACCAATTAATGTTTAGTTTATGGTTTTCAATGTTTCAGATGACTAATGGTTGATTTTTAGAATTTTTGAAAATTCGGTCTAAATGGAGGCCAAGTGAATAACCTTGTTAATTTTTGGATTTTACTTGTTTTTGACCCTTTCTCACTAAAACGGCCATAACATGGAATTTCCAGACCCGGTGGGAGCTTGTGAACATTCGATAGAAAGCTAACAAGCATAGCTACGACCTAGGCTTGTCGGAAATTTTTTTAAACGAAGAAATCTTGAATTTTTTTTTTGCAAAACTCCATTAGAAAGGATCCCGATCCTTTACCCTTTTTCTGATTTTTCAACCGAATTTTGGAGGAATCCCTTCAAATCGACTTTTTTTAATAACGGGAGCCATAGTCGTGCCCTACAACATGAGACTAAGCCATATTGAGAAAAGGTTTCACGCTAAATTTTATGGAAACAAACGATTTAGAAAAAGTAATCTCATAGGATACATTTGAAATCTCATAGGAAACATTTACGAAAAAAAACATTTATCTCATTTTTCGTATAACTTATTGACCAATTAATGTTTAGTTTATGGTTTTCAATGTTTCAGATGACTAATGGTTGATTTTTAGAATTTTTGAAAATTCGGTCTAAATGGAGGCCAAGTGAATAACCTTGTTAATTTTTGGATTTTACTTGTTTTTGACCCTTTCTTACTAAAACGGCCATAACTTGGGATTTCCTTACACGGTGGGAGCTTGTGAACATTCGATAGAAAGCTAACAAGCATAGCTACGACCTAGGTTTGTCGGAAATTTTTTTAAACGAAGAAATCTTGAATTATTTTTTGCAAAACTCCATTAGAAAGGATCCCGATCCTTTACCCTTTTTCTGATTTTTCAACCGAATTTTGGAGGAATCCCTTCAAATCGACTTTTTTTAATAACGGGAGCCATAGTCGTGCCCTATAACATGAGACTAAGCCATATTGAAAAAAGGTTTCACGTTAAATTTTATGGAAACAAATGATTTAGAAGAAGAAATCTCATAGAATACATTTGAAATCATATAGGAAACATTTACGAAAAAACCCATTTATCTAATTTTTCGCAAAACTTATTGACCAATTACTGTTTAGTTTATGGTTTTCAATGTTTCAGATGACTAATGGTTGATTTTTAGAATTTTTGAAAATTCGGTCTAAATGGAGGCCAAGTGAATAACCTTGTTAATTTTTGGATTTTACATGTTTTTGACCCTTTCTCACTAAAACGGCCATAACATGGAATTTCCTTACCCGGTGGGAGCTTGTGAACATTCATTAGAAAGCTAACAAGCATAGCTACGACCTAGGCTTGTCGGAAATTTTTTTAAACGAAGAAATCTTGAATTTTTTTTTGCAAAACTCCATTAGAAAGGATCCCGATCCTTTACCCTTTTTCTGATTTTTCAACCGAATTTTGGAGGAATCCCTTCAAATCGACTTTTTTTAATAACGGGAGCCATAGTCGTGCCCTATAACATGAGACTAAGCCATATTGAAAAAAGGTTTCACGTTAAATTTTATGGAAACAAATGATTTAGAAGAAGAAATCTCATAGAATACATTTGAAATCATATAGGAAACATTTACGAAAAAACCCATTTATCTAATTTTTCGCAAAACTTATTGACCAATTACTGTTTAGTTTATGGTTTTCAATGTTTCAGATGACTAATGGTTGATTTTTAGAATTTTTGAAAATTCGGTCTAAATGGAGGCCAAGTGAATAACCTTGTTAATTTTTGGATTTTACATGTTTTTGACCCTTTCTCACTAAAACGGCCATAACATGGAATTTCCTTACCCGGTGGGAGCTTGTGAACATTCGTTAGAAAGCTAACAAGCATAGCTACGACCTAGGCTTGTCGGAAATTTTTTTAAACGAAGAAATCTTGAATTTTTTTTTGCAAAACTCCATTAGAAAGGATCCCGATCCTTTACCCTTTTTCTGATTTTTCAACCGAATTTTGTAGGAATCCCTTCAAATCGACTTTTTTTAATAACGGGAGCCATAGTCGTGCCCTATAACATGAGACCAAGCCATATTGAAAAAAGGTTTCACGCTAAATTTTATGGAAACAAACGATTTAGAAGAAGAAATCTCATAGGATACATTTGAAATCATATAGGAAACATTTACGAAAAAACCCATTTATCTCATTTTTCGCATAACTTATTGACCAATTACTGTTTAGTTTATGGTTTTCAATGTTTCAGATGACTAATGGTTGATTTTTAGAATTTTTGAAAATTCGGTCTAAATGGAGGCCAAGTGAATAACTTTGTTAATTTTCGGATTTTACTTGTTTTCGACCCTTTCTCACTAAAACGGCCATAACTTGGAATTTCCTTACCCGGTGGGAACTTGTGAACATTCGTTGGAAAGCTAACAAGCATAGCTACGACCTAGGCTTGTCGGAAATTTTCATAGACGAAGAAATCTTGAATTATTTTTTGCAAAACTCCATTAGAAAGGATCCCGATCCTTTACCCTTTTTCTGATTTTTCAACCGAATTTTGGAGGAATCGCTCCAAATCGACTTTTTTTAATAACGAGAGGCATAGTCGTGCCCTATAACATGAGACTAAGCCATATTGAGAAAAGGTTTCACGCTAAATTTTATGGAAACAAACGATTTAGAAAAAGAAATCTCATAGGATACATTTGAAATCTCATAGGAAACATTTACGAAAAAAAACATTTATCTCATTTTTCGTATAACTTATTGACCAATTAATGTTTAGTTTATGGTTTTCAATGTTTCAGATGACTAATGGTTGATTTTTAGAATTTTTGAAAATTCGGTCTAAATGGAGGCCAAGTGAATAACCTTGTTAATTTTTGGATTTTACTTGTTTTTGACCCTTTCTCACTAAAACGGCCATAACATGGAATTTCCTGACCCGGTGGGAGCTTGTGAACATTCGATAGAAAGCTAACAAGCATAGCTACGACCTAGGCTTGTCGGAAATTTTTTTAAACGAAGAAATCTTGAATTTTTTTTTTGCAAAACTCCATTAGAAAGGATCCCGATCCTTTACCCTTTTTCTGATTTTTCAACCGAATTTTGGAGGAATCCCTTCAAATCGACTTTTTTTAATAACGGGAGCCATAGTCGTGCCCTACAACATGAGACTAAGCCATATTGAGAAAAGGTTTCACGCTAAATTTTATGGAAACAAACGATTTAGAAAAAGAAATCTCATAGGATACATTTGAAATCTCATAGGAAACATTTACGAAAAAAAACATTTATCTCATTTTTCGTATAACTTATTGACCAATTAATGTTTAGTTTATGGTTTTCAATGTTTCAGATGACTAATGGTTGATTTTTAGAATTTTTGAAAATTCGGTCTAAATGGAGGCCAAGTGAATAACCTTGTTAATTTTTGGATTTTACTTGTTTTTGACCCTTTCTTACTAAAACGGCCATAACTTGGGATTTCCTTACACGGTGGGAGCTTGTGAACATTCGATAGAAAGCTAACAAGCATAGCTACGACCTAGGTTTGTCGGAAATTTTTTTAAACGAAGAAATCTTGAATTATTTTTTGCAAAACTCCATTAGAAAGGATCCCGATCCTTTACCCTTTTTCTGATTTTTCAACCGAATTTTGGAGGAATCCCTTCAAATCGACTTTTTTTAATAACGGGAGCCATAGTCGTGCCCTATAACATGAGACTAAGCCATATTGAAAAAAGGTTTCACGTTAAATTTTATGGAAACAAATGATTTAGAAGAAGAAATCTCATAGAATACATTTGAAATCATATAGGAAACATTTACGAAAAAACCCATTTATCTAATTTTTCGCAAAACTTATTGACCAATTACTGTTTAGTTTATGGTTTTCAATGTTTCAGATGACTAATGGTTGATTTTTAGAATTTTTGAAAATTCGTTCTAAATGGAGGCCAAGTGAATAACCTTGTTAATTTTTGGATTTTACATGTTTTTGACCCTTTCTCACTAAAACGGCCATAACATGGAATTTCCTTACCCGGTGGGAGCTTGTGAACATTCGTTAGAAAGCTAACAAGCATAGCTACGACCTAGGCTTGTCGGAAATTTTTTTAAACGAAGAAATCTTGAATTTTTTTTTGCAAAACTCCATTAGAAAGGATCCCGATCCTTTACCCTTTTTCTGATTTTTCAACCGAATTTTGTAGGAATCCCTTCAAATCGACTTTTTTTAATAACGGGAGCCATAGTCGTGCCCTATAACATGAGACCAAGCCATATTGAAAAAAGGTTTCACGCTAAATTTTATGGAAACAAACGATTTAGAAGAAGAAATCTCATAGGATACATTTGAAATCATATAGGAAACATTTACGAAAAAACCCATTTATCTCATTTTTCGCAAAACTTATTGACCAATTACTGTTTAGTTTATGGTTTTCAATGTTTCAGATGACTAATGGTTGATTTTTAGAATTTTTGAAAATTCGGTCTAAATGGAGGCCAAGTGAATAACTTTGTTAATTTTCGGATTTTACTTGTTTTCGACCCTTTCTCACTAAAACGGCCATAACTTGGAATTTCCTTACCCGGTGGGAACTTGTGAACATTCGTTGGAAAGCTAACAAGCATAGCTACGACCTAGGCTTGTCGGAAATTTTCATAGACGAAGAAATCTTGAATTATTTTTTGCAAAACTCCATTAGAAAGGATCCCGATCCTTTACCCTTTTTCTGATTTTTCAACCGAATTTTGTAGGAATCCCTTCAAATCGACTTTTTTTAATAACGGGAGCCATAGTCGTGCCCTATAACATGAGACTAAGCCATATTGAAAAAAGGTTTCACGCTAAATTTTATGGAAACAAACGATTTAGAAGAAGAAATCTCATAGGATACATTTGAAATCATATAGGAAACATTTACGAAAAAACCCATTTATCTCATTTTTCGCAAAACTTATTGACCAATTACTGTTTAGTTTATGGTTTTCAATGTTTCAGAAGACTAATGGTTGATTTTTAGAATTTTTGAAAATTCGGTCTAAATGGAGGCCAAGTGAATAACTTTGTTAATTTTCGGATTTTACTTGTTTTCGACCCTTTCTCACTAAAACGGCCATAACTTGGGATTTCCTTACACGGTGGGAGCTTGTGCATATTCGTTGGAAAGCTAACAAGCTTAGCTACGACCTAGGATTGTCGGAAATTTTTTAGACGAAGAAATCTTGAATTATTTTTTGCAAAACTCCATTAGAAAGGATCCCGATCCTTTACCCTTTTTCTGATTTTTCAACCGAATTTTGGAGGAATCGCTCCAAATCGACTTTTTTTAATAACGAGAGGCATAGTCGTGCCCTATAACATGAGACTAAGCCATATTGAGAAAAGGTTTCACGCTAAATTTTATGGAAACAAACGATTTAGAAAAAGAAATCTCATAGGATACATTTGAAATCTCATAGGAAACATTTACGAAAAAAACCATTTATCTCATTATTCGTATAACTTATTGACCAATTAATGTTTAGTTTATGGTTTTCATTGTTTCAGATGACTAATGGTTGATTTTTAGAATTTTTGAAAATTCGGTCTAAATGGAGGCCAAGTGAATAACTTTGTTAATTTTCGGATTTTACCTGTTTTCGACCCTTTCTCACTAAAACGGCCATAACTTGGAATTTCCTTACCCGGTGGGAACTTGTGAACATTCGTTGGAAAGCTAACAAGCATAGCTACGACCTAGGCTTGTCGGAAATTTTCTTAGACGAAGAAATCTTGAATTATTTTTTGCAAAACTCCATTAGAAAGGATCCCGATCCTTTACCCTTTTTCTGATTTTTCAACCGAATTTTGGAGGAATCCCATCAAATCGACTTTTTTTAATAACGGGAGCCATAGTCGTGCCCTATAACATGAGACTAAGCCATATTGAAAAAAGGTTTCACGCTAAATTTTATGGAAACAAACGATTTAGAAGAAGAAATCTCATAGGATACATTTGAAATCATATAGGAAACATTTACGAAAAAACCCATTTATCTCATTTTTCGCAAAACTTATTGACCAATTACTGTTTAGTTTATGGTTTTCAATGTTTCAGATGACTAATGGTTGATTTTTAGAATTTTTGAAAATTCGGTCTAAATGGAGGCCAAGTGAATAACTTTGTTAATTTTCGGATTTTACTTGTTTTCGACCCTTTCTCACTAAAACGGCCATAACATGGAATTTCCTTACCCGGTGGGAACTTGTGAACATTCGTTGGAAAGCTAACAAGCATAGCTACGACCTAGGCTTGTCGGAAATTTTCTTAGACGAAGAAATCTTGAATTATTTTTTGCAAAACTCCATTAGAAAGGATCCCGATCCTTTACCCTTTTTCTGATTTTTCAACCGAATTTTGGAGGAATCCCTTCAAATCGACCTTTTTTAATAACGGGAGCCATAGTCGTGCCCTATAACATGAGACCAAGCCATATTGAAAAAAGGTTTCACGCTAAATTTTATGGAAACAAACGATTTAGAAGAAGAAATCTCATAGGATACATTTGAAATCATATAGGAAACATTTACGAAAAAACCCATTTATCTCATTTTTCGCAAAACTTATTGACCAATTACTGTTTAGTTTATGGTTTTCAATGTTTCAGATGACTAATGGTTGATTTTTAGAATTTTTGAAAATTCGGTCTAAATGGAGGCCAAGTGAATAACTTTGTTAATTTTCGAATTTTACTTGTTTTCGACCCTTTCTCACTAAAACGGCCATAACTTGGAATTTCCTTACCCGGTGGGAACTTGTGAACATTCGTTAGAAAGCTAACAAGCATAGCTACGACCTAGGCTTGTCGGAAATTTTCTTAGACGAAGAAATCTTGAATTATTTTTTGCAAAACTCCATTAGAAAGGATCCCGATCCTTTACCCTTTTTCTGATTTTTCAACCGAATTTTGGAGGAATCCCTTCAAATCGACTTTTTTTAATAACGGGAGCCATAGTCGTGCCCTATAACATGAGACTAAGCCATATTGAAAAAAGGTTTCACGCTAAATTTTATGGAAACAAACGATTTAGAAGAAGAAATCTCATAGGATACATTTGAAATCATATAGGAAACATTTACGAAAAAACCCATTTATCTCATTTTTCGCATAACTTATTGACCAATTACTGTTTAGTTTATGGTTTTCAATGTTTCAGATGACTAATGGTTGATTTTTAGAATTTTTGAAAATTCGGTCTAAATGGAGGCCAAGTGAATAACTTTGTTAATTTTCGGATTTTACTTGTTTTCGACCCTTTCTCACTAAAACGGCCATAACTTGGGATTTCCTTACACGGTGGGAGCTTGTGAACATTCGTTGGAAAGCTAACAAGCATAGCTACGACCTAGGCTTGTCGGAAATTTTCTTAGACGAAGAAATCTTGAATTATTTTTTGCAAAACTCCATTAGAAAGGATCCCGATCCTTTACCCTTTTTCTGATTTTTCAACCGAATTTTGGAGGAATCCCTTCAAATCGACTTTTTTTAATAACGGGAGCCATAGTCGTGCCCTATAACATGAGACTAAGCCATATTGAAAAAAGGTTTCACGCTAAATTTTATGGAAACAAACGATTTAGAAGAAGAAATCTCATAGGATACATTTGAAATCATATAGGAAACATTTACGAAAAAAACCCATTTATCTCATTTTTCGCAAAACTTATTGACCAATTACTGTTTAGTTTATGGTTTTCAATGTTTCAGATGACTAATGGTTGATTTTTAGAATTTTTGAAAATTCGGTCTAAATGGAGGCCAAGTGAATAACTTTGTTAATTTTTCGGATTTTACTTGTTTTCGACCCTTTCTCACTAAAACGGCCATAACTTGGAATTTACTTACCCGGTGGGAACTTGTGAACATTCGTTGGAAAGCTAACAAGCATAGCTACGACCTAGGCTTGTCGGAAATTTTCTTAGACGAAGAAATCTTGAATTATTTTTTGCAAAACTCCATTAGAAAGGATCCCGATCCTTTACCCTTTTTCTGATTTTTCAACCGAATTTTGGAGGAATCCCTTCAAATCGACTTTTTTTAATAACGGGAGCCATAGTCGTGCCCTATAACATGAGACCAAGCCATATTGAAAAAAGGTTTCACGCTAAATTTTATGGAAACAAACGATTTAGAAGAAGAAATCTCATAGGATACATTTGAAATCATATAGGAAACATTTACGAAAAAACCCATTTATCTCATTTTTCGCAAAACTTATTGACCAATTACTGTTTAGTTTATGGTTTTCAATGTTTCAGATGACTAATGGTTGATTTTTAGAATTTTTGAAAATTCGGTCTAAATGGAGGCCAAGTGAATAACTTTGTTAATTTTCGGATTTTACTTGTTTTCGACCCTTTCTCACTAAAACGGCCATAACTTGGAATTTACTTACCCGGTGGGAACTTGTGAACATTCGTTGGAAAGCTAAAAAGCATAGCTACGACCTAGGCTTGTCGGAAATTTTCTTAGACGAAGAAATCTCTAATTATTTTTTGCAAAACTCCATTAGAAAGGATCCCGATCCTTTACCCTTTTTCTGATTTTTCAACCGAATTTTGGAGGAATCCCTTCAAATCGACTTTTTTTAATAACGGGAGCCATAGTCGTGCCCTATAACATGAGACCAAGCCATATTGAAAAAAGGTTTCACGCTAAATTTTATGGAAACAAACGATTTAGAAGAAGAAATCTCATAGGATACATTTGAAATCATATAGGAAACATTTACGAAAAAACCCATTTATCTCATTTTTCGCAAAACTTATTGACCAATTACTGTTTAGTTTATGGTTTTCAATGTTTCAGATGACTAATGGTTGATTTTTAGAATTTTTGAAAATTCGGTCTAAATGGAGGCCAAGTGAATAACTTTGTTAATTTTCGGATTTTACTTGTTTTCGACCCTTTCTCACTAAAACGGCCATAACTTGGAATTTCCTTACCCGGTGGGAACTTGTGAACATTCGTTGGAAAGCTAACAAGCATAGCTACGACCTAGGCTTGTCGGAAATTTTCTTAGACGAAGAAATCTTGAATTATTTTTTGCAAAACTCCATTAGAAAGGATCCCGATCCTTTACCCTTTTTCTGATTTTTCAACCGAATTTTGGAGGAATCCCTTCAAATCGACTTTTTTTAATAACGGGAGCCATAGTCGTGCCCTATAACATGAGACTAAGCCATATTGAAAAAAGGTTTCACGCTAAATTTTATGGAAACAAACGATTTAGAAGAAGAAATCTCATAGGATACATTTGAAATCATATAGGAAACATTTACGAAAAAACCTATTTATCTCATTTTTCGCAAAACTTATTGACCAATTACTGTTTAGTTTATGGTTTTCAATGTTTCAGATGACTAATGGTTGATTTTTAGAATTTTTGAAAATTCGGTCTAAATGGAGGCCAAGTGAATAACTTTGTTAATTTTCGGATTTTACTTGTTTTCGACCCTTTCTCACTAAAACGGCCAGAACTTGGAATTTACTTACCCGGTGGGAACTTGTGAACATTCGTTGGAAAGCTAACAAGCATAGCTACGACCTAGGCTTGTCGGAAATTTTCTTAGACGAAGAAATCTTGAATTATTTTTTGCAAAACTCCATTAGAAAGGATCCCGATCCTTTACCCTTTTTCTGATTTTTCAACCGAATTTTGGAGGAATCGCTCCAAATCGACTTTTTTTAATAACGAGAGGCATAGTCGTGCCCTATAACATGAGACTAAGCCATATTGAGAAAAGGTTTCACGCTAAATTTTATGGAAACAAACGATTTAGAAAAAGAAATCTCATAGGATACATTTGAAATCTCATAGGAAACATTTACGAAAAAAACCATTTATCTCATTATTCGTATAACTTATTGACCAATTAATGTTTAGTTTATGGTTTTCATTGTTTCAGATGACTAATGGTTGATTTTTAGAATTTTTGAAAATTCGGTCTAAATGGAGGCCAAGTGAATAACTTTGTTAATTTTCGGATTTTACCTGTTTTCGACCCTTTCTCACTAAAACGGCCATAACTTGGAATTTCCTTACCCGGTGGGAACTTGTGAACATTCGTTGGAAAGCTAACAAGCATAGCTACGACCTAGGCTTGTCGGAAATTTTCTTAGACGAAGAAATCTTGAATTATTTTTTGCAAAACTCCATTAGAAAGGATCCCGATCCTTTACCCTTTTTCTGATTTTTCAACCGAATTTTGGAGGAATCCCATCAAATCGACTTTTTTTAATAACGGGAGCCATAGTCGTGCCCTATAACATGAGACTAAGCCATATTGAAAAAAGGTTTCACGCTAAATTTTATGGAAACAAACGATTTAGAAGAAGAAATCTCATAGGATACATTTGAAATCATATAGGAAACATTTACGAAAAAACCCATTTATCTCATTTTTCGCAAAACTTATTGACCAATTACTGTTTAGTTTATGGTTTTCAATGTTTCAGATGACTAATGGTTGATTTTTAGAATTTTTGAAAATTCGGTCTAAATGGAGGCCAAGTGAATAACTTTGTTAATTTTCGGATTTTACTTGTTTTCGACCCTTTCTCACTAAAACGGCCATAACATGGAATTTCCTTACCCGGTGGGAACTTGTGAACATTCGTTGGAAAGCTAACAAGCATAGCTACGACCTAGGCTTGTCGGAAATTTTCTTAGACGAAGAAATCTTGAATTATTTTTTGCAAAACTCCATTAGAAAGGATCCCGATCCTTTACCCTTTTTCTGATTTTTCAACCGAATTTTGGAGGAATCCCTTCAAATCGACCTTTTTTAATAACGGGAGCCATAGTCGTGCCCTATAACATGAGACCAAGCCATATTGAAAAAAGGTTTCACGCTAAATTTTATGGAAACAAACGATTTAGAAGAAGAAATCTCATAGGATACATTTGAAATCATATAGGAAACATTTACGAAAAAACCCATTTATCTCATTTTTCGCAAAACTTATTGACCAATTACTGTTTAGTTTATGGTTTTCAATGTTTCAGATGACTAATGGTTGATTTTTAGAATTTTTGAAAATTCGGTCTAAATGGAGGCCAAGTGAATAACTTTGTTAATTTTCGAATTTTACTTGTTTTCGACCCTTTCTCACTAAAACGGCCATAACTTGGAATTTCCTTACCCGGTGGGAACTTGTGAACATTCGTTAGAAAGCTAACAAGCATAGCTACGACCTAGGCTTGTCGGAAATTTTCTTAGACGAAGAAATCTTGAATTATTTTTTGCAAAACTCCATTAGAAAGGATCCCGATCCTTTACCCTTTTTCTGATTTTTCAACCGAATTTTGGAGGAATCCCTTCAAATCGACTTTTTTTAATAACGGGAGCCATAGTCGTGCCCTATAACATGAGACTAAGCCATATTGAAAAAAGGTTTCACGCTAAATTTTATGGAAACAAACGATTTAGAAGAAGAAATCTCATAGGATACATTTGAAATCATATAGGAAACATTTACGAAAAAACCCATTTATCTCATTTTTCGCATAACTTATTGATCAATTACTGTTTAGTTTATGGTTTTCAATGTTTCAGATGACTAATGGTTGATTTTTAGAATTTTTGAAAATTCGGTCTAAATGGAGGCCAAGTGAATAACTTTGTTAATTTTCGGATTTTACTTGTTTTCGACCCTTTCTCACTAAAACGGCCATAACTTGGGATTTCCTTACACGGTGGGAGCTTGTGAACATTCGTTGGAAAGCTAACAAGCATAGCTACGACCTAGGCTTGTCGGAAATTTTCTTAGACGAAGAAATCTTGAATTATTTTTTGCAAAACTCCATTAGAAAGGATCCCGATCCTTTACCCTTTTTCTGATTTTTCAACCGAATTTTGGAGGAATCCCTTCAAATCGACTTTTTTTAATAACGGGAGCCATAGTCGTGCCCTATAACATGAGACTAAGCCATATTGAAAAAAGGTTTCACGCTAAATTTTATGGAAACAAACGATTTAGAAGAAGAAATCTCATAGGATACATTTGAAATCATATAGGAAACATTTACGAAAAAAACCCATTTATCTCATTTTTCGCAAAACTTATTGACCAATTACTGTTTAGTTTATGGTTTTCAATGTTTCAGATGACTAATGGTTGATTTTTAGAATTTTTGAAAATTCGGTCTAAATGGAGGCCAAGTGAATAACTTTGTTAATTTTTCGGATTTTACTTGTTTTCGACCCTTTCTCACTAAAACGGCCATAACTTGGAATTTACTTACCCGGTGGGAACTTGTGAACATTCGTTGGAAAGCTAACAAGCATAGCTACGACCTAGGCTTGTCGGAAATTTTCTTAGACGAAGAAATCTTGAATTATTTTTTGCAAAACTCCATTAGAAAGGATCCCGATCCTTTACCCTTTTTCTGATTTTTCAACCGAATTTTGGAGGAATCCCTTCAAATCGACTTTTTTTAATAACGGGAGCCATAGTCGTGCCCTATAACATGAGACCAAGCCATATTGAAAAAAGGTTTCACGCTAAATTTTATGGAAACAAACGATTTAGAAGAAGAAATCTCATAGGATACATTTGAAATCATATAGGAAACATTTACGAAAAAACCCATTTATCTCATTTTTCGCAAAACTTATTGACCAATTACTGTTTAGTTTATGGTTTTCAATGTTTCAGATGACTAATGGTTGATTTTTAGAATTTTTGAAAATTCGGTCTAAATGGAGGCCAAGTGAATAACTTTGTTAATTTTCGGATTTTACTTGTTTTCGACCCTTTCTCACTAAAACGGCCATAACTTGGAATTTACTTACCCGGTGGGAACTTGTGAACATTCGTTGGAAAGCTAACAAGCATAGCTACGACCTAGGCTTGTCGGAAATTTTCTTAGACGAAGAAATCTCTAATTATTTTTTGCAAAACTCCATTAGAAAGGATCCCGATCCTTTACCCTTTTTCTGATTTTTCAACCGAATTTTGGAGGAATCCCTTCAAATCGACTTTTTTTAATAACGGGAGCCATAGTCGTGCCCTATAACATGAGACCAAGCCATATTGAAAAAAGGTTTCACGCTAAATTTTATGGAAACAAACGATTTAGAAGAAGAAATCTCATAGGATACATTTGAAATCATATAGGAAACATTTACGAAAAAACCCATTTATCTCATTTTTCGCAAAACTTATTGACCAATTACTGTTTAGTTTATGGTTTTCAATGTTTCAGATGACTAATGGTTGATTTTTAGAATTTTTGAAAATTCGGTCTAAATGGAGGCCAAGTGAATAACTTTGTTAATTTTCGGATTTTACTTGTTTTCGACCCTTTCTCACTAAAACGGCCATAACTTGGAATTTCCTTACCCGGTGGGAACTTGTGAACATTCGTTGGAAAGCTAACAAGCATAGCTACGACCTAGGCTTGTCGGAAATTTTCTTAGACGAAGAAATCTTGAATTATTTTTTGCAAAACTCCATTAGAAAGGATCCCGATCCTTTACCCTTTTTCTGATTTTTCAACCGAATTTTGGAGGAATCCCTTCAAATCGACTTTTTTTAATAACGGGAGCCATAGTCGTGCCCTATAACATGAGACTAAGCCATATTGAAAAAAGGTTTCACGCTAAATTTTATGGAAACAAACGATTTAGAAGAAGAAATCTCATAGGATACATTTGAAATCATATAGGAAACATTTACGAAAAAACCTATTTATCTCATTTTTCGCAAAACTTATTGACCGATTACTGTTTAGTTTATGGTTTTCAATGTTTCAGATGACTAATGGTTGATTTTTAGAATTTTTGAAAATTCGGTCTAAATGGAGGCCAAGTGAATAACTTTGTTAATTTTCGGATTTTACTTGTTTTCGACCCTTTCTCACTAAAACGGCCAGAACTTGGAATTTACTTACCCGGTGGGAACTTGTGAACATTCGTTGGAAAGCTAACAAGCATAGCTACGACCTAGGCTTGTCGGAAATTTTCTTAGACGAAGAAATCTTGAATTATTTTTTGCAAAACTCCATTAGAAAGGATCCCGATCCTTTACCCTTTTTCTGATTTTTCAACCGAATTTTGGAGGAATCCCTTCAAATCGACTTTTTTTAATAACGGGAGCCATAGTCGTGCCCTATAACATGAGACCAAGCCATATTGAAAAAAGGTTTCACGCTAAATTTTATGGAAACAAACGATTTAGAAGAAGAAATCTCATAGGATACATTTGAAATCATATAGGAAACATTTACGAAAAAACACATTTATCTCATTTTTCGCAAAACTTATTGACCAATTACTGTTTAGTTTATGGTTTTCAATGTTTCAGATGACTAATGGTTGATTTTTAGAATTTTTGAAAATTCGGTCTAAATGGAGGCCAAGTGAATAACTTTGTTAATTTTCGGATTTTACTTGTTTTCGACCCTTTCTCACTAAAACGGCCATAACTTGGAATTTCCTTACCCGGTGGGAACTTGTGAACATTCGTTGGAAAGCTAACAAGCATAGCTACGACCTAGGCTTGTCGGAAATTTTCTTAGACGAAGAAATCTTGAATTATTTTTTGCAAAACTCCATTAGAAAGGATCCCGATCCTTTACCCTTTTTCTGATTTTTCAACCGAATTTTGGAGGAATCCCTTCAAATCGACTTTTTTTAATAACGGGAGCCATAGTCGTGCCCTATAACATGAGACTAAGCTATATTGAAAAAAGGTTTCACGCTAAATTTTATGGAAACAAACGATTTAGAAGAAGAAATCTCATAGGATACATTTGAAATCATATAGGAAACATTTACGAAAAAAACCCATTTATCTCATTTTTCGCAAAACTTATTGACCAATTACTGTTTAGTTTATGGTTTTCAATGTTTCAGATGACTAATGGTTGATTTTTAGAATTTTTGAAAATTCGGTCTAAATGGAGGCCAAGTGAATAACTTTGTTAATTTTCGGATTTTACTTGTTTTCGACCCTTTCTCACTAAAACGGCCATAACTTGGAATTTACTTACCCGGTGGGAACTTGTGAACATTCGTTGGAAAGCTAACAAGCATAGCTACGACCTAGGCTTGTCGGAAATTTTCTTAGACGAAGAAATCTTGAATTATTTTTTGCAAAACTCCATTAGAAAGGATCCCGATCCTTTACCCTTTTTCTGATTTTTCAACCGAATTTTGGAGGAATCCCTTCAAATCGACTTTTTTTAATAACGGGAGCCATAGTCGTGCCCTATAACATGAGACCAAGCCATATTGAAAAAAGGTTTCACGCTAAATTTTATGGAAACAAACGATTTAGAAGAAGAAATCTCATAGGATACATTTGAAATCATATAGGAAACATTTACGAAAAAACCCATTTATCTCATTTTTCGCAAAACTTATTGACCAATTACTGTTTAGTTTATGGTTTTCAATGTTTCAGATGACTAATGGTTGATTTTTAGAATTTTTGAAAATTCGGTCTAAATGGAGGCCAAGTGAATAACTTTGTTAATTTTCGGATTTTACTTGTTTTCGACCCTTTCTCACTAAAACGGCCATAACTTGGAATTTCCTTACCCGGTGGGAACTTGTGAACATTCGTTGGAAAGCTAACAAGCATAGCTACGACCTAGGCTTGTCGGAAATTTTTCTTAGACGAAGAAATCTTGAATTATTTTTTGCAAAACTCCATTAGAAAGGATCCCGATCCTTTACCCTTTTTCTGATTTTTCAACCGAATTTTGGAGGAATCCCTTCAAATCGACTTTTTTTAATAACGGGAGCCATAGTCGTGCCCTATAACATGAGACTAAGCCATATTGAAAAAAGGTTTCACGCTAAATTTTATGGAAACAAACGATTTAGAAGAAGAAATCTCATAGGATACATTTGAAATCATATAGGAAACATTTACGAAAAAACCTATTTATCTCATTTTTCGCAAAACTTATTGACCAATTACTGTTTAGTTTATGGTTTTCAATGTTTCAGATGACTAATGGTTGATTTTTAGAATTTTTGAAAATTCGGTCTAAATGGAGGCCAAGTGAATAACTTTGTTAATTTTCGGATTTTACTTGTTTTCGACCCTTTCTCACTAAAACGGCCATAACTTGGAATTTCCTTACCCGGTGGGAACTTGTGAACATTCCTTAGAAAGCTAACAAGCATAGCTACGACCTAGGCTTGTCGGAAATTTTCTTAGACGAAGAAATCTTGAATTATTTTTTGCAAAACTCCATTAGAAAGGATCCCGATCCTTTACCCTTTTTCTGATTTGTCAACCGAATTTTGGAGGAATCCCTTCAAATCGACTTTTTTTAATAACGGGAGCCATAGTCGTGCCCTATAACATGAGACTAAGCCATATTGAAAAAAGGTTTCACGCTAAATTTTATGGAAACAAACGATTTAGAAGAAGAAATCTCATAGGATACATTTGAAATCATATAGGAAACATTTACGAAAAAACCCATTTATCTCATTTTTCGCATAACTTATTGACCAATTACTGTTTAGTTTATGGTTTTCAATGTTTCAGATGACTAATGGTTGATTTTTAGAATTTTTGAAAATTCGGTCTAAATGGAGGCCAAGTGAATAACTTTGTTAATTTTCGGATTTTACTTGTTTTCGACCCTTTCTCACTAAAACGGCCATAACTTGGGATTTCCTTACACGGTGGGAGCTTGTGAACATTCGTTGGAAAGCTAACAAGCATAGCTACGACCTAGGCTTGTCGGAAATTTTCTTAGACGAAGAAATCTTGAATTATTTTTTGCAAAACTCCATTAGAAAGGATCCCGATCCTTTACCCTTTTTCTGATTTTTCAACCGAATTTTGGAGGAATCCCTTCAAATCGACTTTTTTTAATAACGGGAGCCATAGTCGTGCCCTATAACATGAGACTAAGCCATATTGAAAAAAGGTTTCACGCTAAATTTTATGGAAACAAACGATTTAGAAGAAGAAATCTCATAGGAAACATTTGAAATCATATAGGAAACATTTACGAAAAAAACCCATTTATCTCATTTTTCGCAAAACTTATTGACCAATTACTGTTTAGTTTATGGTTTTCAATGTTTCAGATGACTAATGGTTGATTTTTAGAATTTTTGAAAATTCGGTCTAAATGGAGGCCAAGTGAATAACTTTGTTAATTTTCGGATTTTACTTGTTTTCGACCCTTTCTCACTAAAACGGCCATAACTTGGAATTTACTTACCCGGTGGGAACTTGTGAACATTCGTTGGAAAGCTAACAAGCATAGCTACGACCTAGGCTTGTCGGAAATTTTCTTAGACGAAGAAATCTTGAATTATTTTTTGCAAAACTCCATTAGAAAGGATCCCGATCCTTTACCCTTTTTCTGATTTTTCAACCGAATTTTGGAGGAATCCCTTCAAATCGACTTTTTTTAATAACGGGAGCCATAGTCGTGCCCTATAACATGAGACCAAGCCATATTGAAAAAAGGTTTCACGCTAAATTTTATGGAAACAAACGATTTAGAAGAAGAAATCTCATAGGATACATTTGAAATCATATAGGAAACATTTACGAAAAAACCCATTTATCTCATTTTTCGCAAAACTTATTGACCAATTACTGTTTAGTTTATGGTTTTCAATGTTTCAGATGACTAATGGTTGATTTTTAGAATTTTTGAAAATTCGGTCTAAATGGAGGCCAAGTGAATAACTTTGTTAATTTTCGGGTTTTACTTGTTTTCGACCCTTTCTCACTAAAACGGCCATAACTTGGAATTTCCTTACCCGGTGGGAACTTGTGAACATTCGTTGGAAAGCTAACAAGCATAGCTACGACCTAGGCTTGTCGGAAATTTTCTTAGACGAAGAAATCTTGAATTATTTTTTGCAAAACTCCATTAGAAAGGATCCCGATCCTTTACCCTTTTTCTGATTTTTCAACCGAATTTTGGAGGAATCCCTTCAAATCGACTTTTTTTAATAACGGGAGCCATAGTCGTGCCCTATAACATGAGACTAAGCCATATTGAAAAAAGGTTTCACGCTAAATTTTATGGAAACAAACGATTTAGAAGAAGAAATCTCATAGGATACATTTGAAATCATATAGGAAACATTTACGAAAAAACCTATTTATCTCATTTTTCGCAAAACTTATTGACCAATTACTGTTTAGTTTATGGTTTTCAATGTTTCAGATGACTAATGGTTGATTTTTAGAATTTTTGAAAATTCGGTCTAAATGGAGGCCAAGTGAATAACTTTGTTAATTTTCGGATTTTACTTGTTTTCGACCCTTTCTCACTAAAACGGCCATAACTTGGAATTTCCTTACCCGGTGGGAACTTGTGAACATTCGTTAGAAAGCTAACAAGCATAGCTACGACCTAGGCTTGTCGGAAATTTTCTTAGACGAAGAAATCTTGAATTATTTTTTGCAAAACTCCATTAGAAAGGATCCCGATCCTTTACCCTTTTTCTGATTTTTCAACCGAATTTTGGAGGAATCCCTTCAAATCGACTTTTTTTAATAACGGGAGCCATAGTCGTGCCCTATAACATGAGACTAAGCCATATTGAAAAAAGGTTTCACGCTAAATTTTATGGAAACAAACGATTTAGAAGAAGAAATCTCATAGGATACATTTGAAATCATATAGGAAACATTTACGAAAAAAACCCATTTATCTCATTTTTCGCAAAACTTATTGACCAATTACTATTTAGTTTATGGTTTTCAATGTTTCAGATGACTAATGGTTGATTTTTAGAATTTTTGAAAATTCGGTCTAAATGGAGGCCAAGTGAATAACTTTGTTAATTTTCGGATTTTACTTGTTTTCGACCCTTTCTCACTAAAACGGCCATAACTTGGAATTTACTTACCCGGTGGGAACTTGTGAACATTCGTTGGAAAGCTAACAAGCATAGCTACGACCTAGGCTTGTCGGAAATTTTCTTAGACGAAGAAATCTTGAATTATTTTTTGCAAAACTCCATTAGAAAGGATCCCGATCCTTTACCCTTTTTCTGATTTTTCAACCGAATTTTGGAGGAATCCCTTCAAATCGACTTTATTTAATAACGGGAGCCATAGTCGTGCCCTATAACATGAGACCAAGCCATATTGAAAAAAGGTTTCACGCTAAATTTTATGGAAACAAACGATTTAGAAGAAGAAATCTCATAGGATACATTTGAAATCATATAGGAAACATTTACGAAAAAACCCATTTATCTCATTTTTCGCAAAACTTATTGACCAATTACTGTTTAGTTTATGGTTTTCAATGTTTCAGATGACTAATGGTTGATTTTTAGAATTTTGGAAAATTCGGTCTAAATGGAGGCCAAGTGAATAACTTTGTTAATTTTCGGATTTTACTTGTTTTCGACCCTTTCTCACTAAAACGGCCATAACTTGGAATTTCCTTACCCGGTGGGAACTTGTGAACATTCGTTGGAAAGCTAACAAGCATAGCTACGACCTAGGCTTGTCGGAAATTTTCTTAGACGAAGAAATCTTGAATTATTTTTTGCAAAACTCCATTAGAAAGGATCCCGATCCTTTACCCTTTTTCTGATTTTTCAACCGAATTTTGGAGGAATCCCTTCAAATCGACTTTTTTTAATAACGGGAGCCATAGTCGTGCCCTATAACATGAGACTAAGCCATATTGAAAAAAGGTTTCACGCTAAATTTTATGGAAACAAACGATTTAAAAGAAGAAATCTCATAGGATACATTTGAAATCATATAGGAAACATTTACGAAAAAACCTATTTATCTCATTTTTCGCAAAACTTATTGACCAATTACTGTTTAGTTTATGGTTTTCAATGTTTCAGATGACTAATGGTTGATTTTTAGAATTTTTGAAAATTCGGTCTAAATGGAGGCCAAGTGAATAACTTTGTTAATTTTCGGATTTTACTTGTTTTCGACCCTTTCTCACTAAAACGGCCATAACTTGGAATTTCCTTACCCGGTGGGAACTTGTGAACATTCGTTAGAAAGCTAACAAGCATAGCTACGACCTAGGCTTGTCGGAAATTTTCTTAGACGAAGAAATCTTGAATTATTTTTTGCAAAACTCCATTAGAAAGGATCCCGATCCTTTACCCTTTTTCTGATTTTTCAACCGAATTTTGGAGGAATCCCTTCAAATCGACTTTTTTTAATAACGGGAGCCATAGTCGTGCCCAATAACATGAGACTAAGCCATATTGAACAAAGGTTTCACGCTAAATTTTATGGAAACAAACGATTTAGAAGAAGAAATCTCATAGGATACATTTGAAATCATATAGGAAACATTTACGAAAAAACCCATTTATCTCATTTTTCGCATAACTTATTGATCAATTACTGTTTAGTTTATGGTTTTCAATGTTTCAGATGACTAATGGTTGATTTTTAGAATTTTTGAAAATTCGGTCTAAATGGAGGCCAAGTGAATAACTTTGTTAATTTTCGGATTTTACTTGTTTTCGACCCTTCCTCACTAAAACGGCCATAACTTGGGATTTCCTTACACGGTGGGAGCTTGTGAACATTAGTTGGAAAGCTAACAAGCATAGCTACGACCTAGGCTTGTCGGAAATTTTCTTAGACGAAGAAATCTTGAATTATTTTTTGCAAAACTCCATTAGAAAGGATCCCGATCCTTTACCCTTTTTCTGATTTTTCAACCGAATTTTGGAGGAATCCCTTCAAATCGACTTTTTTTAATAACGGGAGCCATAGTCGTGCCCTATAACATGAGACCAAGCCATATTGGAAAAAGGTTTCACGCTAAATTTTATGGATACAAACGATTTAGAAGAAGAAATCTCATAGGATACATTTGAAATCATATAGGAAACATTTACGAAAAAACCCATTTATCTCATTTTTCGCATAACTTATTGACCAATTACTGTTTAGTTTATGGTTTTCAATGTTTCAGATGACTAATGGTTGATTTTTAGAATTTTTGAAAATTCGGTCTAAATGGAGGCCAAGTGAATAACTTTGTTAATTTTCGGATTTTACTTGTTTTCGACCCTTTCTCACTAAAACGGCCATAACTTGGGATTTCCTTACACGGTGGGAGCTTGTGAACATTCGTTGGAAAGCTAACAAGCATAGCTACGACCTAGGCTTGTCGGAAATTTTCTTAGACGAAGAAATCTTGAATTATTTTTTGCAAAACTCCATTAGAAAGGATCCCGATCCTTTACCCTTTTTCTGATTTTTCAACCGAATTTTGGAGGAATCCCTTCAAATCGACTTTTTTTAATAACGGGAGCCATAGTCGTGCCCTATAACATGAGACCAAGCCATATTGGAAAAAGGTTTCACGCTAAATTTTATGGAAACAAACGATTTAGAAAAAGAAATCTCATAGGATACATTTGAAATCATATAGGAAACATTTACGAAAAAACCCATTTATCTCATTTTTCGCATAACTTATTGACCAATTACTGTTTAGTTTATGGTTTTCAATGTTTCAGATGACTAATGGTTGATTTTTAGAATTTTTGAAAATTCGGTCTAAATGGAGGCCAAGTGAATAACTTTGTTAATTTTCGGATTTTACTTGTTTTCGACCCTTTCTCACTAAAACGGCCATAACTTGGGATTTCCTTACACGGTGGGAGCTTGTGAACATTCGTTGGAAAGCTAACAAGCATAGCTACGACCTAGGCTTGTCGGAAATTTTCTTAGACGAAGAAATCTTGAATTATTTTTTGCAAAACTCCATTAGAAAGGATCCCGATCCTTTACCCTTTTTCTGATTTTTCAACCGAATTTTGGAGGAATCCCTTCAAATCGACTTTTTTTAATAACGGGAGCCATATTCGTGCCCTATAACATGAGACCAAGCCATATTGAAAAAAGGTTTCACGCTAAATTTTATGGAAACAAACGATTTAGAAGAAGAAATCTCATAGGATACATTTGAAATCATATAGGAAACATTTACGAAAAAACCCATTTATCTCATTTTTCGCATAACTTATTGACCAATTACTGTTTAGTTTATGGTTTTCAATGTTTCAGATGACTAATGGTTGATTTTTAGAATTTTTGAAAATTCGGTCTCATATGGAGGCCAAGTGAATAACTTTGTTAATTTTCGGATTTTACTTGTTTTCGACCCTTTCTCACTAAAACAGCCATAACTTGGGATTTCCTTACACGGTGGGAGCTTGTGAATATTCGTTGGAAAGCTAACAAGCTTAGCTACGACCTAGGATTGTCGGAAATTTTTTTAGACGAAGAAATCTTGAATTATTTTTTGCAAAACTCCATTAGAAAGGATCCCGATCCTTTACCCTTTTTCTGATTTTTCAACCGAATTTTGGAGGAATCGCTCCAAATCGACTTTTTTTAATAACGAGAGGCATAGTCGTTCCCTATAACATGAGACTAAGCCATATTGAGAAAAGGTTTCACGCTAAATTTTATGGAAACAAACGATTTAGAAAAAGAAATCTCATAGGATACATTTGAAATCTCATAGGAAACATTTACGAAAAAAACCATTTATCTCATTTTTCGTATAACTTATTGACCAATTAATGTTTAGTTTATGGTTTTCAATGTTTCAGATGACTAATGGTTGATTTTTAGAATTTTTGAAAATTCGGTCTAAATGGAGGCCAAGTGAATAACTTTGTTAATTTTCGGATTTTACTTGTTTTCGACCCTTTCTCACTAAAACGGCCATAGCTTGGAATTTCCTTACCCGGTGGGAACTTGTGAACATTCGTTTGAAATCTAACAAGCATAGCTACGACCTAGGCTTGTCGGAAATTATCTTAGACGAAGAAATCTTGAATTATTTTTTGCAAAACTCCATTAGAAAGGATCCCGATCCTTTACCCTTTTTCTGATTTTTCAACCGAATTTTAGAGGAATCCCTTCAAATCGACTTTTTTTAATAACGGGAGCCAAAGTCGTGCCCTATAACATGAGACCAAGCCATATTGAAAAAAGGTTTCACGCTAAATTTTATGGAAACAAACGATTTAGAAGAAGAAATCTCATAGGATACATTTGAAATCATATAGGAAACATTTACGAAAAAACCCATTTATCTCGTTTTTCGCATAACTTATTGACCAATTACTGTTTAGTTTATGGTTTTCAATGTTTCAGATGACTAATGGTTGATTTTTAGAATTTTTGAAAATTCGGTCTAAATGGAGGCCAAGTGAATAACTTTGTTAATTTTCGGATTTTACTTGTTTTCGACCCTTTCTCACTAAAACGGCCATAACTTGGGATTTCCTTACACGGTGGGAGCATGTGAATATTCGTTGGAAAGCTAACAAGCTTAGCTACGACCTAGGATTGTCGGAAATTTTTTTAGACGAAGAAATCTTGAATTATTTTTTGCAAAACTCCATTAGAAAGGATCCCGATCCTTTACCCTTTTTCTGATTTTTCAACCGAATTTTGGAGGAATCGCTCCAAATCGACTTTTTTTAATAACGAGAGGCATAGTCGTTCCCTATAACATGAGACTAAGCCATATTGAGAAAAGGTTTCACGCTAAATTTTATGGAAACAAACGATTTAGAAAAAGAAATCTCATAGGATACATTTGAAATCTCATAGGAAACATTTACGAAAAAAACCATTTATCTCATTTTTCGTATAACTTATTGACCAATTAATGTTTAGTTTATGGTTTTCAATGTTTCAGATGACTAATGGTTGATTTTTAGAATTTTTGAAAATTCGGTCTAAATGGAGGCCAAGTGAATAACCTTGTTAATTTTTGGATTCTACTTGTTTTTGACCCTTTCTCACTAAAACGGCCATAACATGGAATTTCCTTACCCGGTGGGAGCTTGTGAACATTCGTTAGAAAGCTAACAAGCATAGCTACGACCTAGGCTTGTCGGAAATTTTTTTAAACGAAGAAATCTTGAATTTTTTTTTGCAAAACTCCATTAGAAAGGATCCCGATCCTTTACCCTTTTTCTGATTTTTCAACCGAGTTTTGGAGGAATCCCTTCAAATCGACTTTTTTTAATAACGGGAGCCATAGTCGTGCCCTATAACATGAGACTAAGCCATATTGAAAAAAGGTTTCACGCTAAATTTTATGGAAACAAACGATTTAGAAGAAGAAATCTCATAGGATACATTTGAAATCATATAGGAAACATTTACGAAAAAACCCATTTATCTCATTTTTCGCAAAACTTATTGACCAATTACTGTTTAGTTTATGGTTTTCAATGTTTCAGATGACTAATGGACGATTTTTAGAATTTTTGAAAATTCGGTCTAAATGGAGGCCAAGTGAATAACTTTGTTAATTTTCGGATTTTACTTGTTTTCGACCCTTTCTCACTAAAACGGCCATAACTTGGAATTTCCTTACCCGGTGGGAACTTGTGAACATTCGTTAGAAAGCTAACAAGCATAGCAACGACCTAGGCTTGTCGGAAATTTTCTTAGACGAAGAAATCTTGAATTATTTTTTGCAAAACTCCATTAGAAAGGATCCCGATCCTTTACCCTTTTTCTGATTTTTCAACCGAATTTTAGAGGAATCCCTTCAAATCGACTTTTTTTAATAACGGGAGCCATAGTCGTGCCCTATAACATGAGACCAAGCCATATTGAAAAAAGGTTTCACGCTAAATTTTATGGAAACAAACGATTTAGAAGAAGAAATCTCATAGGATACATTTGAAATCATATAGGAAACATTTACGAAAAAACCCATTTATCTCGTTTTTCGCATAACTTATTGACCAATTACTGTTTAGTTTATGGTTTTCAATGTTTCAGATGACTAATGGTTGATTTTTAGAATTTTTGAAAATTCGGTCTAAATGGAGGCCAAGTGAATAACTTTGTTAATTTTCGGATTTTACTTGTTTTCGACCCTTTCTCACTAAAACGGCCATAACATGGGATTTCCTTACACGGTGGGAGCTTGTGAATATTCGTTGGAAATCTAACAAGCTTAGCTACGACCTAGGATTGTTTGAAATTTTTTTAGACGAAGAAATCTTGAATTATTTTTTGCAAAACTCCATTAGAAAGGATCCCGATCCTTTACCCTTTTTCTGATTTTTCAACCGAATTTTGGAGGAATCGCTCCAAATCGACTTTTTTTAATAACGAGAGGCATAGTCGTGCCCTATAACATGAGACTAAGCCATATTGAGAAAAGGTTTCACGCTAAATTTTATGGAAACAAACGATTTAGAAAAAGAAATCTCATAGGATACATTTGAAATCTCATAGGAAACATTTACGAAAAAAACCATTTATCTCATTTTTCGTATAACTTATTGACCAATTAATGTTTAGTTTATGGTTTTCAATGTTTCAGATGACTAATGGTTGATTTTTAGAATTTTTAAAAATTCGGTCTAAATGGAGGCCAAGTGAATAACCTTGTTAATTTTTGGATTTTACTTGTTTTTGACCCTTTCTCACTAAAACGGCCATAACATGGAATATCCTTACCCGGTGGGAGCTTGTGAACATTCTTTAGAAAGCTAACAAGCATAGCTACGACCTAGGCTTGTCGGAAATTTTTTTAAACGAAGAAATCTTGAATTTTTTTTTGCAAAACTCCATTAGAAAGGATCCCGATCCTTTACCCTTTTTCTGATTTTTCAACCGAATTTTGGAGGAATCCCTTCAAATCAACTTTTTTTAATAACGGGAGCCATAGTCGTGCCCTATAACATGAGACTAAGCCATATTGAAAAAAGGTTTCACGCTAAATTATATGGAAACAAACGATTTAGAAGAAGAAATCTCATAGGATACATTTGAAATCATATAGGAAACATTTATGAAAAAACCCATTTATCTCATTTTTCGCATAACTTATTGACCAATTACTGTTTAGTTTATGGTTTTCAATGTTTCAGATGACTAATGGTTGATTTTTAGAATTTTTGAAAATTCGGTCTAATTGGAGGCCAAGTGAATAACCTTGTTAATTTTTGGATTTTACTTGTTTTTGACCCTTTCTCACTAAAACGGCCATAACATGGAATATCCTTACCCGGTGGGAGCTTGTGAACATTCTTTAGAAAGCTAACAAGCATAGCTACGACCTAGGCTTGTCGGAAATTTTTTTAAACGAAGAAATCTTGAATTTTTTTTTGCAAAACTCCATTAGAAAGGATCCCGATCCTTTACCCTTTTTCTGATTTTTCAACCGAATTTTGGAGGAATCCCTTCAAATCAACTTTTTTTAATAACGGGAGCCATAGTCGTGCCCTATAACATGAGACTAAGCCATATTGAAAAAAGGTTTCACGCTAAATTATATGGAAACAAACGATTTAGAAGAAGAAATCTCATAGGATACATTTGAAATCATATAGGAAACATTTATGAAAAAACCCATTTATCTCATTTTTCGCATAACTTATTGACCAATTACTGTTTAGTTTATGGTTTTCAATGTTTCAGATGACTAATGGTTGATTTTTAGAATTTTTGAAAATTCGGTCTAATTGGAGGCCAAGTGAATAACCTTGTTAATTTTTGGATTTTACTTGTTTTTGACCCTTTCTCACTAAAACGGCCATAACATGGAATTTCCTTACCCGGTGGGAGCTTGTGAACATTCGTTAGAAAGCTAACAAGCATAGCTACGACCTAGGCTTGTCGGAAATTTTTTTAAACGAAGAAATCTTGAATTTTTTTTTGCAAAACTCCATTAGAAAGGATCCCGATCCTTTACCCTTTTTCTGATTTTTCAACCGAATTTTGGAGGAATCCCTTCAAATCGACTTTTTTTAATAACGGGAGCCATAGTCGTGCCCTATAACATGAGACTAAGCCATATTGAAAAAAGGTTTCACGCTAAATTTTATGGAAACAAACGATTTAGAAGAAGAAATCTCATAGGATACATTTGAAATCATATAGGAAACATTTACGAAAAAAACCCATTTATCTCATTTTTCGCAAAACTTATTGACCAATTACTGTTTAGTTTATGGTTTTCAATGTTTCAGATGACTAATGGTTGATTTTTAGAATTTTTGAAAATTCGGTCTAAATGGAGGCCAAGTGAATAACTTTGTTAATTTTCGGATTTTACTTGTTTTCGACCCTTTCTCACTAAAACGGCCATAACTTGGAATTTCCTTACCCGGTGGGAACTTGTGAACATTCGTTGGAAAGCTAACAAGCATAGCTACGACCTAGGCTTGTCGGAAATTTTTCTTAGACGAAGAAATCTTGAATTATTTTTTGCAAAACTCCATTAGAAAGGATCCCGATCCTTTACCCTTTTTCTGATTTTTCAACCGAATTTTGGAGGAATCCCTTCAAATCGACTTTTTTTAATAACGGGAGCCATAGTCGTGCCCTATAACATGAGACCAAGCCATATTGAAAAAAGGTTTCACGCTAAATTTTATGGAAACAAACGATTTAGAAGAAGAAATCTCATAGGATACATTTGAAATCATATAGGAAACATTCACGAAAAAACCCATTTATCTCATTTTTCGCAAAACTTATTGACCAATTACTGTTTAGTTTATGGTTTTCATTGTTTCAGATGACTAATGGTTGATTTTTAGAATTTTTGAAAATTCGGTCTAAATGGAGGCCAAGTGAATAACTTTGTTAATTTTCGAATTTTACTTGTTTTCGACCCTTTCTCACTAAAACGGCCATAACTTGGGATTTCCTTACACGGTGGGAGCTTGTGAATATTCGTTGGAAAGCTAACAAGCTTAGCTACGACCTAGGATTGTCGGAAATTTTTTTAGACGAAGAAATCTTGAATTATTTTTTGCAAAACTCCATTAGAAAGGATCCCGATCCTTTACCCTTTTTCTGATTTTTCAACCGAATTTTGGAGGAATCGCTCCAAATCGACTTTTTTTAATAACGAGAGGCATAGTCGTGCCCTATAACATGAGACTAAGCCATAATGAGAAATGGTTTCACGCTAAATTTTATGGAAACAAACGATTTAGAAAAAGAAATCTCATAGGATACATTTGAAATCTCATAGGAAACATTTACGAAAAAAACCATTTATCTCATTTTTCGTATAACTTATTGACCAATTAATGTTTAGTTTATGGTTTTCGATGTTTCAGATGACTAATGGTTGATTTTTAGAATTTTTGAAAATTCGGTCTAAATGGAGGCCAAGTGAATAACCTTGTTAATTTTTGGATTTTACTTGTTTTTGACCCTTTCTCACTAAAACGGCCATAACATGGAATTTCCTTACCCGGTGGGAGCTTGTGAACATTCGTTAGAAAGCTAACAAGCATAGCTACGACCTAGGCTTGTCGGAAATTTTTCTTAGACGAAGAAATCTTGAATTATTTTTTGCAAAACTCCATTAGAAAGGATCCCGATCCTTTACCCTTTTTCTGATTTTTCAACCGAATTTTGGAGGAATCCCTTCAAATCGACTTTTTTTAATAACGGGAGCCATAGTCGTGCCCTATAACATGAGACCAAGCCATATTGAAAAAAGGTTTCACGCTAAATTTTATGGAAACAAACGATTTAGAAGAAGAAATCTCATAGGATACATTTGAAATCATATAGGAAACATTCACGAAAAAACCCATTTATCTCATTTTTCGCAAAACTTATTGACCAATTACTGTTTAGTTTATGGTTTTCATTGTTTCAGATGACTAATGGTTGATTTTTAGAATTTTTGAAAATTCGGTCTAAATGGAGGCCAAGTGAATAACTTTGTTAATTTTCGGATTTTACTTGTTTTCGACCCTTTCTCACTAAAACGGCCATAACTTGGGATTTCCTTACACGGTGGGAGCTTGTGAATATTCGTTGGAAAGCTAACAAGCTTAGCTACGACCTAGGATTGTCGGAAATTTTTTTAGACGAAGAAATCTTGAATTATTTTTTGCAAAACTCCATTAGAAAGGATCCCGATCCTTTACCCTTTTTCTGATTTTTCAACCGAATTTTGGAGGAATCGCTCCAAATCGACTTTTTTTAATAACGAGAGGCATAGTCGTGCCCTATAACATGAGACTAAGCCATAATGAGAAATGGTTTCACGCTAAATTTTATGGAAACAAACGATTTAGAAAAAGAAATCTCATTTTTTTTTTTTGATAAAGCTAGACAATCAATTAAAACCAGGGGAGGCCTGAACCTTATACAAACACCAAACCAAACATCAAAGCAAAACAAACAGAAAAATCAATGCATGCTAAGTCTAGAGAAAGGAAGCCCTAATCTATCCCTAGAGAGAAGGCACAGAATAAAAGGAGGAGGTGTAGACCACCACTGAGATGAAAAAAGAGAAAGTCCTTGGCCATTTTTAGCCAATGCATCAGCAACCATGTTGCCCTCCCGTAGAGTGTGAACACAAGAACATTGAATACGGCGACAAAACTTTATACAGTTGTACCACCTGGCTCTCATCTGCCAAGGGACCCCAATATTGCGATGGTAAGCTTGGAATACGCTGATTGAGTCTGTTTCCAAGCAGATGTTGGTGAGTTGCATTTGCTGCGCTCTTTCAAGAGCAAGCATACCGGCACAAAATTCTGCTTCCAAGGCTGTAGCATGACCGATGTTGCTGGCAATGGCCCCCAAGAATTCAGAGCTGGAGTTTCTAATAACAATTCCAATGGAACCGCAGGGGTGCGCGCCTATGACAGATCCATCACAATTGAGCTTCACTGTTACACCAGTAGGAGGATGCCAAGTAACTTCCTTAATGGGAGAAACTCGTTTACTTCTGAAAGGGATGTTGAACAATCTGGATATTTTGAATTCTTGCATCACAGAGTTGCATTTGACCATACAGAGATTATGGCTGAGTTTGACTTCAGCAAGAATGTGATTGAAAATAGTAGCCATTGACTGCTTCTTGTCATGAAAGCATCTCTGATTTCTTTCAAGCCAGATGGCCCAAATTGTGTGAATTATGGCAGCATTCAGAATTTGCTGAACAAATTTACTTTCCACGCCAGCCCTTCCCAAGAGAAGCTGCAAACAACTTGAGCTGTCCAAAGTGTGATCAGTTCCTTTACTAAGCCAATCCCAAAGATTGAAGGTTACAGGACAATCAAAGAATAAGTGTTGAGAAGATTCAGCCTGTTTTTTACAGAAACAACAAATAGACACTATGTAGCACCCCCTTTTCCTGAGATTGTCATCAGTTGGCAACTTGTTATGAAGCAATCTCCATGTGATGAAGGCTCTAGAAGGAGGGATGAAAGTGTTCCAAATAAGGTCAGCCCATTGCACACTAGGACCCCTGGCCACCAGAGTGGTGTAAGCAATTTTATTGGTGAGTTCACCATCAGTAGAATTTATCCAATGCAACTGATCAGGAATATCATCAACCGGAAGAGTGAGGCTGTGAATTTGGTGTGCTAGCTCCGGATCCCTACCCTCTATGTAGCCAGGGAGACACCACTTGCCATCAATAATGCAATCTGAAACTTGCATTCTAAGAGAAGAAAGCAAAGTGGCAGGAAGGTTCCATCTTGAAGCTATGATCGTAGTTAGCCATCTATCATTCCAGAAGTTTATGTCTTTACCATTTCCTACCGACCATTGAGAGTGATCAATGACAAACTGCACATGTTGTTTCAGTCCAGGCCAAACTGAGGAGGTGATATAATGGGATTTAGGCTTTCCATCCCGGAGGTACCTATGCCTGCAAATGATGGCCCACTGCTCATCAGAGGACAAGAGCTTCCAAGCTAGCAAAATTAAAGAGGCCTGATTGACCTTAATGGGATCCTTGACTGACAAACCTCCTTCTGCTCTAGGCTTACAAACTTTTGACCAGGCCACAGTGCAGACTTTCCTTTGATCACAATTCCCACTCCAAAGGAAGTTCCTCATACTTTTAGCCACTTCATGAAGCAAGCTAGGTGGCCATTTGTAGACCTGAAAGGAGTAAGTGAACATGCTGCTAATGACTGCATTGATGAGCTGAACCCTGCCCATAATTGTCAGCAATCTGCCTTTCCAAGCACTAAGCTTGTGGTGGATTCTGTCCACAATATGTCTTAAATGAATAGTTTTAGGTTTCCCCTTGAATAAAAGAACACCTAAATAGGTGAATGGGAGATTGCCATGACTGAACCCAGTGATTGAAGCAATAGTGTGAGCTCTTGACAGAGAGATAGTAGTAGAATAGAACTTACTTTTTCGAGCATTGACCAACTGACCAGAATATTGACCATATAACTCAAAAAGATGCATAATGTTTTTCACATTTGCCAAGGTACCTTTACAGAAAATAAGGATATCATCAGCATAAAGGCAATGGCTGGGAACGTACAAATTTCTGGAGGCCCTTATCTGAGACACTTTCCCTTCAAGCACCAAAGCTTCAATGCCCCTGCTAATAACCTCCTCAGCTATGCAGAAGAGGAGTGGGGAAAGTGGGTCTCCCTGTCTCACTCCTCTGGTGCAACTGAAGAAACCAACAGATTTGCCATTGACACTAACAGACAATTTGGCTGAATGCAAGATGCTGAGAATCCAATTGCAAAAAAGGTCAGTGAACCCAAAACGACGAAGCACATGAATTAAAAACTGCCAATTAACCGTATCAAAAGCTTTCCTGACATCAATTTTCATAGCTAGATTGCCTCCATAGGCTTTCTTGTGTAGCAAATTCACAGCTTCAGAAGCAGTCATTATGCAGTCATGGATATGTCTACCTGGAATGAAGCCTCTCTGGTTGGGAGAAATGATTTTCGCAGCTATGAGTCCCAGCCTATCCGCAAGAATCTTGGTAATTATCTTAAATTGAAAGTTGGCAAGGGCTATAGGTCTGAAGTTGTCAAGTTTATCAGCACCAGGGACTTTGGGAATGAGGATGAGCAGGTTAGAGTTAAGGTTGGGCATGATGTAGTTATGTAGGAAAAAGTATTGTGTTGACTTCACAACATCCTCACCAACAATGCCCCAGAAGCATTGGTAGAAATGGCCAGAGTATCCATCAGGGCCAGGCGCAGCATCTCCACTTAGGTCAAAAACAGCTCGTTTGACTTCATCAGCTGGAGGTATAGCAGTAAGCATGGCATTCTCCTCAAGAGTGACAATTTGAGGGATGTATTTATTAGGGAGGTCATTCTCAACATAATCACTATTGACAGAGAATATGTTGGTGAAATAACTCAAAACATGAGCTTCAATATCTTCAGAGTTAGAAAGAATATCTGTACCATCTTTGAGCAAGCTGATGTAACTTTGGGCATCCCTTATTTTTGCACTTCTATGAAAGAAAGCCGTGTTTCTATCCCCCTCAATAAACCTGGCATGTTTGAACTTGTTTTGCCAAAAACTGTTAAGCAGATTGAGAGCTTGGCTATAGTTGGCCATACAAGCAACCTCTTCATTGGACCTCTCAGTACTGAAACCAAGCTGATCAATGGTCAGCTGAGCCTCATAGAGTTGTTGTTGAGCATGAGTAACCCTGTGATTGAGGTTTCCCACCACTTCTTTGTTCCACAATTGCAGCTTGGGTTTCAGGCTTTTAAGCTTGTAATGAAGCACATGCATAGGAGTTCCAACCACATGAGCTCTCCAATGAGCAGAGATTAAAGCTTCACATCCTTCAATGGTAGTCCAAGCCTTAAAGAATTTAAATCTTGGAATGATGTTGATGGGTGACTGTTTGTGCATATTAAGCAAAAGAGGAAAATGATCAGAGTGGCATCTAACTAAGGTGTTGCAGGTCATAACCTCCCATTGATCAACCCAGCTCTCAGTACATATTGCTCTGTCCAATCTTTGTGCAATGAAGGCTCCACCCTCTCTCTTGTTGGTCCAAGTGTACTTGGCCCCATTGGTTGCCAAATGAATAAGGGAATTCAAGTTTGTCCAGCCTAGAAATTCAGAACAAGCAATGTGCAGAGGGAGTCTGCTGCCCAGTTTCTCCTGTGCACCAAGAATGGAATTGAAGTCTCCAATGAAAAGCCAGGGTCCCTGATGCTCATTAAGAAGGCTAGTGAGCTCCAACCAAAGATTTCTTCTGGTCAGGTAGTGAGTGGAAGCATATATAGCAGCTATGTAAAGAGAGACCCCAGCAACCTCAAATCTGAAGGCAATGCATTGAGCTGTATTAAGCAAGACAGTGAGATTATAGGTATTGTTCCAGAGACACCAAATAGTAGGGGTACTGTTGTTATTGTTGACAACATTATTGTGCAGATTTAGTTTCTTCCAAAACCAAGGAGGGATGTCAGTAAAAGATATCATAGGTTCAGCTAAGAACACCATATCCGGCCTATGAGTTTTAAGCATATGATACAGGTGAACTTGAGTGTCAATGTTTCCAACGCCCCTAATGTTCCAATAGATGCATTTCATTGGGGAGTAATGGTAGTGTGTGTAGACTGACTGCCAGTTTTAGATCTGGTGTGAACATAGTTATGGAGATGCTCAGGATAGTATTGTGCTTGCTCATTAGCAGCCAACTGATCTCTAGGGCTCCTTTGCTTCCTAGGCCGTCCTTTTTTGCTCTTCTTAACTGAAGCAATTGGGGAAATGAGGTAATGAGAAGCATCTGGAAGTTGGTTGCCCTCAGGCTCCACTGTGCTATCAGTAGCATCAGTGTCTTCATCACCCCAGAATTTACTCAAAAGCTTGCCATCTTGGAGACATGCAGCAGACAAGTTCTCAGGGCCAGCACGAGGTTGAACCTTTCTTTTGTCTTGGCCCAGAATCTCATTAATGGTAGTGATGGGAGCAGGAACAGTCTGCATTGTCATAGAATCATCGCCAAAAGGATCCCTAGCCTCACCAAGTGACACAACAGTAGCATTGGGGAAAGACAGCCTCCCAATAGAGCTACTCTGCATTAGGGGTGGAGGACCTGAAATGGGGAAAATCTGCCTCCCGTTTACATGGTCCAACATGGAATTCCTTGAACTCAAAGCTACAAATTTAGGGTCCCTTTTAACACTAGGAACCTCTAAGTTTGAGTGATGAGTCAAGTCTTCCTTCCCTAGGGAAATAACCTCCACAGTTGGATTTTTAACCAGTTGCATATCCAGAATAGTGGGGGGGATTTCCTCATCACTTGGCTTAGCCTCCCCAGTTACATGTTCAGTCCCATTAGCCAGCAGCTCAAAAGAGTTTTGAATGTTGATATTTAAGGCTACGCCATTGTTGGAGTTCTGAACAGCTGCAAGGTTTTCATTGTTGAAATGCACAGATTCATGGCCAGATGTCTCCCCTTCCTCAAAATCATCAGCTGAATCAAAAGAATCCTCTATCGGATCTATGTTCACCAAGCTCTGAGCAGGCTTATTACCAACTGCTACAAAGTGAGGTTGAGCATTGTCATGACCATTGACCACCTTCACTTCTTTAGAACTCTTCCGGGTAGTTAAATCAGAGTTAAGCTGAGCTTGTTGAGACCCAGAGGGCAATTTCCTAGTGGCTGGAGCGTGGATGGAAGCATTCATCTTGGAACAAGCTTGAAGGCTGTGTCCTATGGCCTTGCAATGGGAACAGAACAAAGGGTGCCTCTCATATTGGACCATGATGGGTAGAGCATGCCCTTCCCTTTCCACAATAACAGATTCAAACATTTTCTCACTCAAATCCACATCAATTAGGACGCGAGCAAAGAGCCCAAAACGCCTGTTTTGTGTGGCTTCATCAATGGTGAGGGGTGTTCCCAAACCTGAAGCAATTTCGAAAATTGTTTGCTTTCCCCAGTACTCTTGAGGCAGTTGCAAGAACCTAACCCAAATTTGCGCGTGCGTCTGTGCTTGTGCCTTAGGTGCGAAGTCCTTAGTCCAGCAATAGAAGCGTAAGAACCCAGGTTTCAGATTCACAACCCCAAGGGCCCAGACTCGTTTCATATCTTCAGTCGAATTGAAATTAAACTCAAAGAAACCCTTACCAAGAGGAATTAAGCTCCAATTTTTCAATTGAGGCCATAGAGCGTTGAGTTTCGATTTCAGAGCTTGTGTCGTTAATGGCGCATCACCTTTGTGCAGGGTTAAGCGGCCATGGAGGTTGAATCTGCAAGCAGCTAGGGCAGACTCGTAGGCAGCTTGTGAAATCTTAACACGAACAGAGTTACCCATAACAACCTTGGAGGTGCGAAGTGGTTGGAAAGAGTCACCGGGGACTTCACCAGATAAAGCTTGAGCGAAAGACTTGCCGGAAACTGGTGGATTCACCGTCGTGTCCACCGGCTTATCCACCGTTGAATCAAATGCCGCGAGAAACGGCCATGGACAAGCCATGCAAGATAACCAGAAGAGTCACCGGAGAAGAAAGATCCAGAATCTATCGGAGTCGAGAACAGGAGAGAACGTGGATGCGGCGCTAGAGAGGTGAGTGGAGAGGCAACCACAGAAAAAGAAATCTCATAGGATACATTTGAAATCTCATAGGAAACATTTACGAAAAAAACCATTTATCTCATTTTTCGTATAACTTATTGACCAATTAATGTTTAGTTTATGGTTTTCAATGTTTCAGATGACTAATGGTTGATTTTTAGAATTTTTAAAAATTCGGTCTAAATGGAGGCCAAGTGAATAACCTTGTTAATTTTTGGATTTTACTTGTTTTTGACCCTTTCTCACTAAAACGGCCATAACATGGAATATCCTTACCCGGTGGGAGCTTGTGAACATTCTTTAGAAAGCTAACAAGCATAGCTACGACCTAGGCTTGTCGGAAATTTTTTTAAACGAAGAAATCTTGAATTTTTTTTTGCAAAACTCCATTAGAAAGGATCCCGATCCTTTACCCTTTTTCTGATTTTTCAACCGAATTTTGGAGGAATCCCTTCAAATCAACTTTTTTTAATAACGGGAGCCATAGTCGTGCCCTATAACATGAGACTAAGCCATATTGAAAAAAGGTTTCACGCTAAATTATATGGAAACAAACGATTTAGAAGAAGAAATCTCATAGGATACATTTGAAATCATATAGGAAACATTTATGAAAAAACCCATTTATCTCATTTTTCGCATAACTTATTGACCAATTACTGTTTAGTTTATGGTTTTCAATGTTTCAGATGACTAATGGTTGATTTTTAGAATTTTTGAAAATTCGGTCTAATTGGAGGCCAAGTGAATAACCTTGTTAATTTTTGGATTTTACTTGTTTTTGACCCTTTCTCACTAAAACGGCCATAACATGGAATTTCCTTACCCGGTGGGAGCTTGTGAACATTCGTTAGAAAGCTAACAAGCATAGCTACGACCTAGGCTTGTCGGAAATTTTTTTAAACGAAGAAATCTTGAATTTTTTTTTGCAAAACTCCATTAGAAAGGATCCCGATCCTTTACCCTTTTTCTGATTTTTCAACCGAATTTTGGAGGAATCCCTTCAAATCGACTTTTTTTAATAACGGGAGCCATAGTCGTGCCCTATAACATGAGACTAAGCCATATTGAAAAAAGGTTTCACGCTAAATTTTATGGAAACAAACGATTTAGAAGAAGAAATCTCATAGGATACATTTGAAATCATATAGGAAACATTTACGAAAAAAACCCATTTATCTCATTTTTCGCAAAACTTATTGACCAATTACTGTTTAGTTTATGGTTTTCAATGTTTCAGATGACTAATGGTTGATTTTTAGAATTTTTGAAAATTCGGTCTAAATGGAGGCCAAGTGAATAACTTTGTTAATTTTCGGATTTTACTTGTTTTCGACCCTTTCTCACTAAAACGGCCATAACTTGGAATTTCCTTACCCGGTGGGAACTTGTGAACATTCGTTGGAAAGCTAACAAGCATAGCTACGACCTAGGCTTGTCGGAAATTTTTCTTAGACGAAGAAATCTTGAATTATTTTTTGCAAAACTCCATTAGAAAGGATCCCGATCCTTTACCCTTTTTCTGATTTTTCAACCGAATTTTGGAGGAATCCCTTCAAATCGACTTTTTTTAATAACGGGAGCCATAGTCGTGCCCTATAACATGAGACCAAGCCATATTGAAAAAAGGTTTCACGCTAAATTTTATGGAAACAAACGATTTAGAAGAAGAAATCTCATAGGATACATTTGAAATCATATAGGAAACATTCACGAAAAAACCCATTTATCTCATTTTTCGCAAAACTTATTGACCAATTACTGTTTAGTTTATGGTTTTCATTGTTTCAGATGACTAATGGTTGATTTTTAGAATTTTTGAAAATTCGGTCTAAATGGAGGCCAAGTGAATAACTTTGTTAATTTTCGGATTTTACTTGTTTTCGACCCTTTCTCACTAAAACGGCCATAACTTGGGATTTCCTTACACGGTGGGAGCTTGTGAATATTCGTTGGAAAGCTAACAAGCTTAGCTACGACCTAGGATTGTCGGAAATTTTTTTAGACGAAGAAATCTTGAATTATTTTTTGCAAAACTCCATTAGAAAGGATCC
Organism: Medicago lupulina; assembly: GCA_958299785.1. Lineage (NCBI taxonomy): Eukaryota > Viridiplantae > Streptophyta > Magnoliopsida > Fabales > Fabaceae > Medicago > Medicago lupulina. Next base: position 69,568,963 of record OY283142.1, on the reverse strand, counting down.
CGATCCTTTACCCTTTTTCTGATTTTTCAACCGAATTTTGGAGGAATCGCTCCAAATCGACTTTTTTTAATAACGAGAGGCATAGTCGTGCCCTATAACATGAGACTAAGCCATAATGAGAAATGGTTTCACGCTAAATTTTATGGAAACAAACAATTTAGAAAAAGAAATCTCATAGGATACATTTGAAATCTCATAGGAAACATTTACGAAAAAAACCATTTATCTCATTTTTCGTATAACTTATTGACCAATTAATGTTTAGTTTATGGTTTTCGATGTTTCAGATGACTAATGGTTGATTTTTAGAATTTTTGAAAATTCGGTCTAAATGGAGGCCAAGTGAATAACCTTGTTAATTTTTGGATTTTACTTGTTTTTGACCCTTTCTCACTAAAACGGCCATAACATGGAATTTCCTTACCCGGTGGGAGCTTGTGAACATTCGTTAGAAAGCTAACAAGCATAGCTACGACCTAGGCTTGTCGGAAATTTTTTTAAACGAAGAAATCTTGAATTTTTTTTTGCAAAACTCCATTAGAAAGGATCCCGATCCTTTACCCTTTTTCTGATTTTTCAACCGAATTTTGGAGGAATCCCTTCAAATCGACTTTTTTTAATAACGGGAGCCATAGTCGTGCCCTATAACATGAGACTAAGCCATATTGAAAAAAGGTTTCACGCTAAATTTTATGGAAACAAACGATTTAGAAGAAGAAATCTCATAGGATACATTTGAAATCATATAGGAAACATTTACGAAAAAAACCCATTTATCTCATTTTTCGCAAAACTTATTGACCAATTACTGTTTAGTTTATGGTTTTCAATGTTTCAGATGACTAATGGTTGATTTTTAGAATTTTTGAAAATTCGGTCTAAATGGAGGCCAAGTGAATAACTTTGTTAATTTTCGGATTTTACTTGTTTTCGACCCTTTCTCACTAAAACGGCCATAACTTGGAATTTCCTTACCCGGTGGGAACTTGTGAACATTCGTTGGAAAGCTAACAAGCATAGCTACGACCTAGGCTTGTCGGAAATTTTTCTTAGACGAAGAAATCTTGAATTATTTTTTGCAAAACTCCATTAGAAAGGATCCCGATCCTTTACCCTTTTTCTGATTTTTCAACCGAATTTTGGAGGAATCCCTTCAAATCGACTTTTTTTAATAACGGGAGCCATAGTCGTGCCCTATAACATGAGACCAAGCCATATTGAAAAAAGGTTTCACGCTAAATTTTATGGAAACAAACGATTTAGAAGAAGAAATCTCATAGGATACATTTGAAATCATATAGGAAACATTCACGAAAAAACCCATTTATCTCATTTTTCGCAAAACTTATTGACCAATTACTGTTTAGTTTATGGTTTTCATTGTTTCAGATGACTAATGGTTGATTTTTAGAATTTTTGAAAATTCGGTCTAAATGGAGGCCAAGTGAATAACTTTGTTAATTTTCGGATTTTACTTGTTTTCGACCCTTTCTCACTAAAACGGCCATAACTTGGGATTTCCTTACACGGTGGGAGCTTGTGAACATTCGTTAGAAAGCTAACAAGCATAGCTACGACCTAGGCTTGTCGGAAATTTTTTTAAACGAAGAAATCTTGAATTTTTTTTTGCAAAACTCCATTAGAAAGGATCCCGATCCTTTACCCTTTTTCTGATTTTTCAACCGAATTTTGGAGGAATCCCTTCAAATCGACTTTTTTTAATAACGGGAGCCATAGTCGTGCCCTATAACATGAGACTAAGCCATATTGAAAAAAGGTTTCACGCTAAATTTTATGGAAACAAACGATTTAGAAGAAGAAATCTCATAGGATACATTTGAAATCATATAGGAAACATTTACGAAAAAAACCCATTTATCTCATTTTTCGCAAAACTTATTGACCAATTACTGTTTAGTTTATGGTTTTCGATGTTTCAGATGACTAATGGTTGATTTTTAGAATTTTTGAAAATTCGGTCTAAATGGAGGCCAAGTGAATAACTTTGTTAATTTTCGGATTTTACTTGTTTTCGACCCTTTCTCACTAAAACGGCCATAACTTGGAATTTCCTTACCCGGTGGGAACTTGTGAACATTCGTTGGAAAGCTAACAAGCATAGCTACGACCTAGGCTTGTCGGAAATTTTTCTTAGACGAAGAAATCTTGAATTATTTTTTGCAAAACTCCATTAGAAAGGATCCCGATCCTTTACCCTTTTTCTGATTTTTCAACCGAATTTTGGAGGAATCCCTTCAAATCGACTTTTTTTAATAACGGGAGCCATAGTCGTGCCCTATAACATGAGACCAAGCCATATTGAAAAAAGGTTTCACGCTAAATTTTATGGAAACAAACGATTTAGAAGAAGAAATCTCATAGGATACATTTGAAATCATATAGGAAACATTCACGAAAAAACCCATTTATCTCATTTTTCGCAAAACTTATTGACCAATTACTGTTTAGTTTATGGTTTTCATTGTTTCAGATGACTAATGGTTGATTTTTAGAATTTTTGAAAATTCGGTCTAAATGGAGGCCAAGTGAATAACTTTGTTAATTTTCGGATTTTACTTGTTTTCGACCCTTTCTCACTAAAACGGCCATAACTTGGGATTTCCTTACACGGTGGGAGCTTGTGAATATTCGTTGGAAAGCTAACAAGCTTAGCTACGACCTAGGATTGTCGGAAATTTTTTTAGACGAAGAAATCTTGAATTATTTTTTGCAAAACTCCATTAGAAAGGATCCCGATCCTTTACCCTTTTTCTGATTTTTCAACCGAATTTTGGAGGAATCGCTCCAAATCGACTTTTTTTAATAACGAGAGGCATAGTCGTGCCCTATAACATGAGACTAAGCCATAATGAGAAATGGTTTCACGCTAAATTTTATGGAAACAAACAATTTAGAAAAAGAAATCTCATAGGATACATTTGAAATCTCATAGGAAACATTTACGAAAAAAACCATTTATCTCATTTTTCGTATAACTTATTGACCAATTAATGTTTAGTTTATGGTTTTCGATGTTTCAGATGACTAATGGTTGATTTTTAGAATTTTTGAAAATTCGGTCTAAATGGAGGCCAAGTGAATAACCTTGTTAATTTTTGGATTTTACTTGTTTTTGACCCTTTCTCACTAAAACGGCCATAACATGGAATTTCCTTACCCGGTGGGAGCTTGTGAACATTCGTTAGAAAGCTAACAAGCATAGCTACGACCTAGGCTTGTCGGAAATTTTTTTAAACGAAGAAATCTTGAATTTTTTTTTGCAAAACTCCATTAGAAAGGATCCCGATCCTTTACCCTTTTTCTGATTTTTCAACCGAATTTTGGAGGAATCCCTTCAAATCGACTTTTTTTAATAACGGGAGCCATAGTCGTGCCCTATAACATGAGACTAAGCCATATTGAAAAAAGGTTTCACGCTAAATTTTATGGAAACAAACGATTTAGAAGAAGAAATCTCATAGGATACATTTGAAATCATATAGGAAACATTTACGAAAAAAACCCATTTATCTCATTTTTCGCAAAACTTATTGACCAATTACTGTTTAGTTTATGGTTTTCAATGTTTCAGATGACTAATGGTTGATTTTTAGAATTTTTGAAAATTCGGTCTAAATGGAGGCCAAGTGAATAACTTTGTTAATTTTCGGATTTTACTTGTTTTCGACCCTTTCTCACTAAAACGGCCATAACTTGGAATTTCCTTACCCGGTGGGAACTTGTGAACATTCGTTGGAAAGCTAACAAGCATAGCTACGACCTAGGCTTGTCGGAAATTTTTCTTAGACGAAGAAATCTTGAATTATTTTTTGCAAAACTCCATTAGAAAGGATCCCGATCCTTTACCCTTTTTCTGATTTTTCAACCGAATTTTGGAGGAATCCCTTCAAATCGACTTTTTTTAATAACGGGAGCCATAGTCGTGCCCTATAACATGAGACCAAGCCATATTGAAAAAAGGTTTCACGCTAAATTTTATGGAAACAAACGATTTAGAAGAAGAAATCTCATAGGATACATTTGAAATCATATAGGAAACATTCACGAAAAAACCCATTTATCTCATTTTTCGCAAAACTTATTGACCAATTACTGTTTAGTTTATGGTTTTCATTGTTTCAGATGACTAATGGTTGATTTTTAGAATTTTTGAAAATTCGGTCTAAATGGAGGCCAAGTGAATAACTTTGTTAATTTTCGGATTTTACTTGTTTTCGACCCTTTCTCACTAAAACGGCCATAACTTGGGATTTCCTTACACGGTGGGAGCTTGTGAATATTCGTTGGAAAGCTAACAAGCTTAGCTACGACCTAGGATTGTCGGAAATTTTTTTAGACGAAGAAATCTTGAATTATTTTTTGCAAAACTCCATTAGAAAGGATCCCAATCCTTTACCCTTTTTCTGATTTTTCAACCGAATTTTGGAGGAATCGCTCCAAATCGACTTTTTTTAATAACGAGAGGCATAGTCGTGCCCTATAACATGAGACTAAGCCATAATGAGAAATGGTTTCACGCTAAATTTTATGGAAACAAACGATTTAGAAAAAGAAATCTCATAGGATACATTTGAAATCTCATAGGAAACATTTACGAAAAAAACCATTTATCTCATTTTTCGTATAACTTATTGACCAATTAATGTTTAGTTTATGGTTTTCGATGTTTCAGATGACTAATGGTTGATTTTTAGAATTTTTGAAAATTCGGTCTAAATGGAGGCCAAGTGAATAACCTTGTTAATTTTTGGATTTTACTTGTTTTTGACCCTTTCTCACTAAAACGGCCATAACATGGAATTTCCTTACCCGGTGGGAGCTTGTGAACATTCGTTAGAAAGCTAACAAGCATAGCTACGACCTAGGCTTGTCGGAAATTTTTTTAAACGAAGAAATCTTGAATTTTTTTTTGCAAAACTCCATTAGAAAGGATCCCGATCCTTTACCCTTTTTCTGATTTTTCAACCGAATTTTGGAGGAATCCCTTCAAATCGACTTTTTTTAATAACGGGAGCCATAGTCGTGCCCTATAACATGAGACTAAGCCATATTGAAAATAGGTTTCACGCTAAATTTTATGGAAACAAACGATTTAGAAGAAGAAATCTCATAGGATACATTTGAAATCATATAGGAAACATTTACGAAAAAACCCATTTATCTCGTTTTTCGCATAACTTATAGACCAATTACTGTTTAGTTTATGGTTTTCAATGTTTCAGATGACTAATGGTTGATTTTTAGAATTTTTGAAAATTCGGTCTAAATGGAGGCGAAGTGAATAACTTTGTTAATTTTTGGATTTTACTTGTTTTCGACCCTTTCTCACTAAAACGGCCATAACTTGGGATTTCCTTACACGGTGGGAGCTTGTGAATATTCGTTGGAAAGCTAACAAGCTTAGCTACGACCTAGGATTGTCGGAAATTTTTTTAGACGAAGAAATCTTGAATTATTTTTTGCAAAACTCCATTAGAAAGGATCCCGATCCTTTACCCTTTTTCTGATTTTTCAACCGAATTTTGGAGGAATCGCTCCAAATCGACTTTTTTTAATAACGAGAGGCATAGTCGTGCCCTATAACATGAGACTAAGCCATATTGAGAAATGGTTTCACGCTAAATTTTATGGAAACAAACGATTTAGAAAAAGAAATCTCATAGGATACATTTGAATTCTCATAGGAAACATTTACGAAAAAAACCATTTATCTCATTTTTCGTATAACTTATTGACCAATTAATGTTTAGTTTATGGTTTTCAATGTTTCAGATGACTAATGGTTGATTTTTAGAATTTTTGAAAATTCGGTCTAAATGGAGGCCAAGTAAATAACCTTGTTAATTTTTGGATTTTACTTGTTTTTGACCCTTTCTCACTAAAACGGCCATAACATGGAATTTCCTTACCCGGTGGGAGCTTGTGAACATTCGTTAGAAAGCTAACAAGCATAGCTACGACCTAGGCTTGTCGGAAATTTTTTTAAACGAAGAAATCTTGAATTTTTTTTTGCAAAACTCCATTAGAAAGGATCCCGATCCTTTACCCTTTTTCTGATTTTTCAACCGAATTTTGGAGGAATCCCTTCAAATCGACTTTTTTTAATAACGGGAGCCATAGTCGTGCCCTATAACATGAGACTAAGCCATATTGAAAAAAGGTTTCACGCTAAATTTTATGGAAACAAACGATTTAGAAGAAGAAATCTCATAGGATACATTTGAAATCATATAGGAAACATTTACGAAAAAAACCCATTTATCTCATTTTTCGCAAAACTTATTGACCAATTACTGTTTAGTTTATGGTTTTCAATGTTTCAGATGACTAATGGTTGATTTTTAGAATTTTTGAAAATTCGGTCTAAATGGAGGCCAAGTGAATAACTTTGTTAATTTTCGGATTTTACTTGTTTTCGACCCTTTCTCACTAAAACGGCCATAACTTGGCATTTCCTTACCCGGTGGGAACTTGTGAACATTCGTTGGAAAGCTAACAAGCATAGCTACGACCTAGGCTTGTCGGAAATTTTTCTTAGACGAAGAAATCTTGAATTATTTTTTGCAAAACTCCATTAGAAAGGATCCCGATCCTTTACCCTTTTTCTGATTTTTCAACCGAATTTTGGAGGAATCCCTTCAAATCGACTTTTTTTAATAACGGGAGCCATAGTCGTGCCCTATAACATGAGACTAAGCCATATTGAAAAAAGGTTTCACGCTAAATTATATGGAAACAAACGATTTAGAAGAAGAAATCTCATAGGATACATTTGAAATCATATAGGAAACATTTATGAAAAAACCCATTTATCTCATTTTTCGCATAACTTATTGACCAATTACTGTTTAGTTTATGGTTTTCAATGTTTTAGATGACTAATGGTTGATTTTTAGAATTTTTGAAAATTCGGTCTAATTGGAGGCCAAGTGAATAACCTTGTTAATTTTTGGATTTTACTTGTTTTTGACCCTTTCTCACTAAAACGGCCATAACATGGAATTTCCTTACCCGGTGGGAGCTTGTGAACATTCGTTAGAAAGCTAACAAGCATAGCTACGACCTAGGCTTGTCGGAAATTTTTTTAAACGAAGAAATCTTGAATTTTTTTTTGCAAAACTCCATTAGAAAGGATCCCGATCCTTTACCCTTTTTCTGATTTTTCAACCGAATTTTGGAGGAATCCCTTCAAATCGACTTTTTTTAATAACGGGAGCCATAGTCGTGCCCTATAACATGAGACTAAGCCATATTGAAAAAAGGTTTCACGCTAAATTTTATGGAAACAAACGATTTAGAAGAAGAAATCTCATAGGATACATTTGAAATCATATAGGAAACATTTACGAAAAAAACCCATTTATCTCATTTTTCGCAAAACTTATTGACCAATTACTGTTTAGTTTATGGTTTTCAATGTTTCAGATGACTAATGGTTGATTTTTAGAATTTTTGAAAATTCGGTCTAAATGGAGGCCAAGTGAATAACTTTGTTAATTTTCGGATTTTACTTGTTTTCGACCCTTTCTCACTAAAACGGCCATAACTTGGAATTTCCTTACCCGGTGGGAACTTGTGAACATTCGTTGGAAAGCTAACAAGCATAGCTACGACCTAGGCTTGTCGGAAATTTTTCTTAGACGAAGAAATCTTGAATTATTTTTTGCAAAACTCCATTAGAAAGGATCCCGATCCTTTACCCTTTTTCTGATTTTTCAACCGAATTTTGGAGGAATCCCTTCAAATCGACTTTTTTTAATAACGGGAGCCATAGTCGTGCCCTATAACATGAGACCAAGCCATATTGAAAAAAGGTTTCACGCTAAATTTTATGGAAACAAACGATTTAGAAGAAGAAATCTCATAGGATACATTTGAAATCATATAGGAAACATTCACGAAAAAACCCATTTATCTCATTTTTCGCAAAACTTATTGACCGATTACTGTTTAGTTTATGGTTTTCATTGTTTCAGATGACTAATGGTTGATTTTTAGAATTTTTGAAAATTCGGTCTAAATGGAGGCCAAGTGAATAACTTTGTTAATTTTCGAATTTTACTTGTTTTCGACCCTTTCTCACTAAAACGGCCATAACTTGGGATTTCCTTACACGGTGGGAGCTTGTGAATATTCGTTGGAAAGCTAACAAGCTTAGCTACGACCTAGGATTGTCGGAAATTTTTTTAGACGAAGAAATCTTGAATTATTTTTTGCAAAACTCCATTAGAAAGGATCCCGATCCTTTACCCTTTTTCTGATTTTTCAACCGAATTTTGGAGGAATCGCTCCAAATCGACTTTTTTTAATAACGAGAGGCATAGTCGTGCCCTATAACATGAGACTAAGCCATAATGAGAAATGGTTTCACGCTAAATTTTATGGAAACAAACGATTTAGAAAAAGAAATCTCATAGGATACATTTGAAATCTCATAGGAAACATTTACGAAAAAAACCATTTATCTCATTTTTCGTATAACTTATTGACCAATTAATGTTTAGTTTATGGTTTTCGATGTTTCAGATGACTAATGGTTGATTTTTAGAATTTTTGAAAATTCGGTCTAAATGGAGGCCAAGTGAATAACCTTGTTAATTTTTGGATTTTACTTGTTTTTGACCCTTTCTCACTAAAACGGCCATAACATGGAATTTCCTTACCCGGTGGGAGCTTGTGAACATTCGTTAGAAAGCTAACAAGCATAGCTACGACCTAGGCTTGTCGGAAATTTTTCTTAGACGAAGAAATCTTGAATTATTTTTTGCAAAACTCCATTAGAAAGGATCCCGATCCTTTACCCTTTTTCTGATTTTTCAACCGAATTTTGGAGGAATCCCTTCAAATCGACTTTTTTTAATAACGGGAGCCATAGTCGTGCCCTATAACATGAGACCAAGCCATATTGAAAAAAGGTTTCACGCTAAATTTTATGGAAACAAACGATTTAGAAGAAGAAATCTCATAGGATACATTTGAAATCATATAGGAAACATTCACGAAAAAACCCATTTATCTCATTTTTCGCAAAACTTATTGACCAATTACTGTTTAGTTTATGGTTTTCATTGTTTCAGATGACTAATGGTTGATTTTTAGAATTTTTGAAAATTCGGTCTAAATGGAGGCCAAGTGAATAACTTTGTTAATTTTCGGATTTTACTTGTTTTCGACCCTTTCTCACTAAAACGGCCATAACTTGGAATTTCCTTACCCGGTGGGAACTTGTGAACATTCGTTGGAAAGCTAACAAGCATAGCTACGACCTAGGCTTGTCGGAAATTTTTCTTAGACGAAGAAATCTTGAATTATTTTTTGCAAAACTCCATTAGAAAGGATCCCGATCCTTTACCCTTTTTCTGATTTTTCAACCGAATTTTGGAGGAATCCCTTCAAATCGACTTTTTTTAATAACGAAAGCCATAGTCGTGCCCTATAACATGAGACCAAGCCATATTGAAAAAAGGTTTCACGCTAAATTTTATGGAAACAAACGATTTAGAAGAAGAAATCTCATAGGATACATTTGAAATCATATAGGAAACATTCACGAAAAAACCCATTTATCTCATTTTTCGCAAAACTTATTGACCAATTACTGTTTAGTTTATGGTTTTCATTGTTTCAGATGACTAATGGTTGATTTTTAGAATTTTTGAAAATTCGGTCTAAATGGAGGCCAAGTGAATAACTTTGTTAATTTTCGGATTTTACTTGTTTTCGACCCTTTCTCACTAAAACGGCCATAACTTGGAATTTCCTTACACGGTGGGAGCTTGTGAATATTCGTTGGAAAGCTAACAAGCTTAGCTACGACCTAGGATTGTCGGAAATTTTTTTAAACGAAGAAATCTTGAAATTTTTTTTGCAAAACTCCATTAGAAAGGATCCCGATCCTTTACCCTTTTTCTGATTTTTCAACCGAATTTTGGAGGAATCCCTTCAAATCGACTTTTTTTAATAACGGGAGCCATAGTCGTGCCCTATAACATAAGACTAAGCCATATTGAAAAAAGGTTTCACGCTAAATTTTATGGAAACAAACGATTTAGAAGAAGAAATCTCATAGGATACATTTGAAATCATATAGGAAACATTTACGAAAAAAACCCATTTATCTCATTTTTCGCAAAACTTATTGACCAATTACTGTTTAGTTTATGGTTTTCAATGTTTCAGATGACTAATGGTTGATTTTTAGAATTTTTGAAAATTCGGTCTAAATGGAGGCCAAGTGAATAACTTTGTTAATTTTCGGATTTTACTTGTTTTCGACCCTTTCTCACTAAAACGGCCATAACTTGGAATTTCCTTACCCGGTGGGAACTTGTGAACATTCGTTGGAAAGCTAACAAGCATAGCTACGACCTAGGCTTGTCGGAAATTTTTCTTAGACGAAGAAATCTTGAATTATTTTTTGCAAAACTCCATTAGAAAGGATCCCGATCCTTTACCCTTTTTCTGATTTTTCAACCGAATTTTGGAGGAATCCCTTCAAATCGACTTTTTTTAATAACGAAAGCCATAGTCGTGCCCTATAACATGAGACCAAGCCATATTGAAAAAAGGTTTCACGCTAAATTTTATGGAAACAAACGATTTAGAAGAAGAAATCTCATAGGATACATTTGAAATCATATAGGAAACATTCACGAAAAAACCCATTTATCTCATTTTTCGCAAAACTTATTGACCAATTACTGTTTAGTTTATGGTTTTCATTGTTTCAGATGACTAATGGTTGATTTTTAGAATTTTTGAAAATTCGGTCTAAATGGAGGCCAAGTGAATAACTTTGTTAATTTTCGGATTTTACTTGTTTTCGACCCTTTCTCACTAAAACGGCCATAACTTGGAATTTCCTTACACGGTGGGAGCTTGTGAATATTCGTTGGAAAGCTAACAAGCTTAGCTACGACCTAGGATTGTCGGAAATTTTTTTAGACGAAGAAATCTTGACTTATTTTTTGCAAAACTCCATTAGAAAGGATCCCGATCCTTTACCCTTTTTCTGATTTTTCAACCGAATTTTGGAGGAATCGCTCCAAATCGACTTTTTTTAATAACGAGAGGCATAGTCGTGCCCTATAACATGAGACTAAGCCATATTGAGAAATGGTTTCACGCTAAATTTTATGGAAACAAACGATTTAGAAAAAGAAATCTCATAGGATACATTTGAATTCTCATAGGAAACATTTACGAAAAAAACCATTTATCTCATTTTTCGTATAACTTATTGACCAATTAATGTTTAGTTTATGGTTTTCAATGTTTCAGATGACTAATGGTTGATTTTTAGAATTTTTGAAAATTCGGTCTAAATGGAGGCCAAGTGAATAACCTTGTTAATTTTTGGATTTTACTTGTTTTTGACCCTTTCTCACTAAAACGGCCATAACATGGAATTTCCTTACCCGGTGGGAGCTTGTGAACATTCGTTAGAAAGCTAACAAGCATAGCTACGACCTAGGCTTGTCGGAAATTTTTTTAAACGAAGAAATCTTGAATTTTTTTTTGCAAAACTCCATTAGAAAGGATCCCGATCCTTTACCCTTTTTCTGATTTTTCAACCGAATTTTGGAGGAATCCCTTCAAATCGACTTTTTTTAATAACGGGAGCCATAGTCGTGCCCTATAACATGAGACTAAGCCATATTGAAAAAAGGTTTCACGCTAAATTTTACGGAAACAAACGATTTAGAAGAAGAAATCTCATAGGATACATTTGAAATCATATAGGAAACATTTACGAAAAAAACCCATTTATCTCATTTTTCGCAAAACTTATTGACCAATTACTGTTTAGTTTATGGTTTTCAATGTTTCAGATGACTAATGGTTGATTTTTAGAATTTTTGAAAATTCGGTCTAAATGGAGGCCAAGTGAATAACTTTGTTAATTTTCGGATTTTACTTGTTTTCGACCCTTTCTCACTAAAACGGCCATAACTTGGAATTTCCTTACCCGGTGGGAACTTGTGAACATTCGTTGGAAAGCTAACAAGCATAGCTACGACCTAGGCTTGTCGGAAATTTTTCTTAGACGAAGAAATCTTGAATTATTTTTTGCAAAACTCCATTAGAAAGGATCCCGATCCTTTACCCTTTTTCTGATTTTTCAACCGAATTTTGGAGGAATCGCTCCAAATCGACTTTTTTTAATAACGAGAGGCATAGTCGTGCCCTATAACATGAGACTAAGCCATATTAAAAAAATGTTTCACGCTAAATTTTATGGAAACAAACGATTTAGAAAAAGAAATCTCTTAGGATACATTTAAAATCTCATAGGAAACATTTACGAAAAAAACCCATTTATCTCATTTTTCGCATAACTTATTGACCAATTATTGTTTAGTTTATGGTTTTGAATGTTTCAGATGACTAATGGTTGATTTTTAGAATTTTTGAAAATTCGGGTTAAATGGAGGCCAAGTGAATAACCTTGTTAATTTTCGGATTTTACTTGTTTTTGACCCTTTCTCACTAAAACGGCCATAACTTGAGATTTCCTTACCCGGTGGGAGCTTGTGAACATTCGTTGGAAAGCTAACAAGCATAGCTACGACCTAGGCTTGTCGGTAATTTTTTTAAACGAAGAAATCTTGAATTTTTTTGGCAAAACTCCATTAGAAAAGATCCCGGTCCTTTACCCTTTTTCTGATTTTTCATCCGAATTTTGGAGGAATCGCTCCAAATCGACTTTTTTTAATAACGAGAGGCATAGTCGTGCCCTATAACATGAGACTAAGCCATATTAAAAAAATGTTTCACGCTAAATTTTATGGAAACAAACGATTTAGAAGAAGAAATCTCATAGGATACATTTAAAATCTCATAGGAAACATTTACGAAAAAAACCCATTTATCTCATTTTTCGCATAACTTATTGACCAATTATTGTTTAGTTTATGGTTTTGAATGTTTCAGATGACTAATGGTTGATTTTTAGAATTTTTGAAAATTCGGGCTAAATGGAGGACAAGTGAAAATTCTCACTAAAACGGCCATAACTTGGGATTTCCTTACCCGGTGGGAGCTTGTGAACATTCGTTGGAAAGCTAACAAGCATAGCTACGACCTAGGCTTGTCGGTAATTTTTTTAAACGAAGAAATCTTGAATTTTTTTGGCAAAACTCCATTAGAAAGGATCCCGATCCTTTACCCTTTTTCTGATTTTTCAACCGAATTTTGGAGGAATCGCTCCAAATCGACTTTTTTTAATAACGAGAGGCATAGTCGTGCCCTATAACATGAGACTAAGCCATATTGAAAAAAGGTTTACCGCTAAATTTTATGGAAACAAACGATTTAGAAAAAGAAATCTCTTAGGATACATTTAAAATCTCATAGGAAACATTTACGAAAAAAACCCATTTATCTCATTTTTCGCATAACTTATTGACCAATTATTGTTTAGTTTATGGTTTTGAATGTTTCAGATGACTAATGGTTGATTTTTAGAATTTTTGAAAATTCGGGTTAAATGGAGGCCAAGTGAATAACCTTGTTAATTTTCGGATTTTACTTGTTTTTGACCCTTTCTCACTAAAACGGCCATAACTTGAGATTTCCTTACCCGGTGGGAGCTTGTGAACATTCGTTGGAAAGCTAACATGCATAGCTACGACCTAGGCTTGTCGGTAATTTTTTTAAACGAAGAAATCTTGAATTTTTTTGGCAAAACTCCATTAGAAAAGATCCCGGTCCTTTACCCTTTTTCTGATTTTTCATCCGAATTTTGGGGGAATCGCTCCAAATCGACTTTTTTTAATAACGAGAGGCATAGTCGTGCCCTATAACATGAGACTAAGCCATATTAAAAAAATGTTTCACGCTAAATTTTATGGAAACAAACGATTTAGAAGAAGAAATCTCATAGGATACATTTAAAATCTCATAGGAAACATTTACGAAAAAAACCCATTTATCTCATTTTTCGCATAACTTATTGACCAATTATTGTTTAGTTTATGGTTTTGAATGTTTCAGATGACTAATGGTTGATTTTTAGAATTTTTGAAAATTCGGGCTAAATGGAGAACAAGTGAAAATTCTCACTAAAACGGCCATAACTTGGGATTTCCTTACCCGGTGGGAGCTTGTGAACATTCGTTGGAAAGCTAACAAGCATAGCTACGACCTAGGCTTGTCGGTAATTTTTTTAAACGAAGAAATCTTGAATTTTTTTGGCAAAACTCCATTAGAAAGGATCCCGATCCTTTACCCTTTTTCTGATTTTTCAACCGAATTTTGGAGGAATCGCTCCAAATCGACTTTTTTTAATAACGAGAGGCATAGTCGTGCCCTATAACATGAGACTAAGCCATATTGAAAAAAGGTTTACCGCTAAATTTTATGGAAACAAACGATTTAGAAAAAGAAATCTCTTAGGATACATTTAAAATCTCATAGGAAACATTTACGAAAAAAACCCATTTATCTCATTTTTCGCATAACTTATTGACCAATTATTGTTTAGTTTATGGTTTTGAATGTTTCAGATGACTAATGGTTGATTTTTAGAATTTTTGAAAATTCGGGTTAAATGGAGGCCAAGTGAATAACCTTGTTAATTTTCGGATTTTACTTGTTTTTGACCCTTTCTCACTAAAACGGCCATAACTTGAGATTTCCTTACCCGGTGGGAGCTTGTGAACATTCGTTGGAAAGCTAACATGCATAGCTACGACCTAGGCTTGTCGGTAATTTTTTTAAACGAAGAAATCTTGAATTTTTTTGGCAAAACTCCATTAGAAAAGATCCCGGTCCTTTACCCTTTTTCTGATTTTTCATCCGAATTTTGGGGGAATCGCTCCAAATCGACTTTTTTTAATAACGAGAGGCATAGTCGTGCCCTATAACATGAGACTAAGCCATATTAAAAAAATGTTTCACGCTAAATTTTATGGAAACAAACGATTTAGAAGAAGAAATCTCATAGGATACATTTAAAATCTCATAGGAAACATTTACGAAAAAAACCCATTTATCTCATTTTTCGCATAACTTATTGACCAATTATTGTTTAGTTTATGGTTTTGAATGTTTCAGATGACTAATGGTTGATTTTTAGAATTTTTGAAAATTCGGGTTAAATGGAGGCCAAGTGAATAACCTTGTTAATTTTCGGATTTTACTTGTTTTTGACCCTTTCTCACTAAAACGGCCATAACTTGAGATTTCCTTACCCGGTGGGAGCTTGTGAACATTCGTTGGAAAGCTAACATGCATAGCTACGACCTAGGCTTGTCGGTAATTTTTTTAAACGAAGAAATCTTGAATTTTTTTGGCAAAACTCCATTAGAAAAGATCCCGGTCCTTTACCCTTTTTCTGATTTTTCATCCGAATTTTGGGGGAATCGCTCCAAATCGACTTTTTTTAATAACGAGAGGCATAGTCGTGCCCTATAACATGAGACTAAGCCATATTAAAAAAATGTTTCACGCTAAATTTTATGGAAACAAACGATTTAGAAGAAGAAATCTCATAGGATACATTTAAAATCTCATAGGAAACATTTACGAAAAAAACCCATTTATCTCATTTTTCGCATAACTTATTGACCAATTATTGTTTAGTTTATGGTTTTGAATGTTTCAGATGACTAATGGTTGATTTTTAGAATTTTTGAAAATTCGGGCTAAATGGAGGACAAGTGAAAATTCTCACTAAAACGGCCATAACTTGGGATTTCCTTACCCGGTGGGAGCTTGTGAACATTCGTTGGAAAGCTAACAACCATAGCTACGACCTAGGCTTGTCGGTAATTTTTTTAAACGAAGAAATCTTGATTTTTTTTGGCAAAACTCCATTAGAAAGGATCCCGATCCTTTACCCTTTTTCTGATTTTTCAACCGAATTTTGGAGGAATCGCTCCAAATCGACTTTTTTTAATAACGAGAGGCATAGTCGTGCCCTATAACATGAGACTAAGCCATATTGAAAAAAGGTTTACCGCTAAATTTTATGGAAACAAACGATTTAGAAAAAGAAATCTCTTAGGATACATTTAAAATCTCATAGGAAACATTTACGAAAAAAACCCATTTATCTCATTTTTCGCATAACTTATTGACCAATTATTGTTTAGTTTATGGTTTTGAATGTTTCAGATGACTAATGGTTGATTTTTAGAATTTTTGAAAATTCGGGTTAAATGGAGGCCAAGTGAATAACCTTGTTAATTTTCGGATTTTACTTGTTTTTGACCCTTTCTCACTAAAACGGCCATAACATGGAATTTCCTTACCCGGTGGGAGCTTGTGAACATTCGTTAGAAAGCTAACAAGCATAGCTACGACCTAGGCTTGTCGGAAATTTTTTTAAACGAAGAAATCTTGAATTTTTTTTTGCAAAACTCCATTAGAAAGGATCCCGATCCTTTACCCTTTTTCTGATTTTTCAACCGAATTTTGGAGGAATCCCTTCAAATCGACTTTTTTTAATAACGGGAGCCATAGTCGTGCCCTATAACATGAGACTAAGCCATATTGAAAAAAGGTTTCACGCTAAATTTTACGGAAACAAACGATTTAGAAGAAGAAATCTCATAGGATACATTTGAAATCATATAGGAAACATTTACGAAAAAAACCCATTTATCTCATTTTTCGCAAAACTTATTGACCAATTACTGTTTAGTTTATGGTTTTCAATGTTTCAGATGACTAATGGTTGATTTTTAGAATTTTTGAAAATTCGGTCTAAATGGAGGCCAAGTGAATAACTTTGTTAATTTTCGGATTTTACTTGTTTTCGACCCTTTCTCACTAAAACGGCCATAACTTGGAATTTCCTTACCCGGTGGGAACTTGTGAACATTCGTTGGAAAGCTAACAAGCATAGCTACGACCTAGGCTTGTCGGAAATTTTTCTTAGACGAAGAAATCTTGAATTATTTTTTGCAAAACTCCATTAGAAAGGATCCCGATCCTTTACCCTTTTTCTGATTTTTCAACCGAATTTTGGAGGAATCGCTCCAAATCGACTTTTTTTAATAACGAGAGGCATAGTCGTGCCCTATAACATGAGACTAAGCCATATTAAAAAAATGTTTCACGCTAAATTTTATGGAAACAAACGATTTAGAAAAAGAAATCTCTTAGGATACATTTAAAATCTCATAGGAAACATTTACGAAAAAAACCCATTTATCTCATTTTTCGCATAACTTATTGACCAATTATTGTTTAGTTTATGGTTTTGAATGTTTCAGATGACTAATGGTTGATTTTTAGAATTTTTGAAAATTCGGGTTAAATGGAGGCCAAGTGAATAACCTTGTTAATTTTCGGATTTTACTTGTTTTTGACCCTTTCTCACTAAAACGGCCATAACTTGAGATTTCCTTACCCGGTGGGAGCTTGTGAACATTCGTTGGAAAGCTAACAAGCATAGCTACGACCTAGGCTTGTCGGTAATTTTTTTAAACGAAGAAATCTTGAATTTTTTTGGCAAAACTCCATTAGAAAAGATCCCGGTCCTTTACCCTTTTTCTGATTTTTCATCCGAATTTTGGAGGAATCGCTCCAAATCGACTTTTTTTAATAACGAGAGGCATAGTCGTGCCCTATAACATGAGACTAAGCCATATTAAAAAAATGTTTCACGCTAAATTTTATGGAAACAAACGATTTAGAAGAAGAAATCTCATAGGATACATTTAAAATCTCATAGGAAACATTTACGAAAAAAACCCATTTATCTCATTTTTCGCATAACTTATTGACCAATTATTGTTTAGTTTATGGTTTTGAATGTTTCAGATGACTAATGGTTGATTTTTAGAATTTTTGAAAATTCGGGCTAAATGGAGGACAAGTGAAAATTCTCACTAAAACGGCCATAACTTGGGATTTCCTTACCCGGTGGGAGCTTGTGAACATTCGTTGGAAAGCTAACAAGCATAGCTACGACCTAGGCTTGTCGGTAATTTTTTTAAACGAAGAAATCTTGAATTTTTTTGGCAAAACTCCATTAGAAAGGATCCCGATCCTTTACCCTTTTTCTGATTTTTCAACCGAATTTTGGAGGAATCGCTCCAAATCGACTTTTTTTAATAACGAGAGGCATAGTCGTGCCCTATAACATGAGACTAAGCCATATTGAAAAAAGGTTTACCGCTAAATTTTATGGAAACAAACGATTTAGAAAAAGAAATCTCTTAGGATACATTTAAAATCTCATAGGAAACATTTACGAAAAAAACCCATTTATCTCATTTTTCGCATAACTTATTGACCAATTATTGTTTAGTTTATGGTTTTGAATGTTTCAGATGACTAATGGTTGATTTTTAGAATTTTTGAAAATTCGGGTTAAATGGAGGCCAAGTGAATAACCTTGTTAATTTTCGGATTTTACTTGTTTTTGACCCTTTCTCACTAAAACGGCCATAACTTGAGATTTCCTTACCCGGTGGGAGCTTGTGAACATTCGTTGGAAAGCTAACATGCATAGCTACGACCTAGGCTTGTCGGTAATTTTTTTAAACGAAGAAATCTTGAATTTTTTTGGCAAAACTCCATTAGAAAAGATCCCGGTCCTTTACCCTTTTTCTGATTTTTCATCCGAATTTTGGGGGAATCGCTCCAAATCGACTTTTTTTAATAACGAGAGGCATAGTCGTGCCCTATAACATGAGACTAAGCCATATTAAAAAAATGTTTCACGCTAAATTTTATGGAAACAAACGATTTAGAAGAAGAAATCTCATAGGATACATTTAAAATCTCATAGGAAACATTTACGAAAAAAACCCATTTATCTCATTTTTCGCATAACTTATTGACCAATTATTGTTTAGTTTATGGTTTTGAATGTTTCAGATGACTAATGGTTGATTTTTAGAATTTTTGAAAATTCGGGCTAAATGGAGGACAAGTGAAAATTCTCACTAAAACGGCCATAACTTGGGATTTCCTTACCCGGTGGGAGCTTGTGAACATTCGTTGGAAAGCTAACAAGCATAGCTACGACCTAGGCTTGTCGGTAATTTTTTTAAACGAAGAAATCTTGATTTTTTTTGGCAAAACTCCATTAGAAAGGATCCCGATCCTTTACCCTTTTTCTGATTTTTCAACCGAATTTTGGAGGAATCGCTCCAAATCGACTTTTTTTAATAACGAGAGGCATAGTCGTGCCCTATAACATGAGACTAAGCCATATTGAAAAAAGGTTTACCGCTAAATTTTATGGAAACAAACGATTTAGAAAAAGAAATCTCTTAGGATACATTTAAAATCTCATAGGAAACATTTACGAAAAAAACCCATTTATCTCATTTTTCGCATAACTTATTGACCAATTATTGTTTAGTTTATGGTTTTGAATGTTTCAGATGACTAATGGTTGATTTTTAGAATTTTTGAAAATTCGGGTTAAATGGAGGCCAAGTGAATAACCTTGTTAATTTTCGGATTTTACTTGTTTTTGACCCTTTCTCACTAAAACGGCCATAACTTGAGATTTCCTTACCCGGTGGGAGCTTGTGAACATTCGTTGGAAAGCTAACAAGCATAGCTACGACCTAGGCTTGTCGGTAATTTTTTTAAACGAAGAAATCTTGAATTTTTTTGGCAAAACTCCATTAGAAAAGATCCCGGTCCTTTACCCTTTTTCTGATTTTTCATCCGAATTTTGGAGGAATCGCTCCAAATCGACTTTTTTTAATAACGAGAGGCATAGTCGTGCCCTATAACATGAGACTAAGCCATATTAAAAAAATGTTTCACGCTAAATTTTATGGAAACAAACGATTTAGAAGAAGAAATCTCATAGGATACATTTAAAATCTCATAGGAAACATTTACGAAAAAAACCCATTTATCTCATTTTTCGCATAACTTATTGACCAATTATTGTTTAGTTTATGGTTTTGAATGTTTCAGATGACTAATGGTTGATTTTTAGAATTTTTGAAAATTCGGGCTAAATGGAGGCCAAGTGAATAACCTTGTTAATTTTCGGATTTTACTTGTTTTTGACCCTTTCTCACTAAAACGGCCATAACTTGAGATTTCCTTACCCGGTGGGAGCTTGTGAACATTCGTTGGAAAGCTAACAAGCATAGCTACGACCTAGGCTTGTCGGTAATTTTTTTAAACGAAGAAATCTTGAATTTTTTTGGCAAAACTCCATTAGAAAAGATCCCGGTCCTTTACCCTTTTTCTGATTTTTCATCCGAATTTTGGAGGAATCGCTCCAAATCGACTTTTTTTAATAACGAGAGGCATAGTCGTGCCCTATAACATGAGAGTAAGCCATATTAAAAAAAATGTTTCACGCTAAATTTTATGGAAACAAACGATTTAGAAGAAGAAATCTCATAGGATACATTTAAAATCTCATAGGAAACCTTTACGAAAAAAACCCATTTATCTCATTTTTCGCATAACTTATTGACCAATTATTGTTTAGTTTATGGTTTTGAATGTTTCAGATGACTAATGGTTGATTTTTAGAATTTTTGAAAATTCGGGCTAAATGGAGGACAAGTGAAAATTCTCACTAAAACGGCCATAACTTGGGATTTCCTTACCCGGTGGGAGCTTGTGAACATTCGTTGGAAAGCTAACAAGCATAGCTACGACCTAGGCTTGTCGGTAATTTTTTTAAACGAAGAAATCTTGATTTTTTTTTGCAAAACTCCATTAGAAAGGATCCCGATCCTTTACCCTTTTTCTGATTTTTCAACCGAATTTTGGAGGAATCGCTCCAAATCGACTTTTTTTAATAACGAGAGGCATAGTCGTGCCCTATAACATGAGACTAAGCCATATTGAAAAAAGGTTTACCGCTAAATTTAATGGAAACAAACGATTTAGAAAAAGAAATCTCTTAGGATACATTTAAAATCTCATAGGAAACATTTACGAAAAAACCCATTTATCTCATTTTTCGCATAACTTGTTGACCAATTATTGTTTAGTTTATGGTTTTGAATGTTTCAGATGACTAATGGTTGATTTTTAGAATTTTTGAAAATTCGGGTTAAATGGAGGCCAAGTGAATAACCTTGTTAATTTTCGGATTTTACTTGTTTTTGACCCTTTCTTACTAAAACGGCCATAACATGGAATTTCCTTACCCGGTGGGAGCTTGTGAACATTCGTTAGAAAGCTAACAAGCATAGCTACGACCTAGGCTTGTCGGAAATTTTTTTAAACGAAGAAATCTTGAATTTTTTTTTGCAAAACTCCATTAGAAAGGATCCCGATCCTTTACCCTTTTTCTGATTTTTCAACCGAATTTTGGAGGAATCCCTTCAAATCGACTTTTTTTAATAACGGGAGCCATAGTCGTGCCCTATAACATGAGACTAAGCCATATTGAAAAAAGGTTTCACGCTAAATTTTACGGAAACAAACGATTTAGAAGAAGAAATCTCATAGGATACATTTGAAATCATATAGGAAACATTTACGAAAAAAACCCATTTATCTCATTTTTCGCAAAACTTATTGACCAATTACTGTTTAGTTTATGGTTTTCAATGTTTCAGATGACTAATGGTTGATTTTTAGAATTTTTGAAAATTCGGTCTAAATGGAGGCCAAGTGAATAACTTTGTTAATTTTCGGATTTTACTTGTTTTCGACCCTTTCTCACTAAAACGGCCATAACTTGGAATTTCCTTACCCGGTGGGAACTTGTGAACATTCGTTGGAAAGCTAACAAGCATAGCTACGACCTAGGCTTGTCGGAAATTTTTCTTAGACGAAGAAATCTTGAATTATTTTTTGCAAAACTCCATTAGAAAGGATCCCGATCCTTTACCCTTTTTCTGATTTTTCAACCGAATTTTGGAGGAATCGCTCCAAATCGACTTTTTTTAATAACGAGAGGCATAGTCGTGCCCTATAACATGAGACTAAGCCATATTAAAAAAATGTTTCACGCTAAATTTTATGGAAACAAACGATTTAGAAAAAGAAATCTCTTAGGATACATTTAAAATCTCATAGGAAACATTTACGAAAAAAACCCATTTATCTCATTTTTCGCATAACTTATTGACCAATTATTGTTTAGTTTATGGTTTTGAATGTTTCAGATGACTAATGGTTGATTTTTAGAATTTTTGAAAATTCGGGTTAAATGGAGGCCAAGTGAATAACCTTGTTAATTTTCGGATTTTACTTGTTTTTGACCCTTTCTCACTAAAACGGCCATAACTTGAGATTTCCTTACCCGGTGGGAGCTTGTGAACATTCGTTGGAAAGCTAACAAGCATAGCTACGACCTAGGCTTGTCGGTAATTTTTTTAAACGAAGAAATCTTGAATTTTTTTGGCAAAACTCCATTAGAAAAGATCCCGGTCCTTTACCCTTTTTCTGATTTTTCATCCGAATTTTGGAGGAATCGCTCCAAATCGACTTGTTTTAATAACGAGAGGCATAGTCGTGCCCTATAACATGAGACTAAGCCATATTAAAAAAATGTTTCACGCTAAATTTTATGGAAACAAACGATTTAGAAGAAGAAATCTCATAGGATACATTTAAAATCTCATAGGAAACATTTACGAAAAAAACCCATTTATCTCATTTTTCGCATAACTTATTGACCAATTATTGTTTAGTTTATGGTTTTGAATGTTTCAGATGACTAATGGTTGATTTTTAGAATTTTTGAAAATTCGGGCTAAATGGAGGACAAGTGAAAATTCTCACTAAAACGGCCATAACTTGGGATTTCCTTACCCGGTGGGAGCTTGTGAACATTCGTTGGAAAGCTAACAAGCATAGCTACGACCTAGGCTTGTCGGTAATTTTTTTAAACGAAGAAATCTTGAATTTTTTTGGCAAAACTCCATTAGAAAGGATCCCGATCCTTTACCCTTTTTCTGATTTTTCAACCGAATTTTGGAGGAATCGCTCCAAATCGACTTTTTTTAATAACGAGAGGCATAGTCGTGCCCTATAACATGAGACTAAGCCATATTGAAAAAAGGTTTACCGCTAAATTTTATGGAAACAAACGATTTAGAAAAAGAAATCTCTTAGGATACATTTAAAATCTCATAGGAAACATTTACGAAAAAAACCCATTTATCTCATTTTTCGCATAACTTATTGACCAATTATTGTTTAGTTTATGGTTTTGAATGTTTCAGATGACTAATGGTTGATTTTTAGAATTTTTGAAAATTCGGGTTAAATGGAGGCCAAGTGAATAACCTTGTTAATTTTCGGATTTTACTTGTTTTTGACCCTTTCTCACTAAAACGGCCATAACTTGAGATTTCCTTACCCGGTGGGAGCTTGTGAACATTCGTTGGAAAGCTAACAAGCATAGCTACGACCTAGGCTTGTCGGTAATTTTTTTAAACGAAGAAATCTTGAATTTTTTTGGCAAAACTCCATTAGAAAAGATCCCGGTCCTTTACCCTTTTTCTGATTTTTCATCCGAATTTTGGAGGAATCGCTCCAAATCGACTTTTTTTAATAACGAGAGGCATAGTCGTGCCCTATAACATGAGACTAAGCCATATTAAAAAAATGTTTCACGCTAAATTTTATGGAAACAAACGATTTAGAAGAAGAAATCTCATAGGATACATTTAAAATCTCATAGGAAACATTTACGAAAAAAACCCATTTATCTCATTTTTCGCATAACTTATTGACCAATTATTGTTTAGTTTATGGTTTTGAATGTTTCAGATGACTAATGGTTGATTTTTAGAATTTTTGAAAATTCGGGCTAAATGGAGGACAAGTGAAAATTCTCACTAAAACGGCCATAACTTGGGATTTCCTTACCCGGTGGGAGCTTGTGAACATTCGTTGGAAAGCTAACAAGCATAGCTACGACCTAGGCTTGTCGGTAATTTTTTTAAACGAAGAAATCTTGAATTTTTTTGGCAAAACTCCATTAGAAAGGATCCCGATCCTTTACCCTTTTTCTGATTTTTCAACCGAATTTTGGAGGAATCGCTCCAAATCGACTTTTTTTAATAACGAGAGGCATAGTCGTGCCCTATAACATGAGACTAAGCCATATTGAAAAAAGGTTTACCGCTAAATTTTATGGAAACAAACGATTTAGAAAAAGAAATCTCTTAGGATACATTTAAAATCTCATAGGAAACATTTACGAAAAAAACCCATTTATCTCATTTTTCGCATAACTTATTGACCAATTATTGTTTAGTTTATGGTTTTGAATGTTTCAGATGACTAATGGTTGATTTTTAGAATTTTTGAAAATTCGGGTTAAATGGAGGCCAAGTGAATAACCTTGTTAATTTTCGGATTTTACTTGTTTTTGACCCTTTCTCACTAAAACGGCCATAACTTGAGATTTCCTTACCCGGTGGGAGCTTGTGAACATTCGTTGGAAAGCTAACATGCATAGCTACGACCTAGGCTTGTCGGTAATTTTTTTAAACGAAGAAATCTTGAATTTTTTTGGCAAAACTCCATTAGAAAAGATCCCGGTCCTTTACCCTTTTTCTGATTTTTCATCCGAATTTTGGGGGAATCGCTCCAAATCGACTTTTTTTAATAACGAGAGGCATAGTCGTGCCCTATAACATGAGACTAAGCCATATTAAAAAAATGTTTCACGCTAAATTTTATGGAAACAAACGATTTAGAAGAAGAAATCTCATAGGATACATTTAAAATCTCATAGGAAACATTTACGAAAAAAACCCATTTATCTCATTTTTCGCATAACTTATTGACCAATTATTGTTTAGTTTATGGTTTTGAATGTTTCAGATGACTAATGGTTGATTTTTAGAATTTTTGAAAATTCGGGCTAAATGGAGGACAAGTGAAAATTCTCACTAAAACGGCCATAACTTGGGATTTCCTTACCCGGTGGGAGCTTGTGAACATTCGTTGGAAAGCTAACAAGCATAGCTACGACCTAGGCTTGTCGGTAATTTTTTTAAACGAAGAAATCTTGATTTTTTTTGGCAAAACTCCATTAGAAAGGATCCCGATCCTTTACCCTTTTTCTGATTTTTCAACCGAATTTTGGAGGAATCGCTCCAAATCGACTTTTTTTAATAACGAGAGGCATAGTCGTGCCCTATAACATGAGACTAAGCCATATTGAAAAAAGGTTTACCGCTAAATTTTATGGAAACAAACGATTTAGAAAAAGAAATCTCTTAGGATACATTTAAAATCTCATAGGAAACATTTACGAAAAAAACCCATTTATCTCATTTTTCGCATAACTTATTGACCAATTATTGTTTAGTTTATGGTTTTGAATGTTTCAGATGACTAATGGTTGATTTTTAGAATTTTTGAAAATTCGGGTTAAATGGAGGCCAAGTGAATAACCTTGTTAATTTTCGGATTTTACTTGTTTTTGACCCTTTCTCACTAAAACGGCCATAACTTGAGATTTCCTTACCCGGTGGGAGCTTGTGAACATTCGTTGGAAAGCTAACAAGCATAGCTACGACCTAGGCTTGTCGGTAATTTTTTTAAACGAAGAAATCTTGAATTTTTTTGGCAAAACTCCATTAGAAAAGATCCCGGTCCTTTACCCTTTTTCTGATTTTTCATCCGAATTTTGGAGGAATCGCTCCAAATCGACTTTTTTTAATAACGAGAGGCATAGTCGTGCCCTATAACATGAGACTAAGCCATATTAAAAAAATGTTTCACGCTAAATTTTATGGAAACAAACGATTTAGAAGAAGAAATCTCATAGGATACATTTAAAATCTCATAGGAAACATTTACGAAAAAAACCCATTTATCTCATTTTTCGCATAACTTATTGACCAATTATTGTTTAGTTTATGGTTTTGAATGTTTCAGATGACTAATGGTTGATTTTTAGAATTTTTGAAAATTCGGGCTAAATGGAGGCCAAGTGAATAACCTTGTTAATTTTCGGATTTTACTTGTTTTTCACCCTTTCTCACTAAAACGGCCATAACTTGAGATTTCCTTACCCGGTGGGAGCTTGTGAACATTCGTTGGAAAGCTAACAAGCATAGCTACGACCTAGGCTTGTCGGTAATTTTTTTAAACGAAGAAATCTTGAATTTTTTTGGCAAAACTCCATTAGAAAAGATCCCGGTCCTTTACCCTTTTTCTGATTTTTCATCCGAATTTTGGAGGAATCGCTCCAAATCGACTTTTTTTAATAACGAGAGGCATAGTCGTGCCCTATAACATGAGACTAAGCCATATTAAAAAAATGTTTCACGCTAAATTTTATGGAAACAAACGATTTAGAAGAAGAAATCTCATAGGATACATTTAAAATCTCATAGGAAACCTTTACGAAAAAAACCCATTTATCTCATTTTTCGCATAACTTATTGACCAATTATTGTTTAGTTTATGGTTTTGAATGTTTCAGATGACTAATGGTTGATTTTTAGAATTTTTGAAAATTCGGGCTAAATGGAGGACAAGTGAAAATTCTCACTAAAACGGCCATAACTTGGGATTTCCTTACCCGGTGGGAGCTTGTGAACATTCGTTGGAAAGCTAACAAGCATAGCTACGACCTAGGCTTGTCGGTAATTTTTTTAAACGAAGAAATCTTGATTTTTTTTGGCAAAACTCCATTAGAAAGGATCCCGATCCTTTACCCTTTTTCTGATTTTTCAACCGAATTTTGGAGGAATCGCTCCAAATCGACTTTTTTTAATAACGAGAGGCATAGTCGTGCCCTATAACATGAGACTAAGCCATATTGAAAAAAGGTTTACCGCTAAATTTAATGGAAACAAACGATTTAGAAAAAGAAATCTCTTAGGATACATTTAAAATCTCATAGGAAACATTTACGAAAAAACCCATTTATCTCATTTTTCGCATAACTTGTTGACCAATTATTGTTTAGTTTATGGTTTTGAATGTTTCAGATGACTAATGGTTGATTTTTAGAATTTTTGAAAATTCGGGCTAAATGGAGGCCAAGTGAATAACCTTGTTAATTTTTGGATTTTACTTGTTTTTGACCCTTTCTCACTAAAACGGCCATAACTTGGGATTTCCTTACCCGGTGGGAGCTTGTGAACATTCGTTGGAAAGCTAACAAGCATAGCTACGA
Source organism: Medicago lupulina (assembly GCA_958299785.1). NCBI lineage: Eukaryota > Viridiplantae > Streptophyta > Magnoliopsida > Fabales > Fabaceae > Medicago > Medicago lupulina. The sequence goes on along the minus strand of OY283142.1, from coordinate 69,541,896 downwards.
CCTAGGCTTGTCGGAAATTTTTTTTAACGAAGAAATCTTGAATTTTTTTGGCAAAACTCCATTAGAAAGGATCCCGATCCTTTACCCTTTTTCTGATTTTTCAACCGAATTTTGGAGGAATCGCTCCAAATCGACTTTTTTTAATAACGAGAGGCATAGTCGTGCCCTATAACATGAGACTAAGCCATATTAAAAAAATGTTTCACGCTAAATTTTATGGAAACAAACGATTTAGAAGAAGAAATCTCATAGGATACATTTAAAATCTCATAGGAAACATTTACGAAAAAAACCCATTTATCTCATTTTTGGCATAACTTATTGACCAATTATTGTTTAGTTTATGGTTTTGAATGTTTCAGATGACTAATGGTTGATTTTTAGAATTTTTGAAAATTCGGGCTAAATGGAGGACAAGTGAAAATTCTCACTAAAACGGCCATAACTTGGGATTTCCTTACCCGGTGGGAGCTTGTGAACATTCGTTGGAAAGCTAACAAGCATAGCTACGACCTAGGCTTGTCGGTAATTTTTTTAAACGAAGAAATCTTGATTTTTTTTGGCAAAACTCCATTAGAAAGGATCCCGATCCTTTACCCTTTTTCTGATTTTTCAACCGAATTTTGGAGGAATCGCTCCAAATCGACTTTTTTTAATAACGAGAGGCATAGTCGTGCCCTATAACATGAGACTAAGCCATATTGAAAAAAGGTTTACCGCTAAATTTAATGGAAACAAACGATTTAGAAAAAGAAATCTCTTAGGATACATTTAAAATCTCATAGGAAACATTTACGAAAAAACCCATTTATCTCATTTTTCGCATAACTTGTTGACCAATTATTGTTTAGTTTATGGTTTTGAATGTTTCAGATGACTAATGGTTGATTTTTAGAATTTTTGAAAATTCGGGCTAAATGGAGGCCAAGTGAATAACCTTGTTAATTTTTGGATTTTACTTGTTTTTGACCCTTTCTCACTAAAACGGCCATAACTTGGGATTTCCTTACCCGGTGGGAGCTTGTGAACATTCGTTGGAAAGCTAACAAGCATAGCTACGACCTAGGCTTGTCGGAAATTTTTTTTAACGAAGAAATCTTGAATTTTTTTGGCAAAACTCCATTAGAAAGGATCCCGATCCTTTACCCTTTTTCTGATTTTTCAACCGAATTTTGGAGGAATCGCTCCAAATCGACTTTTTTTAATAACGAGAGGCATAGTCGTGCCCTATAACATGAGACTAAGCCATATTGAAAAAAGGTTTACCGCTAAATTTTATGGAAACAAACGATTTAGAAAAAGAAATCTCTTAGGATACATTTAAAATCTCATAGGAAACATTTACGTAAAAACCCATTTATCTCATTTTTCGCATAACTTGTTGACCAATTATTGTTTAGTTTATGGTTTTGAATGTTTCAGATGACTAATGGTTGATTTTTAGAATTTTTGAAAATTCGGGTTAAATGGAGGCCAAGTGAATAACCTTGTTAATTTTCGGATTTTACTTGTTTTTGACCCTTTCTCACTAAAACGGCCATAACTTGAGATTTCCTTACCCGGTGGGAGCTTGTGAACATTCGTTGGAAAGCTAACAAGCATAGCTACGACCTAGGCTTGTCGGTAATTTTTTTAAACGAAGAAATCTTGAATTTTTTTGGCAAAACTCCATTAGAAAAGATCCCGGTCCTTTACCCTTTTTCTGATTTTTCATCCGAATTTTGGAGGAATCGCTCCAAATCGACTTTTTTTAATAACGAGAGGCATAGTCGTGCCCTATAACATGAGACTAAGCCATATTAAAAAAATGTTTCACGCTAAATTTTATGGAAACAAACGATTTAGAAAAAGAAATCTCTTAGGATACATTTAAAATCTCATAGGAAACATTTACGAAAAAAACCCATTTATCTCATTTTTCGCATAACTTATTGACCAATTATTGTTTAGTTTATGGTTTTGAATGTTTCAGATGACTAATGGTTGATTTTTAGAATTTTTGAAAATTCGGGTTAAATGGAGGCCAAGTGAATAACCTTGTTAATTTTCGGATTTTACTTGTTTTTGACCCTTTCTCACTAAAACGGCCATAACTTGAGATTTCCTTACCCGGTGGGAGCTTGTGAACATTCGTTGGAAAGCTAACAAGCATAGCTACGACCTAGGCTTGTCGGTAATTTTTTTAAACGAAGAAATCTTGAATTTTTTTGGCAAAACTCCATTAGAAAAGATCCCGGTCCTTTACCCTTTTTCTGATTTTTCATCCGAATTTTGGAGGAATCGCTCCAAATCGACTTTTTTTAATAACGAGAGGCATAGTCGTGCCCTATAACATGAGACTAAGCCATATTAAAAAAATGTTTCACGCTAAATTTTATGGAAACAAACGATTTAGAAGAAGAAATCTCATAGGATACATTTAAAATCTCATAGGAAACATTTACGAAAAAAACCCATTTATCTCATTTTTCGCATAACTTATTGACCAATTATTGTTAAGTTTATGGTTTTGAATGTTTCAGATGACTAATGGTTGATTTTTAGAATTTTTGAAAATTCGGGCTAAATGGAGGACAAGTGAAAATTCTCACTAAAACGGCCATAACTTGGGATTTCCTTACCCGGTGGGAGCTTGTGAACATTCGTTGGAAAGCTAACAAGCATAGCTACGACCTAGGCTTGTCGGTAATTTTTTTAAACGAAGAAATCTTGATTTTTTTTGGCAAAACTCCATAAGAAAGGATCCCGATCCTTTACCCTTTTTCTGATTTTTCAACCGAATTTTGGAGGAATCGCTCCAAATCGACTTTTTTTAATAACGAGAGGCATAGTCGTGCCCTATAACATGAGACTAAGCCATATTGAAAAAAGGTTTACCGCTAAATTTAATGGAAACAAACGATTTAGAAAAAGAAATCTCTTAGGATACATTTAAAATCTCATAGGAAACATTTACGAAAAAAACCCATTTATCTCATTTTTCGCATAACTTATTGACCAATTATTGTTTAGTTTATGGTTTTGAATGTTTCAGATGACTAATGGTTGATTTTTAGAATTTTTGAAAATTCGGGCTAAATGGAGGACAAGTGAAAATTCTCACTAAAACGGCCATAACTTGGGATTTCCTTACCCGGTGGGAGCTTGTGAACATTCGTTGGAAAGCTAACAAGCATAGCTACGACCTAGGCTTGTCGGTAATTTTTTTAAACGAAGAAATCTTGAATTTTTTTGGCAAAACTCCATTAGAAAAGATCCCGGTCCTTTACCCTTTTTCTGATTTTTCATCCGAATTTTGGAGGAATCGCTCCAAATCGACTTTTTTTAATAACGAGAGGCATAGTCGTGCCCTATAACATGAGACTAAGCCATATTAAAAAAATGTTTCACGCTAAATTTTATGGAAACAAACGATTTAGAAAAAGAAATCTCTTAGGATACATTTAAAATCTCATAGGAAACATTTACGAAAAAAACCCATTTATCTCATTTTTCGCATAACTTATTGACCAATTATTGTTTAGTTTATGGTTTTGAATGTTTCAGATGACTAATGGTTGATTTTTAGAATTTTTGAAAATTCGGGTTAAATGGAGGCCAAGTGAATAACCTTGTTAATTTTCGGATTTTACTTGTTTTTGACCCTTTCTCACTAAAACGGCCATAACTTGAGATTTCCTTACCCGGTGGGAGCTTGTGAACATTCGTTGGAAAGCTAACAAGCATAGCTACGACCTAGGCTTGTCGGTAATTTTTTTAAACGAAGAAATCTTGAATTTTTTTGGCAAAACTCCATTAGAAAAGATCCCGGTCCTTTACCCTTTTTCTGATTTTTCATCCGAATTTTGGAGGAATCGCTCCAAATCGACTTTTTTTAATAACGAGAGGCATAGTCGTGCCCTATAACATGAGACTAAGCCATATTAAAAAAATGTTTCACGCTAAATTTTATGGAAACAAACGATTTAGAAGAAGAAATCTCATAGGATACATTTAAAATCTCATAGGAAACATTTACGAAAAAAACCCATTTATCTCATTTTTCGCATAACTTATTGACCAATTATTGTTAAGTTTATGGTTTTGAATGTTTCAGATGACTAATGGTTGATTTTTAGAATTTTTGAAAATTCGGGCTAAATGGAGGACAAGTGAAAATTCTCACTAAAACGGCCATAACTTGGGATTTCCTTACCCGGTGGGAGCTTGTGAACATTCGTTGGAAAGCTAACAAGCATAGCTACGACCTAGGCTTGTCGGTAATTTTTTTAAACGAAGAAATCTTGATTTTTTTTGGCAAAACTCCATAAGAAAGGATCCCGATCCTTTACCCTTTTTCTGATTTTTCAACCGAATTTTGGAGGAATCGCTCCAAATCGACTTTTTTTAATAACGAGAGGCATAGTCGTGCCCTATAACATGAGACTAAGCCATATTGAAAAAAGGTTTACCGCTAAATTTAATGGAAACAAACGATTTAGAAAAAGAAATCTCTTAGGATACATTTAAAATCTCATAGGAAACATTTACGAAAAAAACCCATTTATCTCATTTTTCGCATAACTTATTGACCAATTATTGTTTAGTTTATGGTTTTGAATGTTTCAGATGACTAATGGTTGATTTTTAGAATTTTTGAAAATTCGGGCTAAATGGAGGACAAGTGAAAATTCTCACTAAAACGGCCATAACTTGGGATTTCCTTACCCGGTGGGAGCTTGTGAACATTCGTTGGAAAGCTAACAAGCATAGCTACGACCTAGGCTTGTCGGTAATTTTTTTAAACGAAGAAATCTTGATTTTTTTTGGCAAAACTCCATAAGAAAGGATCCCGATCCTTTACCCTTTTTCTGATTTTTCAACCAAATTTTGGAGGAATCGCTCCAAATCGACTTTTTTTAATAACGAGAGGCATAGTCGTGCCCTATAACATGAGACTAAGCCATATTGAAAAAAGGTTTACCGCTAAATTTAATGGAAACAAACGATTTAGAAAAAGAAATCTCTTAGGATACATTTAAAATCTCATAGGAAACATTTACGAAAAAAACCCATTTATCTCATTTTTCGCATAACTTATTGACCAATTATTGTTTAGTTTATGGTTTTGAATGTTTCAGATGACTAATGGTTGATTTTTAGAATTTTTGAAAATTCGGGCTAAATGGAGGCCAAGTGAATAACCTTGTTAATTTTCGGATTTTACTTGTTTTTGACCCTTTCTCACTAAAACGGCCATAACTTGAGATTTCCTTACCCGGTGGGAGCTTGTGAACATTCGTTGGAAAGCTAACAAGCATAGCTACGACCTAGGCTTGTCGGTAATTTTTTTAAACGAAGAAATCTTGAATTTTTTTGGCAAAACTCCATTAGAAAAGATCCCGGTCCTTTACCCTTTTTCTGATTTTTCATCCGAATTTTGGAGGAATCGCTCCAAATCGACTTTTCTTAATAACGAGAGGCATAGTCGTGCCCTATAACATGAGACTAAGCCATATTAAAAAAATGTTTCACGCTAAATTTTATGGAAACAAACGATTTAGAAGAAGAAATCTCATAGGATACATTTAAAATCTCATAGGAAACATTTACGAAAAAAACCCATTTATCTCATTTTTCGCATAACTTATTGACCAATTATTGTTTAGTTTATGGTTTTGAATGTTTCAGATGACTAATGGTTGATTTTTAGAATTTTTGAAAATTCGGGCTAAATGGAGGACAAGTGAAAATTCTCACTAAAACGGCCATAACTTGGGATTTCCTTACCCGGTGGGAGCTTGTGAACATTCGTTGGAAAGCTAACAAGCATAGCTACGACCTAGGCTTGTCGGTAATTTTTTTAAACGAAGAAATCTTGATTTTTTTTGGCAAAACTCCATTAGAAAGGATCCCGATCCTTTACCCTTTTTCTGATTTTTCAACCGAATTTTGGAGGAATCGCTCCAAATCGACTTTTTTTAATAACGAGAGGCATAGTCGTGCCCTATAACATGAGACTAAGCCATATTGAAAAAAGGTTTACCGCTAAATTTAATGGAAACAAACGATTTAGAAAAAGAAATCTCTTAGGATACATTTAAAATCTCATAGGAAACATTTACGAAAAAACCCATTTATCTCATTTTTCGCATAACTTGTTGACCAATTATTGTTTAGTTTATGGTTTTGAATGTTTCAGATGACTAATGGTTGATTTTTAGAATTTTTGAAAATTCGGGCTAAATGGAGGCCAAGTGAATAACCTTGTTAATTTTTGGATTTTACTTGTTTTTGACCCTTTCTCACTAAAACGGCCATAACTTGGGATTTCCTTACCCGGTGGGAGCTTGTGAACATTCGTTGGAAAGCTAACAAGCATAGCTACGACCTAGGCTTGTCGGAAATTTTTTTTAACGAAGAAATCTTGAATTTTTTTGGCAAAACTCCATTAGAAAGGATCCCGATCCTTTACCCTTTTTCTGATTTTTCAACCGAATTTTGGAGGAATCGCTCCAAATCGACTTTTTTTAATAACGAGAGGCATAGTCGTGCCCTATAACATGAGACTAAGCCATATTAAAAAAATGTTTCACGCTAAATTTTATGGAAACAAACGATTTAGAAGAAGAAATCTCATAGGATACATTTAAAATCTCATAGGAAACATTTACGAAAAAAACCCATTTATCTCATTTTTCGCATAACTTATTGACCAATTATTGTTTAGTTTATGGTTTTGAATGTTTCAGATGACTAATGGTTGATTTTTAGAATTTTTGAAAATTCGGGCTAAATGGAGGACAAGTGAAAATTCTCACTAAAACGGCCATAACTTGGGATTTCCTTACCCGGTGGGAGCTTGTGAACATTCGTTGGAAAGCTAACAAGCATAGCTACGACCTAGGCTTGTCGGTAATTTTTTTAAACGAAGAAATCTTGATTTTTTTTGGCAAAACTCCATTAGAAAGGATCCCGATCCTTTACCCTTTTTCTGATTTTTCAACCGAATTTTGGAGGAATCGCTCCAAATCGACTTTTTTTAATAACGAGAGGCATAGTCGTGCCCTATAACATGAGACTAAGCCATATTGAAAAAAGGTTTACCGCTAAATTTAATGGAAACAAACGATTTAGAAAAAGAAATCTCTTAGGATACATTTAAAATCTCATAGGAAACATTTACGAAAAAAACCCATTTATCTCATTTTTCGCATAACTTGTTGACCAATTATTGTTTAGTTTATGGTTTTGAATGTTTCAGATGACTAATGGTTGATTTTTAGAATTTTTGAAAATTCGGGCTAAATGGAGGCCAAGTGAATAACCTTGTTAATTTTTGGATTTTACTTGTTTTTGACCCTTTCTCACTAAAACGGCCATAACTTGGGATTTCCTTACCCGGTGGGAGCTTGTGAACATTCGTTGGAAAGCTAACAAGCATAGCTACGACCTAGGCTTGTCGGAAATTTTTTTTAACGAAGAAATCTTGAATTTTTTTGGCAAAACTCCATTAGAAAGGATCCCGATCCTTTACCCTTTTTCTGATTTTTCAACCGAATTTTGGAGGAATCGCTCCAAATCGACTTTTTTTAATAACGAGAGGCATAGTCGTGCCCTATAACATGAGACTAAGCCATATTAAAAAAATGTTTCACGCTAAATTTTATGGAAACAAACGATTTAGAAGAAGAAATCTCATAGGATACATTTAAAATCTCATAGGAAACATTTACGAAAAAAACCCATTTATCTCATTTTTCGCATAACTTATTGACCAATTATTGTTTAGTTTATGGTTTTGAATGTTTCAGATGACTAATGGTTGATTTTTAGAATTTTTGAAAATTCGGGCTAAATGGAGGACAAGTGAAAATTCTCACTAAAACGGCCATAACTTGGGATTTCCTTACCCGGTGGGAGCTTGTGAACATTCGTTGGAAAGCTAACAAGCATAGCTACGACCTAGGCTTGTCGGTAATTTTTTTAAACGAAGAAATCTTGATTTTTTTTGGCAAAACTCCATTAGAAAGGATCCCGATCCTTTACCCTTTTTCTGATTTTTCAACCGAATTTTGGAGGAATCGCTCCAAATCGACTTTTTTTAATAACGAGAGGCATAGTCGTGCCCTATAACATGAGACTAAGCCATATTGAAAAAAGGTTTACCGCTAAATTTAATGGAAACAAACGATTTAGAAAAAGAAATCTCTTAGGATACATTTAAAATCTCATAGGAAACATTTACGAAAAAAACCCATTTATCTCATTTTTCGCATAACTTGTTGACCAATTATTGTTTAGTTTATGGTTTTGAATGTTTCAGATGACTAATGGTTGATTTTTAGAATTTTTGAAAATTCGGGCTAAATGGAGGCCAAGTGAATAACCTTGTTAATTTTTGGATTTTACTTGTTTTTGACCCTTTCTCACTAAAACGGCCATAACTTGGGATTTCCTTACCCGGTGGGAGCTTGTGAACATTCGTTGGAAAGCTAACAAGCATAGCTACGACCTAGGCTTGTCGGAAATTTTTTTAACGAAGAAATCTTGAATTTTTTTGGCAAAACTCCATTAGAAAGGATCCCGATCCTTTACCCTTTTTCTGATTTTTCAACCGAATTTTGGAGGAATCGCTCCAAATCGACTTTTTTTAATAACGAGAGGCATAGTCGTGCCCTATAACATGAGACTAAGCCATATTGAAAAAAGGTTTACCGCTAAATTTTATGGAAACAAACGATTTAGAAAAAGAAATCTCTTAGGATACATTTAAAATCTCATAGGAAACATTTACGTAAAAACCCATTTATCTCATTTTTCGCATAACTTGTTGACCAATTATTGTTTAGTTTATGGTTTTGAATGTTTCAGATGACTAATGGTTGATTTTTAGAATTTTTGAAAATTCGGGTTAAATGGAGGCCAAGTGAATAACCTTGTTAATTTTCGGATTTTACTTGTTTTTGACCCTTTCTCACTAAAACGGCCATAACTTGAGATTTCCTTACCCGGTGGGAGCTTGTGAACATTCGTTGGAAAGCTAACAAGCATAGCTACGACCTAGGCTTGTCGGTAATTTTTTTAAACGAAGAAATCTTGAATTTTTTTGGCAAAACTCCATTAGAAAAGATCCCGGTCCTTTACCCTTTTTCTGATTTTTCATCCGAATTTTGGAGGAATCGCTCCAAATCGACTTTTTTTAATAACGAGAGGCATAGTCGTGCCCTATAACATGAGACTAAGCCATATTAAAAAAATGTTTCACGCTAAATTTTATGGAAACAAACGATTTAGAAAAAGAAATCTCTTAGGATACATTTAAAATCTCATAGGAAACATTTACGAAAAAAACCCATTTATCTCATTTTTCGCATAACTTATTGACCAATTATTGTTTAGTTTATGGTTTTGAATGTTTCAGATGACTAATGGTTGATTTTTAGAATTTTTGAAAATTCGGGTTAAATGGAGGCCAAGTGAATAACCTTGTTAATTTTCGGATTTTACTTGTTTTTGACCCTTTCTCACTAAAACGGCCATAACTTGAGATTTCCTTACCCGGTGGGAGCTTGTGAACATTCGTTGGAAAGCTAACAAGCATAGCTACGACCTAGGCTTGTCGGTAATTTTTTTAAACGAAGAAATCTTGAATTTTTTTGGCAAAACTCCATTAGAAAAGATCCCGGTCCTTTACCCTTTTTCTGATTTTTCATCCGAATTTTGGAGGAATCGCTCCAAATCGACTTTTTTTAATAACGAGAGGCATAGTCGTGCCCTATAACATGAGACTAAGCCATATTAAAAAAATGTTTCACGCTAAATTTTATGGAAACAAACGATTTAGAAGAAGAAATCTCATAGGATACATTTAAAATCTCATAGGAAACATTTACGAAAAAAACCCATTTATCTCATTTTTCGCATAACTTATTGACCAATTATTGTTTAGTTTATGGTTTTGAATGTTTCAGATGACTAATGGTTGATTTTTAGAATTTTTGAAAATTCGGGCTAAATGGAGGACAAGTGAAAATTCTCACTAAAACGGCCATAACTTGGGATTTCCTTACCCGGTGGGAGCTTGTGAACATTCGTTGGAAAGCTAACAAGCATAGCTACGACCTAGGCTTGTCGGTAATTTTTTTAAACGAAGAAATCTTGATTTTTTTTGGCAAAACTCCATTAGAAAGGATCCCGATCCTTTACCCTTTTTCTGATTTTTCAACCGAATTTTGGAGGAATCGCTCCAAATCGACTTTTTTTAATAACGAGAGGCATAGTCGTGCCCTATAACATGAGACTAAGCCATATTGAAAAAAGGTTTACCGCTAAATTTAATGGAAACAAACGATTTAGAACAAGAAATCTCTTAGGATACATTTAAAATCTCATAGGAAACATTTACGAAAAAACCCATTTATCTCATTTTTCGCATAACTTGTTGACCAATTATTGTTTAGTTTATGGTTTTGAATGTTTCAGATGACTAATGGTTGATTTTTAGAATTTTTGAAAATTCGGGCTAAATGGAGGCCAAGTGAATAACCTTGTTAATTTTTGGATTTTACTTGTTTTTGACCCTTTCTCACTAAAACGGCCATAACTTGGGATTTCCTTACCCGGTGGGAGCTTGTGAACATTCGTTGGAAAGCTAACAAGCATAGCTACGACCTAGGCTTGTCGGAAATTTTTTTTAACGAAGAAATCTTGAATTTTTTTGGCAAAACTCCATTAGAAAGGATCCCGATCCTTTACCCTTTTTCTGATTTTTCAACCGAATTTTGGAGGAATCGCTCCAAATCGACTTTTTTTAATAACGAGAGGCATAGTCGTGCCCTATAACATGAGACTAAGCCATATTAAAAAAATGTTTCACGCTAAATTTTATGGAAACAAACGATTTAGAAGAAGAAATCTCATAGGATACATTTAAAATCTCATAGGAAACATTTACGAAAAAAACCCATTTATCTCATTTTTCGCATAACTTATTGACCAATTATTGTTTAGTTTATGGTTTTGAATGTTTCAGATGACTAATGGTTGATTTTTAGAATTTTTGAAAATTCGGGCTAAATGGAGGACAAGTGAAAATTCTCACTAAAACGGCCATAACTTGGGATTTCCTTACCCGGTGGGAGCTTGTGAACATTCGTTGGAAAGCTAACAAGCATAGCTACGACCTATGCTTGTCGGTAATTTTTTTAAACGAAGAAATCTTGATTTTTTTTGGCAAAACTCCATTAGAAAGGATCCCGATCCTTTACCCTTTTTCTGATTTTTCAACCGAATTTTGGAGGAATCGCTCCAAATCGACTTTTTTTAATAACGAGAGGCATAGTCGTGCCCTATAACATGAGACTAAGCCATATTGAAAAAAGGTTTACCGCTAAATTTAATGGAAACAAACGATTTAGAAAAAGAAATCTCTTAGGATACATTTAAAATCTCATAGGAAACATTTACGAAAAAACCCATTTATCTCATTTTTCGCATAACTTGTTGACCAATTATTGTTTAGTTTATGGTTTTGAATGTTTCAGATGACTAATGGTTGATTTTTAGAATTTTTGAAAATTCGGGCTAAATGGAGGCCAAGTGAATAACCTTGTTAATTTTTGGATTTTACTTGTTTTTGACCCTTTCTCACTAAAACGGCCATAACTTGGGATTTCCTTACCCGGTGGGAGCTTGTGAACATTCGTTGGAAAGCTAACAAGCATAGCTACGACCTAGGCTTGTCGGAAATTTTTTTTAACGAAGAAATCTTGAATTTTTTTGGCAAAACTCCATTAGAAAGGATCCCGATCCTTTACCCTTTTTCTGATTTTTCAACCGAATTTTGGAGGAATCGCTCCAAATCGACTTTTTTTAATAACGAGAGGCATAGTCGTGCCCTATAACATGAGACTAAGCCATATTGAAAAAAGGTTTACCGCTAAATTTTATGGAAACAAACGATTTAGAAAAAGAAATCTCTTAGGATACATTTAAAATCTCATAGGAAACATTTACGTAAAAACCCATTTATCTCATTTTTCGCATAACTTGTTGACCAATTATTGTTTAGTTTATGGTTTTGAATGTTTCAGATGACTAATGGTTGATTTTTAGAATTTTTGAAAATTCGGGTTAAATGGAGGCCAAGTGAATAACCTTGTTAATTTTCGGATTTTACTTGTTTTTGACCCTTTCTCACTAAAACGGCCATAACTTGAGATTTCCTTACCCGGTGGGAGCTTGTGAACATTCGTTGGAAAGCTAACAAGCATAGCTACGACCTAGGCTTGTCGGTAATTTTTTTAAACGAAGAAATCTTGAATTTTTTTGGCAAAACTCCATTAGAAAAGATCCCGGTCCTTTACCCTTTTTCTGATTTTTCATCCGAATTTTGGAGGAATCGCTCCAAATCGACTTTTTTTAATAACGAGAGGCATAGTCGTGCCCTATAACATGAGACTAAGCCATATTAAAAAAATGTTTCACGCTAAATTTTATGGAAACAAACGATTTAGAAAAAGAAATCTCTTAGGATACATTTAAAATCTCATAGGAAACATTTACGAAAAAAACCCATTTATCTCATTTTTCGCATAACTTATTGACCAATTATTGTTTAGTTTATGGTTTTGAATGTTTCAGATGACTAATGGTTGATTTTTAGAATTTTTGAAAATTCGGGTTAAATGGAGGCCAAGTGAATAACCTTGTTAATTTTCGGATTTTACTTGTTTTTGACCCTTTCTCACTAAAACGGCCATAACTTGAGATTTCCTTACCCGGTGGGAGCTTGTGAACATTCGTTGGAAAGCTAACAAGCATAGCTACGACCTAGGCTTGTCGGTAATTTTTTTAAACGAAGAAATCTTGAATTTTTTTGGCAAAACTCCATTAGAAAAGATCCCGGTCCTTTACCCTTTTTCTGATTTTTCATCCGAATTTTGGAGGAATCGCTCCAAATCGACTTTTTTTAATAACGAGAGGCATAGTCGTGCCCTATAACATGAGACTAAGCCATATTAAAAAAATGTTTCACGCTAAATTTTATGGAAACAAACGATTTAGAAGAAGAAATCTCATAGGATACATTTAAAATCTCATAGGAAACATTTACGAAAAAAACCCATTTATCTCATTTTTCGCATAACTTATTGACCAATTATTGTTTAGTTTATGGTTTTGAATGTTTCAGATGACTAATGGTTGATTTTTAGAATTTTTGAAAATTCGGGCTAAATGGAGGACAAGTGAAAATTCTCACTAAAACGGCCATAACTTGGGATTTCCTTACCCGGTGGGAGCTTGTGAACATTCGTTGGAAAGCTAACAAGCATAGCTACGACCTAGGCTTGTCGGTAATTTTTTTAAACGAAGAAATCTTGATTTTTTTTGGCAAAACTCCATTAGAAAGGATCCCGATCCTTTACCCTTTTTCTGATTTTTCAACCGAATTTTGGAGGAATCGCTCCAAATCGACTTTTTTTAATAACGAGAGGCATAGTCGTGCCCTATAACATGAGACTAAGCCATATTGAAAAAAGGTTTACCGCTAAATTTAATGGAAACAAACGATTTAGAAAAAGAAATCTCTTAGGATACATTTAAAATCTCATAGGAAACATTTACGAAAAAACCCATTTATCTCATTTTTCGCATAACTTGTTGACCAATTATTGTTTAGTTTATGGTTTTGAATGTTTCAGATGACTAATGGTTGATTTTTAGAATTTTTGAAAATTCGGGCTAAATGGAGGCCAAGTGAATAACCTTGTTAATTTTTGGATTTTACTTGTTTTTGACCCTTTCTCACTAAAACGGCCATAACTTGGGATTTCCTTACGCGGTGGGAGCTTGTGAACATTCGTTGGAAAGCTAACAAGCATAGCTACGACCTAGGCTTGTCGGAAATTTTTTTTAACGAAGAAATCTTGAATTTTTTTGGCAAAACTCCGTTAGAAAGGATCCCGATCCTTTACCCTTTTTCTGATTTTTCAACCGAATTTTGGAGGAATCGCTCCAAATCGACTTTTTTTAATAACGAGAGGCATAGTCGTGCCCTATAACATGAGACTAAGCCATATTAAAAAAATGTTTCACGCTAAATTTTATGGAAACAAACGATTTAGAAGAAGAAATCTCATAGGATACATTTAAAATCTCATAGGAAACATTTACGAAAAAAACCCATTTATCTCATTTTTCGCATAACTTATTGACCAATTATTGTTTAGTTTATGGTTTTGAATGTTTCAGATGACTAATGGTTGATTTTTAGAATTTTTGAAAATTCGGGCTAAATGGAGGACAAGTGAAAATTCTCACTAAAACGGCCATAACTTGGGATTTCCTTACCCGGTGGGAGCTTGTGAACATTCGTTGGAAAGCTAACAAGCATAGCTACGACCTAGGCTTGTCGGTAATTTTTTTAAACGAAGAAATCTTGATTTTTTTTGGCAAAACTCCATTAGAAAGGATCCCGATCCTTTACCCTTTTTCTGATTTTTCAACCGAATTTTGGAGGAATCGCTCCAAATCGACTTTTTTTAATAACGAGAGGCATAGTCGTGCCCTATAACATGAGACTAAGCCATATTGAAAAAAGGTTTACCGCTAAATTTTATGGAAACAAACGATTTAGAAAAAGAAATCTCTTAGGATACATTTAAAATCTCATAGGAAACATTTACGTAAAAACCCATTTATCTCATTTTTCGCATAACTTGTTGACCAATTATTGTTTAGTTTATGGTTTTGAATGTTTCAGATGACTAATGGTTGATTTTTAGAATTTTTGAAAATTCGGGTTAAATGGAGGCCAAGTGAATAACCTTGTTAATTTTCGGATTTTACTTGTTTTTGACCCTTTCTCACTAAAACGGCCATAACTTGAGATTTCCTTACCCGGTGGGAGCTTGTGAACATTCGTTGGAAAGCTAACAAGCATAGCTACGACCTAGGCTTGTCGGTAATTTTTTTAAACGAAGAAATCTTGAATTTTTTTGGCAAAACTCCATTAGAAAAGATCCCGGTCCTTTACCCTTTTTCTGATTTTTCATCCGAATTTTGGAGGAATCGCTCCAAATCGACTTTTTTTAATAACGAGAAGCATAGTCGTGCCCTATAACATGAGACTAAGCCATATTAAAAAAATGTTTCACGCTAAATTTTATGGAAACAAACGATTTAGAAAAAGAAATCTCTTAGGATACATTTAAAATCTCATAGGAAACATTTACGAAAAAAACCCATTTATCTCATTTTTCGCATAACTTATTGACCAATTATTGTTTAGTTTATGGTTTTGAATGTTTCAGATGACTAATGGTTGATTTTTAGAATTTTTGAAAATTCGGGTTAAATGGAGGCCAAGTGAATAACCTTGTTAATTTTCGGATTTTACTTGTTTTTGACCCTTTCTCACTAAAACGGCCATAACTTGAGATTTCCTTACCCGGTGGGAGCTTGTGAACATTCGTTGGAAAGCTAACAAGCATAGCTACGACCTAGGCTTGTCGGTAATTTTTTTAAACGAAGAAATCTTGAATTTTTTTTGGCAAAACTCCATTAGAAAAGATCCCGGTCCTTTACCCTTTTTCTGATTTTTCATCCGAATTTTGGAGGAATCGCTCCAAATCGACTTTTTTTAATAACGAGAGGCATAGTCGTGCCCTATAACATGAGACTAAGCCATATTAAAAAAATGTTTCACGCTAAATTTTATGGAAACAAACGATTTAGAAGAAGAAATCTCATAGGATACATTTAAAATCTCATAGGAAACATTTACGAAAAAAACCCATTTATCTCATTTTTCGCATAACTTATTGACCAATTATTGTTTAGTTTATGGTTTTGAATGTTTCAGATGACTAATGGTTGATTTTTAGAATTTTTGAAAATTCGGGCTAAATGGAGGACAAGTGAAAATTCTCACTAAAACGGCCATAACTTGGGATTTCCTTACCCGGTGGGAGCTTGTGAACATTCGTTGGAAAGCTAACAAGCATAGCTACGACCTAGGCTTGTCGGTAATTTTTTTAAACGAAGAAATCTTGATTTTTTTTGGCAAAACTCCATTAGAAAGGATCCCGATCCTTTACCCTTTTTCTGATTTTTCAACCGAATTTTGGAGGAATCGCTCCAAATCGACTTTTTTTAATAACGAGAGGCATAGTCGTGCCCTATAACATGAGACTAAGCCATATTGAAAAAAGGTTTACCGCTAAATTTAATGGAAACAAACGATTTAGAAAAAGAAATCTCTTAGGATACATTTAAAATCTCATAGGAAACATTTACGAAAAAAACCCATTTATCTCATTTTTCGCATAACTTGTTGACCAATTATTGTTTAGTTTATGGTTTTGAATGTTTCAGATGACTAATGGTTGATTTTTAGAATTTTTGAAAATTCGGGCTAAATGGAGGCCAAGTGAATAACCTTGTTAATTTTTGGATTTTACTTGTTTTTGACCCTTTCTCACTAAAACGGCCATAACTTGGGATTTCCTTACCCGGTGGGAGCTTGTGAACATTCGTTGGAAAGCTAACAAGCATAGCTACGACCTAGGCTTGTCGGAAATTTTTTTTAACGAAGAAATCTTGAATTTTTTTGGCAAAACTCCATTAGAAAGGATCCCGATCCTTTACCCTTTTTCTGATTTTTCAACCGAATTTTGGAGGAATCGCTCCAAATCGACTTTTTTTAATAACGAGAGGCATAGTCGTGCCCTATAACATGAGACTAAGCCATATTGAAAAAAGGTTTACCGCTAAATTTTATGGAAACAAACGATTTAGAAAAAGAAATCTCTTAGGATACATTTAAAATCTCATAGGAAACATTTACGTAAAAACCCATTTATCTCATTTTTCGCATAACTTGTTGACCAATTATTGTTTAGTTTATGGTTTTGAATGTTTCAGATGACTAATGGTTGATTTTTAGAATTTTTGAAAATTCGGGTTAAATGGAGGCCAAGTGAATAACCTTGTTAATTTTCGGATTTTACTTGTTTTTGACCCTTTCTCACTAAAACGGCCATAACTTGAGATTTCCTTACCCGGTGGGAGCTTGTGAACATTCGTTGGAAAGCTAACAAGCATAGCTACGACCTAGGCTTGTCGGTAATTTTTTTAAACGAAGAAATCTTGAATTTTTTTGGCAAAACTCCATTAGAAAAGATCCCGGTCCTTTACCCTTTTTCTGATTTTTCATCCGAATTTTGGAGGAATCGCTCCAAATCGACTTTTTTTAATAACGAGAGGCATAGTCGTGCCCTATAACATGAGACTAAGCCATATTAAAAAAATGTTTCACGCTAAATTTTATGGAAACAAACGATTTAGAAAAAGAAATCTCTTAGGATACATTTAAAATCTCATAGGAAACATTTACGAAAAAAACCCATTTATCTCATTTTTCGCATAACTTATTGACCAATTATTGTTTAGTTTATGGTTTTGAATGTTTCAGATGACTAATGGTTGATTTTTAGAATTTTTGAAAATTCGGGTTAAATGGAGGCCAAGTGAATAACCTTGTTAATTTTCGGATTTTACTTGTTTTTGACCCTTTCTCACTAAAACGGCCATAACTTGAGATTTCCTTACCCGGTGGGAGCTTGTGAACATTCGTTGGAAAGCTAACAAGCATAGCTACGACCTAGGCTTGTCGGTAATTTTTTTAAACGAAGAAATCTTGAATTTTTTTGGCAAAACTCCATTAGAAAAGATCCCGGTCCTTTACCCTTTTTCTGATTTTTCATCCGAATTTTGGAGGAATCGCTCCAAATCGACTTTTTTTAATAACGAGAGGCATAGTCGTGCCCTATAACATGAGACTAAGCCATATTAAAAAAATGTTTCACGCTAAATTTTATGGAAACAAACGATTTAGAAGAAGAAATCTCATAGGATACATTTAAAATCTCATAGGAAACATTTACGAAAAAAACCCATTTATCTCATTTTTCGCATAACTTATTGACCAATTATTGTTTAGTTTATGGTTTTGAATGTTTCAGATGACTAATGGTTGATTTTTAGAATTTTTGAAAATTCGGGCTAAATGGAGGACAAGTGAAAATTCTCACTAAAACGGCCATAACTTGGGATTTCCTTACCCGGTGGGAGCTTGTGAACATTCGTTGGAAAGCTAACAAGCATAGCTACGACCTAGGCTTGTCGGTAATTTTTTTAAACGAAGAAATCTTGAATTTTTTTGGCAAAACTCCATTAGAAAAGATCCCGGTCCTTTACCCTTTTTCTGATTTTTCATCCGAATTTTGGAGGAATCGCTCCAAATCGACTTTTTTTAATAACGAGAAGCATAGTCGTGCCCTATAACATGAGACTAAGCCATATTAAAAAAATGTTTCACGCTAAATTTTATGGAAACAAACGATTTAGAAAAAGAAATCTCTTAGGATACATTTAAAATCTCATAGGAAACATTTACGAAAAAAACCCATTTATCTCATTTTTCGCATAACTTATTGACCAATTATTGTTTAGTTTATGGTTTTGAATGTTTCAGATGACTAATGGTTGATTTTTAGAATTTTTGAAAATTCGGGTTAAATGGAGGCCAAGTGAATAACCTTGTTAATTTTCGGATTTTACTTGTTTTTGACCCTTTCTCACTAAAACGGCCATAACTTGAGATTTCCTTACCCGGTGGGAGCTTGTGAACATTCGTTGGAAAGCTAACAAGCATAGCTACGACCTAGGCTTGTCGGTAATTTTTTTAAACGAAGAAATCTTGAATTTTTTTGGCAAAACTCCATTAGAAAAGATCCCGGTCCTTTACCCTTTTTCTGATTTTTCATCCGAATTTTGGAGGAATCGCTCCAAATCGACTTTTTTTAATAACGAGAGGCATAGTCGTGCCCTATAACATGAGACTAAGCCATATTAAAAAAATGTTTCACGCTAAATTTTATGGAAACAAACGATTTAGAAGAAGAAATCTCATAGGATACATTTAAAATCTCATAGGAAACATTTACGAAAAAAACCCATTTATCTCATTTTTCGCATAACTTATTGACCAATTATTGTTTAGTTTATGGTTTTGAATGTTTCAGATGACTAATGGTTGATTTTTAGAATTTTTGAAAATTCGGGTTAAATGGAGGCCAAGTGAATAACCTTGTTAATTTTCGGATTTTACTTGTTTTTGACCCTTTCTCACTAAAACGGCCATAACTTGAGATTTCCTTACCCGGTGGGAGCTTGTGAACATTCGTTGGAAAGCTAACAAGCATAGCTACGACCTAGGCTTGTCGGTAATTTTTTTAAACGAAGAAATCTTGAATTTTTTTGGCAAAACTCCATTAGAAAAGATCCCGGTCCTTTACCCTTTTTCTGATTTTTCATCCGAATTTTGGAGGAATCGCTCCAAATCGACTTTTTTTAATAACGAGAGGCATAGTCGTGCCCTATAACATGAGACTAAGCCATATTAAAAAAATGTTTCACGCTAAATTTTATGGAAACAAACGATTTAGAAAAAGAAATCTCTTAGGATACATTTAAAATCTCATAGGAAACATTTACGAAAAAAACCCATTTATCTCATTTTTCGCATAACTTATTGACCAATTATTGTTTAGTTTATGGTTTTGAATGTTTCAGATGACTAATGGTTGATTTTTAGAATTTTTGAAAATTCGGGTTAAATGGAGGCCAAGTGAATAACCTTGTTAATTTTCGGATTTTACTTGTTTTTGACCCTTTCTCACTAAAACGGCCATAACTTGAGATTTCCTTACCCGGTGGGAGCTTGTGAACATTCGTTGGAAAGCTAACAAGCATAGCTACGACCTAGGCTTGTCGGTAATTTTTTTAAACGAAGAAATCTTGAATTTTTTTGGCAAAACTCCATTAGAAAAGATCCCGGTCCTTTACCCTTTTTCTGATTTTTCATCCGAATTTTGGAGGAATCGCTCCAAATCGACTTTTTTTAATAACGAGAGGCATAGTCGTGCCCTATAACATGAGACTAAGCCATATTAAAAAAATGTTTCACGCTAAATTTTATGGAAACAAACGATTTAGAAGAAGAAATCTCATAGGATACATTTAAAATCTCATAGGAAACATTTACGAAAAAAACCCATTTATCTCATTTTTCGCATAACTTATTGACCAATTATTGTTTAGTTTATGGTTTTGAATGTTTCAGATGACTAATGGTTGATTTTTAGAATTTTTGAAAATTCGGGCTAAATGGAGGACAAGTGAAAATTCTCACTAAAACGGCCATAACTTGGGATTTCCTTACCCGGTGGGAGCTTGTGAACATTCGTTGGAAAGCTAACAAGCATAGCTACGACCTAGGCTTGTCGGTAATTTTTTTAAACGAAGAAATCTTGATTTTTTTTGGCAAAACTCCATTAGAAAGGATCCCGATCCTTTACCCTTTTTCTGATTTTTCAACCGAATTTTGGAGGAATCGCTCCAAATCGACTTTTTTTAATAACGAGAGGCATAGTCGTGCCCTATAACATGAGACTAAGCCATATTGAAAAAAGGTTTACCGCTAAATTTAATGGAAACAAACGATTTAGAACAAGAAATCTCTTAGGATACATTTAAAATCTCATAGGAAACATTTACGAAAAAACCCATTTATCTCATTTTTCGCATAACTTGTTGACCAATTATTGTTTAGTTTATGGTTTTGAATGTTTCAGATGACTAATGGTTGATTTTTAGAATTTTTGAAAATTCGGGCTAAATGGAGGCCAAGTGAATAACCTTGTTAATTTTTGGATTTTACTTGTTTTTGACCCTTTCTCACTAAAACGGCCATAACTTGGGATTTCCTTACCCGGTGGGAGCTTGTGAACATTCGTTGGAAAGCTAACAAGCATAGCTACGACCTAGGCTTGTCGGAAATTTTTTTTAACGAAGAAATCTTGAATTTTTTTGGCAAAACTCCATTAGAAAGGATCCCGATCCTTTACCCTTTTTCTGATTTTTCAACCGAATTTTGGAGGAATCGCTCCAAATCGACTTTTTTTAATAACGAGAGGCATAGTCGTGCCCTATAACATGAGACTAAGCCATATTAAAAAAATGTTTCACGCTAAATTTTATGGAAACAAACGATTTAGAAGAAGAAATCTCATAGGATACATTTAAAATCTCATAGGAAACATTTACGAAAAAAACCCATTTATCTCATTTTTCGCATAACTTATTGACCAATTATTGTTTAGTTTATGGTTTTGAATGTTTCAGATGACTAATGGTTGATTTTTAGAATTTTTGAAAATTCGGGCTAAATGGAGGACAAGTGAAAATTCTCACTAAAACGGCCATAACTTGGGATTTCCTTACCCGGTGGGAGCTTGTGAACATTCGTTGGAAAGCTAACAAGCATAGCTACGACCTATGCTTGTCGGTAATTTTTTTAAACGAAGAAATCTTGATTTTTTTTGGCAAAACTCCATTAGAAAGGATCCCGATCCTTTACCCTTTTTCTGATTTTTCAACCGAATTTTGGAGGAATCGCTCCAAATCGACTTTTTTTAATAACGAGAGGCATAGTCGTGCCCTATAACATGAGACTAAGCCATATTGAAAAAAGGTTTACCGCTAAATTTAATGGAAACAAACGATTTAGAAAAAGAAATCTCTTAGGATACATTTAAAATCTCATAGGAAACATTTACGAAAAAACCCATTTATCTCATTTTTCGCATAACTTGTTGACCAATTATTGTTTAGTTTATGGTTTTGAATGTTTCAGATGACTAATGGTTGATTTTTAGAATTTTTGAAAATTCGGGCTAAATGGAGGCCAAGTGAATAACCTTGTTAATTTTTGGATTTTACTTGTTTTTGACCCTTTCTCACTAAAACGGCCATAACTTGGGATTTCCTTACCCGGTGGGAGCTTGTGAACATTCGTTGGAAAGCTAACAAGCATAGCTACGACCTAGGCTTGTCGGAAATTTTTTTTAACGAAGAAATCTTGAATTTTTTTGGCAAAACTCCATTAGAAAGGATCCCGATCCTTTACCCTTTTTCTGATTTTTCAACCGAATTTTGGAGGAATCGCTCCAAATCGACTTTTTTTAATAACGAGAGGCATAGTCGTGCCCTATAACATGAGACTAAGCCATATTGAAAAAAGGTTTACCGCTAAATTTTATGGAAACAAACGATTTAGAAAAAGAAATCTCTTAGGATACATTTAAAATCTCATAGGAAACATTTACGTAAAAACCCATTTATCTCATTTTTCGCATAACTTGTTGACCAATTATTGTTTAGTTTATGGTTTTGAATGTTTCAGATGACTAATGGTTGATTTTTAGAATTTTTGAAAATTCGGGTTAAATGGAGGCCAAGTGAATAACCTTGTTAATTTTCGGATTTTACTTGTTTTTGACCCTTTCTCACTAAAACGGCCATAACTTGAGATTTCCTTACCCGGTGGGAGCTTGTGAACATTCGTTGGAAAGCTAACAAGCATAGCTACGACCTAGGCTTGTCGGTAATTTTTTTAAACGAAGAAATCTTGAATTTTTTTGGCAAAACTCCATTAGAAAAGATCCCGGTCCTTTACCCTTTTTCTGATTTTTCATCCGAATTTTGGAGGAATCGCTCCAAATCGACTTTTTTTAATAACGAGAGGCATAGTCGTGCCCTATAACATGAGACTAAGCCATATTAAAAAAATGTTTCACGCTAAATTTTATGGAAACAAACGATTTAGAAAAAGAAATCTCTTAGGATACATTTAAAATCTCATAGGAAACATTTACGAAAAAAACCCATTTATCTCATTTTTCGCATAACTTATTGACCAATTATTGTTTAGTTTATGGTTTTGAATGTTTCAGATGACTAATGGTTGATTTTTAGAATTTTTGAAAATTCGGGTTAAATGGAGGCCAAGTGAATAACCTTGTTAATTTTCGGATTTTACTTGTTTTTGACCCTTTCTCACTAAAACGGCCATAACTTGAGATTTCCTTACCCGGTGGGAGCTTGTGAACATTCGTTGGAAAGCTAACAAGCATAGCTACGACCTAGGCTTGTCGGTAATTTTTTTAAACGAAGAAATCTTGAATTTTTTTGGCAAAACTCCATTAGAAAAGATCCCGGTCCTTTACCCTTTTTCTGATTTTTCATCCGAATTTTGGAGGAATCGCTCCAAATCGACTTTTTTTAATAACGAGAGGCATAGTCGTGCCCTATAACATGAGACTAAGCCATATTAAAAAAATGTTTCACGCTAAATTTTATCGAAACAAACGATTTAGAAGAAGAAATCTCATAGGATACATTTAAAATCTCATAGGAAACATTTACGAAAAAAACCCATTTATCTCATTTTTCGCATAACTTATTGACCAATTATTGTTTAGTTTATGGTTTTGAATGTTTCAGATGACTAATGGTTGATTTTTAGAATTTTTGAAAATTCGGGCTAAATGGAGGACAAGTGAAAATTCTCACTAAAACGGCCATAACTTGGGATTTCCTTACCCGGTGGGAGCTTGTGAACATTCGTTGGAAAGCTAACAAGCATAGCTACGACCTAGGCTTGTCGGTAATTTTTTTAAACGAAGAAATCTTGATTTTTTTTGGCAAAACTCCATTAGAAAGGATCCCGATCCTTTACCCTTTTTCTGATTTTTCAACCGAATTTTGGAGGAATCGCTCCAAATCGACTTTTTTTAATAACGAGAGGCATAGTCGTGCCCTATAACATGAGACTAAGCCATATTGAAAAAAGGTTTACCGCTAAATTTAATGGAAACAAACGATTTAGAAAAAGAAATCTCTTAGGATACATTTAAAATCTCATAGGAAACATTTACGAAAAAACCCATTTATCTCATTTTTCGCATAACTTGTTGACCAATTATTGTTTAGTTTATGGTTTTGAATGTTTCAGATGACTAATGGTTGATTTTTAGAATTTTTGAAAATTCGGGCTAAATGGAGGCCAAGTGAATAACCTTGTTAATTTTTGGATTTTACTTGTTTTTGACCCTTTCTCACTAAAACGGCCATAACTTGGGATTTCCTTACGCGGTGGGAGCTTGTGAACATTCGTTGGAAAGCTAACAAGCATAGCTACGACCTAGGCTTGTCGGAAATTTTTTTTAACGAAGAAATCTTGAATTTTTTTGGCAAAACTCCGTTAGAAAGGATCCCGATCCTTTACCCTTTTTCTGATTTTTCAACCGAATTTTGGAGGAATCGCTCCAAATCGACTTTTTTTAATAACGAGAGGCATAGTCGTGCCCTATAACATGAGACTAAGCCATATTAAAAAAATGTTTCACGCTAAATTTTATGGAAACAAACGATTTAGAAGAAGAAATCTCATAGGATACATTTAAAATCTCATAGGAAACATTTACGAAAAAAACCCATTTATCTCATTTTTCGCGTAACTTATTGACCAATTATTGTTTAGTTTATGGTTTTGAATGTTTCAGATGACTAATGGTTGATTTTTAGAATTTTTGAAAATTCGGGCTAAATGGAGGACAAGTGAAAATTCTCACTAAAACGGCCATAACTTGGGATTTCCTTACCCGGTGGGAGCTTGTGAACATTCGTTGGAAAGCTAACAAGCATAGCTACGACCTAGGCTTGTCGGTAATTTTTTTAAACGAAGAAATCTTGATTTTTTTTGGCAAAACTCCATTAGAAAGGATCCCGATCCTTTACCCTTTTTCTGATTTTTCAACCGAATTTTGGAGGAATCGCTCCAAATCGACTTTTTTTAATAACGAGAGGCATAGTCGTGCCCTATAACATGAGACTAAGCCATATTGAAAAAAGGTTTACCGCTAAATTTAATGGAAACAAACGATTTAGAAAAAGAAATCTCTTAGGATACATTTAAAATCTCATAGGAAACATTTACGAAAAAACCCATTTATCTCATTTTTCGCATAACTTGTTGACCAATTGTTATTTAGTTTATGGTTTTGAATGTTTCAGATGACTAATGGTTGATTTTTAGAATTTTTGAAAATTCGGGCTAAATGGAGGCCAAGTGAATAACCTTGTTAATTTTTGGATTTTACTTGTTTTTGACCCTTTCTCACTAAAACGGCCATAACTTGGGATTTCCTTACCCGGTGGGAGCTTGTGAACATTCGTTGGAAAGCTAACAAGCATAGCTACGACCTAGGCTTGTCGGAAATTTTTTTTAACGAAGAAATCTTGAATTTTTTTGGCAAAACTCCATTAGAAAGGATCCCGATCCTTTACCCTTTTTCTGATTTTTCAACCGAATTTTGGAGGAATCGCTCCAAATCGACTTTTTTTAATAACGAGAGGCATAGTCGTGCCCTATAACATGAGACTAAGCCATATTGAAAAAAGGTTTACCGCTAAATTTTATGGAAACAAACGATTTAGAAAAAGAAATCTCTTAGGATACATTTAAAATCTCATAGGAAACATTTACGTAAAAACCCATTTATCTCATTTTTCGCATAACTTGTTGACCAATTATTGTTTAGTTTATGGTTTTGAATGTTTCAGATGACTAATGGTTGATTTTTAGAATTTTTGAAAATTCGGGTTAAATGGAGGCCAAGTGAATAACCTTGTTAATTTTCGGATTTTACTTGTTTTTGACCCTTTCTCACTAAAACGGCCATAACTTGAGATTTCCTTACCCGGTGGGAGCTTGTGAACATTCGTTGGAAAGCTAACAAGCATAGCTACGACCTAGGCTTGTCGGTAATTTTTTTAAACGAAGAAATCTTGAATTTTTTTGGCAAAACTCCATTAGAAAAGATCCCGGTCCTTTACCCTTTTTCTGATTTTTCATCCGAATTTTGGAGGAATCGCTCCAAATCGACTTTTTTTAATAACGAGAAGCATAGTCGTGCCCTATAACATGAGACTAAGCCATATTAAAAAAATGTTTCACGCTAAATTTTATGGAAACAAACGATTTAGAAAAAGAAATCTCTTAGGATACATTTAAAATCTCATAGGAAACATTTACGAAAAAAACCCATTTATCTCATTTTTCGCATAACTTATTGACCAATTATTGTTTAGTTTATGGTTTTGAATGTTTCAGATGACTAATGGTTGATTTTTAGAATTTTTGAAAATTCGGGTTAAATGGAGGCCAAGTGAATAACCTTGTTAATTTTCGGATTTTACTTGTTTTTGACCCTTTCTCACTAAAACGGCCATAACTTGAGATTTCCTTACCCGGTGGGAGCTTGTGAACATTCGTTGGAAAGCTAACAAGCATAGCTACGACCTAGGCTTGTCGGTAATTTTTTTAAACGAAGAAATCTTGAATTTTTTTTGGCAAAACTCCATTAGAAAAGATCCCGGTCCTTTACCCTTTTTCTGATTTTTCATCCGAATTTTGGAGGAATCGCTCCAAATCGACTTTTTTTAATAACGAGAGGCATAGTCGTGCCCTATAACATGAGACTAAGCCATATTAAAAAAATGTTTCACGCTAAATTTTATGGAAACAAACGATTTAGAAGAAGAAATCTCATAGGATACATTTAAAATCTCATAGGAAACATTTACGAAAAAAACCCATTTATCTCATTTTTCGCATAACTTATTGACCAATTATTGTTTAGTTTATGGTTTTGAATGTTTCAGATGACTAATGGTTGATTTTTAGAATTTTTGAAAATTCGGGCTAAATGGAGGACAAGTGAAAATTCTCACTAAAACGGCCATAACTTGGGATTTCCTTACCCGGTGGGAGCTTGTGAACATTCGTTGGAAAGCTAACAAGCATAGCTACGACCTAGGCTTGTCGGTAATTTTTTTAAACGAAGAAATCTTGATTTTTTTTGGCAAAACTCCATTAGAAAGGATCCCGATCCTTTACCCTTTTTCTGATTTTTCAACCGAATTTTGGAGGAATCGCTCCAAATCGACTTTTTTTAATAACGAGAGGCATAGTCGTGCCCTATAACATGAGACTAAGCCATATTGAAAAAAGGTTTACCGCTAAATTTAATGGAAACAAACGATTTAGAAATAGAAATCTCTTAGGATACATTTAAAATCTCATAGGAAACATTTACGAAAAAACCCATTTATCTCATTTTTCGCATAACTTGTTGACCAATTATTATTTAGTTTATGGTTTTGAATGTTTCAGATGACTAATGGTTGATTTTTAGAATTTTTGAAAATTCGGGCTAAATGGAGGCCAAGTGAATAACCTTGTTAATTTTTGGATTTTACTTGTTTTTGACCCTTTCTCACTAAAACGGCCATAACTTGGGATTTCCTTACCCGGTGGGAGCTTGTGAACATTCGTTGGAAAGCTAACAAGCATAGCTACGACCTAGGCTTGTCGGAAATTTTTTTTAACGAAGAAATCTTGAATTTTTTTGGCAAAACTCCATTAGAAAGGATCCCGATCCTTTACCCTTTTTCTGATTTTTCAACCGAATTTTGGAGGAATCGCTCCAAATCGACTTTTTTTAATAACGAGAGGCATAGTCGTGCCCTATAACATGAGACTAAGCCATATTGAAAAAAGGTTTACCGCTAAATTTTATGGAAACAAACGATTTAGAAAAAGAAATCTCTTAGGATACATTTAAAATCTCATAGGAAACATTTACGTAAAAACCCATTTATCTCATTTTTCGCATAACTTGTTGACCAATTATTGTTTAGTTTATGGTTTTGAATGTTTCAGATGACTAATGGTTGATTTTTAGAATTTTTGAAAATTCGGGTTAAATGGAGGCCAAGTGAATAACCTTGTTAATTTTCGGATTTTACTTGTTTTTGACCCTTTCTCACTAAAACGGCCATAACTTGAGATTTCCTTACCCGGTGGGAGCTTGTGAACATTCGTTGGAAAGCTAACAAGCATAGCTACGACCTAGGCTTGTCGGTAATTTTTTTAAACGAAGAAATCTTGAATTTTTTTGGCAAAACTCCATTAGAAAAGATCCCGGTCCTTTACCCTTTTTCTGATTTTTCATCCGAATTTTGGAGGAATCGCTCCAAATCGACTTTTTTTAATAACGAGAGGCATAGTCGTGCCCTATAACATGAGACTAAGCCATATTAAAAAAATGTTTCACGCTAAATTTTATGGAAACAAACGATTTAGAAAAAGAAATCTCTTAGGATACATTTAAAATCTCATAGGAAACATTTACGAAAAAAACCCATTTATCTCATTTTTCGCATAACTTATTGACCAATTATTGTTTAGTTTATGGTTTTGAATGTTTCAGATGACTAATGGTTGATTTTTAGAATTTTTGAAAATTCGGGTTAAATGGAGGCCAAGTGAATAACCTTGTTAATTTTCGGATTTTACTTGTTTTTGACCCTTTCTCACTAAAACGGCCATAACTTGAGATTTCCTTACCCGGTGGGAGCTTGTGAACATTCGTTGGAAAGCTAACAAGCATAGCTACGACCTAGGCTTGTCGGTAATTTTTTTAAACGAAGAAATCTTGAATTTTTTTTGGCAAAACTCCATTAGAAAAGATCCCGGTCCTTTACCCTTTTTCTGATTTTTCATCCGAATTTTGGAGGAATCGCTCCAAATCGACTTTTTTTAATAACGAGAGGCATAGTCGTGCCCTATAACATGAGACTAAGCCATATTAAAAAAATGTTTCACGCTAAATTTTATGGAAACAAACGATTTAGAAGAAGAAATCTCATAGGATACATTTAAAATCTCATAGGAAACATTTACGAAAAAAACCCATTTATCTCATTTTTCGCATAACTTATTGACCAATTATTGTTTAGTTTATGGTTTTGAATGTTTCAGATGACTAATGGTTGATTTTTAGAATTTTTGAAAATTCGGGCTAAATGGAGGACAAGTGAAAATTCTCACTAAAACGGCCATAACTTGGGATTTCCTTACCCGGTGGGAGCTTGTGAACATTCGTTGGAAAGCTAACAAGCATAGCTACGACCTAGGCTTGTCGGTAATTTTTTTAAACGAAGAAATCTTGATTTTTTTTGGCAAAACTCCATTAGAAAGGATCCCGATCCTTTACCCTTTTTCTGATTTTTCAACCGAATTTTGGAGGAATCGCTCCAAATCGACTTTTTTTAATAACGAGAGGCATAGTCGTGCCCTATAACATGAGACTAAGCCATATTGAAAAAAGGTTTACCGCTAAATTTAATGGAAACAAACGATTTAGAAAAAGAAATCTCTTAGGATACATTTAAAATCTCATAGGAAACATTTACGAAAAAACCCATTTATCTCATTTTTCGCATAACTTGTTGACCAATTATTATTTAGTTTATGGTTTTGAATGTTTCAGATGACTAATGGTTGATTTTTAGAATTTTTGAAAATTCGGGCTAAATGGAGGCCAAGTGAATAACCTTGTTAATTTTTGGATTTTACTTGTTTTTGACCCTTTCTCACTAAAACGGCCATAACTTGGGATTTCCTTACCCGGTGGGAGCTTGTGAACATTCGTTGGAAAGCTAACAAGCATAGCTACGACCTAGGCTTGTCGGAAATTTTTTTTAACGAAGAAATCTTGAATTTTTTTGGCAAAACTCCATTAGAAAGGATCCCGATCCTTTACCCTTTTTCTGATTTTTCAACCGAATTTTGGAGGAATCGCTCCAAATCGACTTTTTTTAATAACGAGAGGCATAGTCGTGCCCTATAACATGAGACTAAGCCATATTGAAAAAAGGTTTACCGCTAAATTTTATGGAAACAAACGATTTAGAAAAAGAAATCTCTTAGGATACATTTAAAATCTCATAGGAAACATTTACGTAAAAACCCATTTATCTCATTTTTCGCATAACTTGTTGACCAATTATTGTTTAGTTTATGGTTTTGAATGTTTCAGATGACTAATGGTTGATTTTTAGAATTTTTGAAAATTCGGGTTAAATGGAGGCCAAGTGAATAACCTTGTTAATTTTCGGATTTTACTTGTTTTTGACCCTTTCTCACTAAAACGGCCATAACTTGAGATTTCCTTACCCGGTGGGAGCTTGTGAACATTCGTTGGAAAGCTAACAAGCATAGCTACGACCTAGGCTTGTCGGTAATTTTTTTAAACGAAGAAATCTTGAATTTTTTTGGCAAAACTCCATTAGAAAAGATCCCGGTCCTTTACCCTTTTTCTGATTTTTCATCCGAATTTTGGAGGAATCGCTCCAAATCGACTTTTTTTAATAACGAGAGGCATAGTCGTGCCCTATAACATGAGACTAAGCCATATTAAAAAAATGTTTCACGCTAAATTTTATGGAAACAAACGATTTAGAAAAAGAAATCTCTTAGGATACATTTAAAATCTCATAGGAAACATTTACGAAAAAAACCCATTTATCTCATTTTTCGCATAACTTATTGACCAATTATTGTTTAGTTTATGGTTTTGAATGTTTCAGATGACTAATGGTTGATTTTTAGAATTTTTGAAAATTCGGGTTAAATGGAGGCCAAGTGAATAACCTTGTTAATTTTCGGATTTTACTTGTTTTTGACCCTTTCTCACTAAAACGGCCATAACTTGAGATTTCCTTACCCGGTGGGAGCTTGTGAACATTCGTTGGAAAGCTAACAAGCATAGCTACGACCTAGGCTTGTCGGTAATTTTTTTAAACGAAGAAATCTTGAATTTTTTTTGGCAAAACTCCATTAGAAAAGATCCCGGTCCTTTACCCTTTTTCTGATTTTTCATCCGAATTTTGGAGGAATCGCTCCAAATCGACTTTTTTTAATAACGAGAGGCATAGTCGTGCCCTATAACATGAGACTAAGCCATATTAAAAAAATGTTTCACGCTAAATTTTATGGAAACAAACGATTTAGAAGAAGAAATCTCATAGGATACATTTAAAATCTCATAGGAAACATTTACGAAAAAAACCCATTTATCTCATTTTTCGCATAACTTATTGACCAATTATTGTTTAGTTTATGGTTTTGAATGTTTCAGATGACTAATGGTTGATTTTTAGAATTTTTGAAAATTCGGGCTAAATGGAGGACAAGTGAAAATTCTCACTAAAACGGCCATAACTTGGGATTTCCTTACCCGGTGGGAGCTTGTGAACATTCGTTGGAAAGCTAACAAGCATAGCTACGACCTAGGCTTGTCGGTAATTTTTTTAAACGAAGAAATCTTGATTTTTTTTGGCAAAACTCCATTAGAAAGGATCCCGATCCTTTACCCTTTTTCTGATTTTTCAACCGAATTTTGGAGGAATCGCTCCAAATCGACTTTTTTTAATAACGAGAGGCATAGTCGTGCCCTATAACATGAGACTAAGCCATATTGAAAAAAGGTTTACCGCTAAATTTAATGGAAACAAACGATTTAGAAAAAGAAATCTCTTAGGATACATTTAAAATCTCATAGGAAACATTTACGAAAAAACCCATTTATCTCATTTTTCGCATAACTTGTTGACCAATTATTATTTAGTTTATGGTTTTGAATGTTTCAGATGACTAATGGTTGATTTTTAGAATTTTTGAAAATTCGGGCTAAATGGAGGCCAAGTGAATAACCTTGTTAATTTTTGGATTTTACTTGTTTTTGACCCTTTCTCACTAAAACGGCCATAACTTGGGATTTCCTTACCCGGTGGGAGCTTGTGAACATTCGTTGGAAAGCTAACAAGCATAGCTACGACCTAGGCTTGTCGGAAATTTTTTTTAACGAAGAAATCTTGAATTTTTTTGGCAAAACTCCATTAGAAAGGATCCCGATCCTTTACCCTTTTTCTGATTTTTCAACCGAATTTTGGAGGAATCGCTCCAAATCGACTTTTTTTAATAACGAGAGGCATAGTCGTGCCCTATAACATGAGACTAAGCCATATTGAAAAAAGGTTTACCGCTAAATTTTATGGAAACAAACGATTTAGAAAAAGAAATCTCTTAGGATACATTTAAAATCTCATAGGAAACATTTACGTAAAAACCCATTTATCTCATTTTTCGCATAACTTGTTGACCAATTATTGTTTAGTTTATGGTTTTGAATGTTTCAGATGACTAATGGTTGATTTTTAGAATTTTTGAAAATTCGGGTTAAATGGAGGCCAAGTGAATAACCTTGTTAATTTTCGGATTTTACTTGTTTTTGACCCTTTCTCACTAAAACGGCCATAACTTGAGATTTCCTTACCCGGTGGGAGCTTGTGAACATTCGTTGGAAAGCTAACAAGCATAGCTACGACCTAGGCTTGTCGGTAATTTTTTTAAACGAAGAAATCTTGAATTTTTTTGGCAAAACTCCATTAGAAAAGATCCCGGTCCTTTACCCTTTTTCTGATTTTTCATCCGAATTTTGGAGGAATCGCTCCAAATCGACTTTTTTTAATAACGAGAGGCATAGTCGTGCCCTATAACATGAGACTAAGCCATATTAAAAAAATGTTTCACGCTAAATTTTATGGAAACAAACGATTTAGAAAAAGAAATCTCTTAGGATACATTTAAAATCTCATAGGAAACATTTACGAAAAAAACCCATTTATCTCATTTTTCGCATAACTTATTGACCAATTATTGTTTAGTTTATGGTTTTGAATGTTTCAGATGACTAATGGTTGATTTTTAGAATTTTTGAAAATTCGGGTTAAATGGAGGCCAAGTGAATAACCTTGTTAATTTTCGGATTTTACTTGTTTTTGACCCTTTCTCACTAAAACGGCCATAACTTGAGATTTCCTTACCCGGTGGGAGCTTGTGAACATTCGTTGGAAAGCTAACAAGCATAGCTACGACCTAGGCTTGTCGGTAATTTTTTTAAACGAAGAAATCTTGAATTTTTTTGGCAAAACTCCATTAGAAAAGATCCCGGTCCTTTACCCTTTTTCTGATTTTTCATCCGAATTTTGGAGGAATCGCTCCAAATCGACTTTTTTTAATAACGAGAGGCATAGTCGTGCCCTATAACATGAGACTAAGCCATATTAAAAAAATGTTTCACGCTAAATTTTATGGAAACAAACGATTTAGAAGAAGAAATCTCATAGGATACATTTAAAATCTCATAGGAAACATTTACGAAAAAAACCCATTTATCTCATTTTTCGCATAACTTATTGACCAATTATTGTTTAGTTTATGGTTTTGAATGTTTCAGATGACTAATGGTTGATTTTTAGAATTTTTGAAAATTCGGGCTAAATGGAGGACAAGTGAAAATTCTCACTAAAACGGCCATAACTTGGGATTTCCTTACCCGGTGGGAGCTTGTGAACATTCGTTGGAAAGCTAACAAGCATAGCTACGACCTATGCTTGTCGGTAATTTTTTTAAACGAAGAAATCTTGATTTTTTTTGGCAAAACTCCATTAGAAAGGATCCCGATCCTTTACCCTTTTTCTGATTTTTCAACCGAATTTTGGAGGAATCGCTCCAAATCGACTTTTTTTAATAACGAGAGGCATAGTCGTGCCCTATAACATGAGACTAAGCCATATTGAAAAAAGGTTTACCGCTAAATTTAATGGAAACAAACGATTTAGAAAAAGAAATCTCTTAGGATACATTTAAAATCTCATAGGAAACATTTACGAAAAAACCCATTTATCTCATTTTTCGCATAACTTGTTGACCAATTATTGTTTAGTTTATGGTTTTGAATGTTTCAGATGACTAATGGTTGATTTTTAGAATTTTTGAAAATTCGGGCTAAATGGAGGCCAAGTGAATAACCTTGTTAATTTTTGGATTTTACTTGTTTTTGACCCTTTCTCACTAAAACGGCCATAACTTGGGATTTCCTTACCCGGTGGGAGCTTGTGAACATTCGTTGGAAAGCTAACAAGCATAGCTACGACCTAGGCTTGTCGGAAATTTTTTTTAACGAAGAAATCTTGAATTTTTTTGGCAAAACTCCATTAGAAAGGATCCCGATCCTTTACCCTTTTTCTGATTTTTCAACCGAATTTTGGAGGAATCGCTCCAAATCGACTTTTTTTAATAACGAGAGGCATAGTCGTGCCCTATAACATGAGACTAAGCCATATTGAAAAAAGGTTTACCGCTAAATTTTATGGAAACAAACGATTTAGAAAAAGAAATCTCTTAGGATACATTTAAAATCTCATAGGAAACATTTACGTAAAAACCCATTTATCTCATTTTTCGCATAACTTGTTGACCAATTATTGTTTAGTTTATGGTTTTGAATGTTTCAGATGACTAATGGTTGATTTTTAGAATTTTTGAAAATTCGGGTTAAATGGAGGCCAAGTGAATAACCTTGTTAATTTTCGGATTTTACTTGTTTTTGACCCTTTCTCACTAAAACGGCCATAACTTGAGATTTCCTTACCCGGTGGGAGCTTGTGAACATTCGTTGGAAAGCTAACAAGCATAGCTACGACCTAGGCTTGTCGGTAATTTTTTTAAACGAAGAAATCTTGAATTTTTTTGGCAAAACTCCATTAGAAAAGATCCCGGTCCTTTACCCTTTTTCTGATTTTTCATCCGAATTTTGGAGGAATCGCTCCAAATCGACTTTTTTTAATAACGAGAGGCATAGTCGTGCCCTATAACATGAGACTAAGCCATATTAAAAAAATGTTTCACGCTAAATTTTATGGAAACAAACGATTTAGAAAAAGAAATCTCTTAGGATACATTTAAAATCTCATAGGAAACATTTACGAAAAAAACCCATTTATCTCATTTTTCGCATAACTTATTGACCAATTATTGTTTAGTTTATGGTTTTGAATGTTTCAGATGACTAATGGTTGATTTTTAGAATTTTTGAAAATTCGGGTTAAATGGAGGCCAAGTGAATAACCTTGTTAATTTTCGGATTTTACTTGTTTTTGACCCTTTCTCACTAAAACGGCCATAACTTGAGATTTCCTTACCCGGTGGGAGCTTGTGAACATTCGTTGGAAAGCTAACAAGCATAGCTACGACCTAGGCTTGTCGGTAATTTTTTAAAACGAAGAAATCTTGAATTTTTTTGGCAAAACTCCATTAGAAAAGATCCCGGTCCTTTACCCTTTTTCTGATTTTTCATCCGAATTTTGGAGGAATCGCTCCAAATCGACTTTTTTTAATAACGAGAGGCATAGTCGTGCCCTATAACATGAGACTAAGCCATATTAAAAAAATGTTTCACGCTAAATTTTATGGAAACAAACGATTTAGAAAAAGAAATCTCTTAGGATACATTTAAAATCTCATAGGAAACATTTACGAAAAAAACCCATTTATCTCATTTTTCGCATAACTTATTGACCAATTATTGTTTAGTTTATGGTTTTGAATGTTTCAGATGACTAATGGTTGATTTTTAGAATTTTTGAAAATTCGGGCTAAATGGAGGACAAGTGAAAATTCTCACTAAAACGGCCATAACTTGGGATTTCCTTACCCGGTGGGAGCTTGTGAACATTCGTTGGAAAGCTAACAAGCATAGCTACGACCTAGGCTTGTCGGTAATTTTTTTAAACGAAGAAATCTTGATTTTTTTTGGCAAAACTCCATTAGAAAGGATCCCGATCCTTTACCCTTTTTCTGATTTTTCAACCGAATTTTGGAGGAATCGCTCCAAATCGACTTTTTTTAATAACGAGAGGCATAGTCGTGCCCTATAACATGAGACTAAGCCATATTGAAAAAAGGTTTACCGCTAAATTTAATGGAAACAAACGATTTAGAAAAAGAAATCTCTTAGGATACATTTAAAATCTCATAGGAAACATTTACGAAAAAACCCATTTATCTCATTTTTCGCATAACTTGTTGACCAATTATTGTTTAGTTTATGGTTTTGAATGTTTCAGATGACTAATGGTTGATTTTTAGAATTTTTGAAAATTCGGGCTAAATGGAGGCCAAGTGAATAACCTTGTTAATTTTTGGATTTTACTTGTTTTTGACCCTTTCTCACTAAAACGGCCATAACTTGGGATTTCCTTACCCGGTGGGAGCTTGTGAACATTCGTTGGAAAGCTAACAAGCATAGCTACGACCTAGGCTTGTCGGAAATTTTTTTTAACGAAGAAATCTTGAATTTTTTTGGCAAAACTCCATTAGAAAGGATCCCGATCCTTTACCCTTTTTCTGATTTTTCAACCGAATTTTGGAGGAATCGCTCCAAATCGACTTTTTTTAATAACGAGAGGCATAGTCGTGCCCTATAACATGAGACTAAGCCATATTGAAAAAAGGTTTACCGCTAAATTTTATGGAAACAAACGATTTAGAAAAAGAAATCTCTTAGGATACATTTAAAATCTCATAGGAAACATTTACGTAAAAACCCATTTATCTCATTTTTCGCATAACTTGTTGACCAATTATTGTTTAGTTTATGGTTTTGAATGTTTCAGATGACTAATGGTTGATTTTTAGAATTTTTGAAAATTCGGGTTAAATGGAGGCCAAGTGAATAACCTTGTTAATTTTCGGATTTTACTTGTTTTTGACCCTTTCTCACTAAAACGGCCATAACTTGAGATTTCCTTACCCGGTGGGAGCTTGTGAACATTCGTTGGAAAGCTAACAAGCATAGCTACGACCTAGGCTTGTCGGTAATTTTTTAAAACGAAGAAATCTTGAATTTTTTTGGCAAAACTCCATTAGAAAAGATCCCGGTCCTTTACCCTTTTTCTGATTTTTCATCCGAATTTTGGAGGAATCGCTCCAAATCGACTTTTTTTAATAACGAGAGGCATAGTCGTGCCCTATAACATGAGACTAAGCCATATTAAAAAAATGTTTCACGCTAAATTTTATGGAAACAAACGATTTAGAAAAAGAAATCTCTTAGGATACATTTAAAATCTCATAGGAAACATTTACGAAAAAAACCCATTTATCTCATTTTTCGCATAACTTATTGACCAATTATTGTTTAGTTTATGGTTTTGAATGTTTCAGATGACTAATGGTTGATTTTTAGAATTTTTGAAAATTCGGGTTAAATGGAGGCCAAGTGAATAACCTTGTTAATTTTCGGATTTTACTTGTTTTTGACCCTTTCTCACTAAAACGGCCATAACTTGAGATTTCCTTACCCGGTGGGAGCTTGTGAACATTCGTTGGAAAGCTAACAAGCATAGCTACGACCTAGGCTTGTCGGTAATTTTTTTAAACGAAGAAATCTTGAATTTTTTTGGCAAAACTCCATTAGAAAAGATCCCGGTCCTTTACCCTTTTTCTGATTTTTCATCCGAATTTTGGAGGAATCGCTCCAAATCGACTTTTTTTAATAACGAGAGGCATAGTCGTGCCCTATAACATGAGACTAAGCCATATTAAAAAAATGTTTCACGCTAAATTTTATGGAAACAAACGATTTAGAAGAAGAAATCTCATAGGATACATTTAAAATCTCATAGGAAACATTTACGAAAAAAACCCATTTATCTCATTTTTCGCATAACTTATTGACCAATTATTGTTTAGTTTATGGTTTTGAATGTTTCAGATGACTAATGGTTGATTTTTAGAATTTTTGAAAATTCGGGCTAAATGGAGGACAAGTGAAAATTCTCACTAAAACGGCCATAACTTGGGATTTCCTTACCCGGTGGGAGCTTGTGAACATTCGTTGGAAAGCTAACAAGCATAGCTACGACCTAGGCTTGTCGGTAATTTTTTTAAACGAAGAAATCTTGATTTTTTTTGGCAAAACTCCATTAGAAAGGATCCCGATCCTTTACCCTTTTTCTGATTTTTCAACCGAATTTTGGAGGAATCGCTCCAAATCGACTTTTTTTAATAACGAGAGGCATAGTCGTGCCCTATAACATGAGACTAAGCCATATTGAAAAAAGGTTTACCGCTAAATTTAATGGAAACAAACGATTTAGAAAAAGAAATCTCTTAGGATACATTTAAAATCTCATAGGAAACATTTACGAAAAAACCCATTTATCTCATTTTTCGCATAACTTGTTGACCAATTATTGTTTAGTTTATGGTTTTGAATGTTTCAGATGACTAATGGTTGATTTTTAGAATTTTTGAAAATTCGGGCTAAATGGAGGCCAAGTGAATAACCTTGTTAATTTTTGGATTTTACTTGTTTTTGACCCTTTCTCACTAAAACGGCCATAACTTGGGATTTCCTTACCCGGTGGGAGCTTGTGAACATTCGTTGGAAAGCTAACAAGCATAGCTACGACCTAGGCTTGTCGGAAATTTTTTTTAACGAAGAAATCTTGAATTTTTTTGGCAAAACTCCATTAGAAAGGATCCCGATCCTTTACCCTTTTTCTGATTTTTCAACCAAATTTTGGAGGAATCGCTCCAAATCGACTTTTTTTAATAACGAGAGGCATAGTCGTGCCCTATAACATGAGACTAAGCCATATTGAAAAAAGGTTTACCGCTAAATTTTATGGAAACAAACGATTTAGAAAAAGAAATCTCTTAGGATACATTTAAAATCTCATAGGAAACATTTACGTAAAAACCCATTTATCTCATTTTTCGCATAACTTGTTGACCAATTATTGTTTAGTTTATGGTTTTGAATGTTTCAGATGACTAATGGTTGATTTTTAGAATTTTTGAAAATTCGGGTTAAATGGAGGCCAAGTGAATAACCTTGTTAATTTTCGGATTTTACTTGTTTTTGACCCTTTCTCACTAAAACGGCCATAACTTGAGATTTCCTTACCCGGTGGGAGCTTGTGAACATTCGTTGGAAAGCTAACAAGCATAGCTACGACCTAGGCTTGTCGGTAATTTTTTAAAACGAAGAAATCTTGAATTTTTTTGGCAAAACTCCATTAGAAAAGATCCCGGTCCTTTACCCTTTTTCTGATTTTTCATCCGAATTTTGGAGGAATCGCTCCAAATCGACTTTTTTTAATAACGAGAGGCATAGTCGTGCCCTATAACATGAGACTAAGCCATATTAAAAAAATGTTTCACGCTAAATTTTATGGAAACAAACGATTTAGAAAAAGAAATCTCTTAGGATACATTTAAAATCTCATAGGAAACATTTACGAAAAAAACCCATTTATCTCATTTTTCGCATAACTTATTGACCAATTATTGTTTAGTTTATGGTTTTGAATGTTTCAGATGACTAATGGTTGATTTTTAGAATTTTTGAAAATTCGGGTTAAATGGAGGCCAAGTGAATAACCTTGTTAATTTTCGGATTTTACTTGTTTTTGACCCTTTCTCACTAAAACGGCCATAACTTGAGATTTCCTTACCCGGTGGGAGCTTGTGAACATTCGTTGGAAAGCTAACAAGCATAGCTACGACCTAGGCTTGTCGGTAATTTTTTTAAACGAAGAAATCTTGAATTTTTTTGGCAAAACTCCATTAGAAAAGATCCCGGTCCTTTACCCTTTTTCTGATTTTTCATCCGAATTTTGGAGGAATCGCTCCAAATCGACTTTTTTTAATAACGAGAGGCATAGTCGTGCCCTATAACATGAGACTAAGCCATATTAAAAAAATGTTTCACGCTAAATTTTATGGAAACAAACGATTTAGAAGAAGAAATCTCATAGGATACATTTAAAATCTCATAGGAAACATTTACGAAAAAAACCCATTTATCTCATTTTTCGCATAACTTATTGACCAATTATTGTTTAGTTTATGGTTTTGAATGTTTCAGATGACTAATGGTTGATTTTTAGAATTTTTGAAAATTCGGACTAAATGGAGGTCAAGTGAATAACCTTGTTAATTTTCGTATTTTACTTGTTTTTGA
Organism: Medicago lupulina; assembly: GCA_958299785.1. Lineage (NCBI taxonomy): Eukaryota > Viridiplantae > Streptophyta > Magnoliopsida > Fabales > Fabaceae > Medicago > Medicago lupulina. Next base: position 69,502,225 of record OY283142.1, on the reverse strand, counting down.
CTCTTTCTCACTAAAACGGCCATAACTTGGGATTTCCTTACCCGGTGGGAGCTTGTGAACATTCCTTGGAAATCTAACAAGCATAGCTACGACCTAGACATCACTTCCTTACATTAATTCATGGAATTACCTACACTTTCAACAAATTTTATTGATTTTAGACCTAATTCCTATAATCTCAAAACTCTACAACAACAACGACATGATTAGACCCTTTACAGAATCATATGCTTAAGATTATAGAAAGTTAGTCCCACCTTTACCTTAGGTTTGTTGAATTCTGAAATCTATAAGCTTCTCTTCTCTGACTTCTCACGTTTCTCTTTTTCTCCCAAAAACTGTTTTCACTTATTCTGACTTTCTATTCCCTACGTCTTATATTCTTAACCTAAATAAATTCTCCTTATTCCCAAAACTGTCCTTACTGCCTCAATATTCTATTTTAATTTTATTCCTACAATAATAATATTTTAATAAACAACTATTATATACTAACACATAACACAAAAACCCACACACCGCAATCATTCAAATAAAATATAAAAAGGCACTAAACTCGATAAAATAAATAGATAATAAAAATAGGGCGTTGCAACTCTCCCCCACTTAGAATATTTTCGTCCTCGAAAATGTACCTCATTCTATGTTCCCTACACAACGAACAATAATAAGAAAACACGACGACAGTATTCAACCGTCACACGACACTAACGACTCAACTACTTGGCCGGACGGACCGACCTGCTCTGATACCAATTGTAACTGTAACACCCCGTTTCCCAAAACAACGTAATAATAATATATTTGATCAGAGTAGTCAACAAACGGGCATGTCACATTGCTTTTCAAAATTATTAAATAGAATATAAAACTATTTAAAATACCAACATAATCATTCTTATAAATTTTGCAGCGGAAATATTATGTAAAAACCATCATCATTCAACTTCAACAAATCCTTGGCACAAAGGCCTCAACAATAAAATGATATCCAACATAATCAAGGTTCAACAACATTATTTTAAAATTCGATACATAAAGGAATGAAAGAACAAGACAACGTTTCCCATCCTGTTACGTATCAGAGCCCTAGGACACTTGAGCCAACATCCTACTAGCCTTGGAAATCTGCACTTGCCCACAAGGCGGCAATTCCAACAGAAGGGGTGAGAAACACATTCAATAATAATAATAATATATAATTCATCAAATCGATGAAACAACAACAAATTATACCACAAGTATCAACAAGTCCATATATGTGTATATATATATATATATATATATATATATATATATAGCAACAGCAACAGCAACGTTATCAACATCAATGACATTTAGCAAGATACAACAACAATAAACAATCAACAACAACAATATCAACAACATCAACAAATCATCACATATAACGAAAACATCTCAAACATTCACAAGTACATCATAACATCACAAATACTTCAACACGTCATAAATACATCAACAAGTCACAATTACACCATCACGAATACATCATCACTTTGCAAATTAAAACAACAACAGCTCAACAAATGGCATCTGTAGCACATTTTTATATCACATGGCACCAACAATTGTAACAAAATTCTACATCAATTCATAATTGGAATACAACAACATCATTGACTACAACACCAACAACTCAACCAACAACCTCTACGACTCCGACGACTCACCAACAACGACTCTGACAATGCACTGACGACAACAACTAATGCAATATGCATGTGGTACCATTTGAATGACAAAGCATTCCAGGGCATGAGCCCTCAACGATTGGATGGTTAAAGCATCCCAGGGCATGAGCCCTCAACAGTTGAACGATAAAGCGTTCCAGGGCATAAGCCCTCAACATTTGAATGATTAACATTCCAGGGCATGAGCCCCCAACGATGCATGAGTATGAAAGACTCGTGGTGTATATCAGCATACAACCCAACAACAACAACAACAGCAACGACATCTGTGATGGAAGACTCATGGTGTATATCAGCATACAACCCAACAACAACAACAACGACGACAACGACAACAACAACTGTGCCTAATATATTTATGACACACTCCCCAACTTAGACAACACGACTCAACGGCATCAACAACGGAAATCAACGACATAGCATATATAATCATATTTATTTATATATACATGCGTTCACATAGCTTCACTTTCATTTATAATATTCGCTTCATAAACAAGGTTAAATAAATCAAGAAAACATTTTTCAAAAGGAAATCAAATTTGATTAAACAAGTCATAAGTTAAATACTCATAAAACACTTCAATTTAACCTCTCATACTTAAGTTTGAAGTTTGGGGACTAACCATAGGTTTTGGACTAACTTGGAATAAGTTATGCTAAGTTTTCTTAAAGTTTTCTGAAGACCTACTTGGACTATTTTTATCACAACTCGAGATTTACAAACCATTTTCGAGTCAAACCAGTGCCATTAGAAAGCTAACTCAATTATCTACAACTTTCATGTTTACACCTAAGACCAATTATGTACCAATCAATACCAGTTTTCATTTCAAATTCGGACAAAGTTGTGCTGAAATTCATAAAAATTCACTGTGACCTACGTTCAGTAATTTGACCATAACTCAAGTTCTATAAATCATTTTGACGTCAGACCAACGGCATTAGAAAGATAACATTCATACCTACAACTTTCGTGTTTACACCGAAAGCTAGTTCGAAACAGAAACTGATGCAAAAGACGCAACAACATGGAACAGGGTATGCTGTCAAAGGTAGCTCTCGGGAAAACTCTATTTTTCACTCAAAAACCCAAATTTCATCTACCCAAATCCCAAATTTGATAGAGAACAATATTTACAGGTTCTATATACAACATAACAATCAAAACAACACAGAAACATGCATTAAACAACACAATTCATCACATCATATCAATTATCATAAACTTTCTAAACCCTAAACCTAGAACACAATTTCATCAACAATCAAGATTATATATACATATTATTGAAGGAATCCCACCCTTACCTATAACAATTATCTCCATAAATTCATATTAAATCAACCATAAAAGTTTGCACATCAACCCAAAACCACTGGAAAGATAAATCAGTTATCAACAATTTTCATGTTTATGACAAAGTCCAACTCAAAACAGAAACGTGCGAAAAAGACACAAGAACACGAAAACAGGCAATCTGCCAATGAACAGTTCGCTAGGCAAACACAACTACTCATTGTGGCGAGAGACGGCGTCTACTCGCTAGGCGGGGAAAACATTCGCTGTGGCGAGTTGGGATCTACTCGCTGGGCGACCAAAAACACTCGTTGTGGCGAGTTGGGAACTACTCGCCAGGCGACCAAGTACACTCGCTGGGCGAGCGATGACATCTTCTCGCTAGGCGAGTTTGACCACTCGTCGTGGCGAGCGACGACAGACAGGTCTGCGAACAGACATCTATTCTCACTCCAAAACCCTAATTTTGACAACCCCAAACCCAAAAATTGATAGGAGCATTACCTGTTGTTATTCTACAACCTAGACATCACTTCCTTACATTAATTCATGTAATTACCTACACTTTCAACAAATTTTATTGATTTTAGACCTAATACCTATAATCTCAAAACTCAACAACAACAATAACAACAACGACATGATTAGACCCTTTACATAATCAAATGTTTAAGATTATAGAAAGTTAGTCCCACCTTTACCTTAGGTTTGTTGAATTCTGAAATCTACAAGTTTCTCTTCTCTAACTTCTCACTTTTCTCTTTTTCTCTCAAAAACTGTTTTCACGTATTCTGACTTTCTATTCCCTACCTTTTATATTCTTAACCTAAATAAATTCTTCTTATTTCCAAAACTGCTCTTACTGCCTCAATATTCTATTTTAATTTTATTCCTTCACTAATAATATTTTAATAAACTACTAATATATACTAACACATAACACAAAAACCCACACACCACAATTATTCAAATAAAATATAAAAAGGCACTAAACTCGATAAAACAAATAGATAATAAAAATAGGGCGTTACATTGCACAAGAAACCATGGGCTCTAGGTCAGATATACTAAAATAGGCAGCTTGTCGGAGAAGCAAAAGCAGCAAAAGGACCAAAGGGGGCGCGCCTCTTATCATATTATTGTACAAGATCTTCAAATTCTTTGCATAGGATATTTTTGTATGAGATATTCATATTTTTGACATGAATCCTTGTACCATATATTTTTGTATGAGATCTTCATATTTTTGGCACGAATCAGCTCCAATTATCCTTTCTTTTGCTCTAAGACTTAATCTTTCAAATATTTGTTCCTGAAATATAATAACGTGAAATTAAAGTAAAATATTTCTAAAAAGGAAATAATATTAAATAAAACGAAATCAAATATAAATAAAACAGACTCAAATATTATATTTAAAACACTAATTATTGACTCATCAGACAACATACTTATTCTAGGTTTTTATGATTATGAAATTAGTCCCCTTTTATGCCATGCTTGATAAATAATGTAATGCTTGCAATCCTAATGATTTTCAATGTTTCTTTTAAAAGGCTTTCTTGGAAAAGAAGCAAGTATTAATTTATTTAGTAAGGCATGGCACACGAGAGTATATGATATGATTTAAGATCGGGTAGCAAGCTAGTCTCTAAGTATTGGGAAATATGTAGAGCCTCAACTTAGATAGTCAGAAATAACTATGCTAGTATGTAACCTAGGTATAAGTTATGTATGAATAAGAATGAACATATAATGATTCACCGCCATACGAGTAGGTTACGGACTCGAGGTAATCATTCAAGTAAGATTAAGTATAAGTCCTTTATGTATGACAAGGCTATGATACGTAGAACCTATGACGGTACTAGCATACACGATCGTCTAGGTAAGCAAGTTTCACACACGTGTAATCAACCGAATGGTTGTGTTGTAGACACGTGGTAACTATAGGTTCTCCCCGAGGTTACATATAGCCTAGGATTAGGTAGAACTCACTGAAACATTATGTCTCATCCCAATCCTTTTTGTTTCAAATCAACAGGTTGGTTTAGCATGATTTAGCAAGCATGTGGCCGGATGGATAAGGGCTTGTTCGTACCGATTGCAAGATTCTCTTAAGGATTCAAGTGTTCATGACTATGTATTGGATGAGTAGTATTGTATTATTAATTGTACGGTCGCGTATTGTTGTATATAATATTCATTCGAAGTCTTTATGTTGTAAATTTTAATGTATCCAGTAACATTAATGTATTTTTCAAATTGTAAAATGTTATTAAAAATACTCCAGTCGTCTTAGACTATATCACCTCTGTCTCAGATTATAAAAAAGGTCTTGTTAACAAGTACTTTAAAGGCATTGATATATTGAATGGACAGGTTTCAATAAAAACTTATTATCTAAAATACTTAAAAAGTACTCTCAGGACATTGATTAACTTCTTCTTTCTTCAAAAAAAAAAAAGGACATTGATTAACATTTTCCTTACAAAAACTCTTTTGAAAAAGAAAAAACAAAATTACCTCTTTTCATAAGACATTTTTGGTATTTCCAACTACAACTACATTATAGATTTTTGGGTTAATAGTGTTTTACCCCCTGTAATATAGGTCATTTTCGGTTTTTCCCCTGTAAAATATTTTTTTTGGATTTCGTGTTGTAATTTGAAATTTATTTGGTTTTGGACCTTCATGACAAATTTCAACTCCTGTAATATGTGAAAATTTTGATTTACCCCCTTATAATTTGAGGAAATTTCGGTTTACCCCCTTGTTAATTTGATCAAATTTCGATTTACCCCCCTGCCATATCATCGATTTTGTACAGTCAAAATTCATGAAGGTTCAAAACCAAAAAACTTCAAATTACAATGACGAAATCCAAAAAGAAAATTTTACAAGAAAAAACCGGAAATGACCTATATTACAGGGGATAAAACATTATTAACCCTAGATTTTTTTTACCAACACATCTCTATTTATTTTATATATATCTTTTCAATAAACAATAAATACTATAGGTTGAAGACATGAATTAACTCTCTCTTAAAAGATAAAATTGTAAAAAGAAAAATATATCGAGAAATTTAATACTACTATCATCTTTCTTAATTCATGTGACTTGACCACATTGGTCCTATATTTAGGTAGGGATGGATCTACCAATAAGGGTTTTTTAATGAAATTTATTCTAAGGACACAAAAAGTTATACCTCGTATTATTATGTTTTAGTTTTCTTAATAAATGTGAATTGATTTATTTATATATTTTTTGCGTATAATTTAGAACATATGGGGTACACAATGTTGGATAAATCTAAAATATTTTCTTATCACATCCTTTTAGAATATACAATTTGAAATGTGTTTTTAATTTTCAGATTATAAAAATCAAACGTTATAAATGTACATAAAACCATCAAATTTTATCAATAAACCACATACACTTTACATTAATCTAACACTCCAATAAATGTCATTCATAATATGGACTATAGTCGCACTAGTGGATTTTTGTTTTTGGTTACAAGACAGCTAAGAGAAAAAGGAAAACAAAACATAAACAGAAAAACAGCTAGTGCCTAGTGAAGTAGGTGGCTAGCGCATCAGCTTGAGTAGCACACTAAGTCATTCACGTCCATACTAATAACCATAATCAGTCCTTGATGAATAGATGTTAGCCAACAAGATGTCCGTCGTGTTTGAAATGAAACCTGAGAAACTTGAGATGTAGAAACCTGCACTATTGCGAAGGACACCACTGTAACCAGTGCGAGTTGCAGTTCTTATGCAGCTGCCATCAACATTAAGAATGAAAGCTTGGTGGTCTCTGCTATTCCAGTGCGAATTGATTGCATCAGCTGAGGAGAGAATGTTGTTACAAAGCCGAAACAGAGACCAATTTTTATTATTGAGGCACATTAGAGACATCGAAACTAGTGGATCTTTTTATACAAGATGTGCAATATTGTACAAAGTGGTTTGTATAAATTATTAAGATGCTCTAATAATTCCTTAAAAAAAAAACAGATGCTCTAATAATTTTGACAATAAAATTGTCTATTGTGATTGTTGAAATATTCAGCTGGTTTGGTATATGTCCTTTGTTTGGTTTTACCCTCCGAAAGACTTGAAACAAAGTGGTACGTGGGTCTTGTTTGGCACGTAAAAAAACAAAACAAAGAATAGAAGATGAATTTGTGAGTAAAAATTAATTTTGGAGCTACAAATACCAATTTCATGTTAAAACTAACTATAGAGGCAAACATAATTCTATCAAAATTTTAAAAAACACTTAAATATGTCAAATTGGTTTTTGTTTTATACTTTTAGATTTTCTATTATCACTGCCAAAATTGAATCAAATTATCGAAATATGCACTCAATTGATACTTCATGATCAGTGTATTGAATATGACTAATGGCATATTTTTTTTGTTCTATAGTTACTTTTTGTGCTATTCACTAATTATAGTTACTTTCTCTCAAAAAAAAAAAAACTAATTATAGTTACTTTAATTTAAAATAGTTCCGTTAATTTTATTAGATACATGATTTATGATTTATGTACTTGAATTGTGATTGAAAGGTTGTGAAAATTGCTCACAAAAACTTTTTATCAGTTTTGTCCTATTTTTTATTTGGTTGATACTTGTATTTAATCTCGTTACTTTATTATTTTTATTATAATTTAAATCAGTTTTGTCCAATTTTTTATTTGGTTCCCGAGTTTTGTCCAATTTATTGATACTTGTATCTAATCTCGTTACTTTATTATTTTTATTATAATTTAAATTTAAATTTGAGTATGTAACTGGATTCTTTTTTTAATAAGTATTCAATTGCTCATCCAAAATAAAATGGCAGTCAAATTTCATAAAAGAAGAAGGACATTCATTAATATATCAATAGACATATGCTCAATATATTCATTTGTCAAATCAAACGTTATACTACTAGTGTATTCCACGGAATAAATTATGGATAAAAGATTCTTTAAACTAATCTTTGATACTCTAAGCTTTGGTTTGTTTTACGTATTAATTTGAACAGAAATGATACATGGACACTCACTTAATTTTTTAACAGTAATGATACATGAACGCTTACTTTTGGTAAATATGCACAACACCCGGTTAATCACATTAAAAAATATGGTTAATTCGGTTGAATGGATGATTAAATCAATTTATCACTAAAATTATGGTCCATTATGTTTATCCAATTTAGTGAAAATTCATTTCAGTACAATCAAATCCAAGTATCACATTGTGGAATAAAACAAAGTAGAAACCAAAACGAAAAATCATTCAGAAATACTATTACGCATGAAACACACATGAATGTCTTATCTCTAAAAAAAAATGTTAGGCTAAAAACAAAAACAATTGCTCATTATTTGAGTTCACCTCTTCTAGACCTTTTATGTGTCTCATTGGGATTCGATAGATCATATATATACTAACCTTACAATTCATACCAAAAGATTCAAATTATATGAATGGTAAGATGTGACATTAGATTCCACTATAAAATATAAGGATAACACTTTTCATCTATGCAATATGTAGAGCCTTTAAAGCTACCATGTTATATTGTTGTTATCTTTTGTGAAATTACTTTGAGTTTCCAGATAAAAAATTTATTTTTTTATTAATGACGAACCATGTCACGGTCTTACACTTTAAATGCACTCTATTTTATTTCACTTAGAGTTAGATATGTATTATTATGATTGCACATGTTTTGAAACTAAATTAAGGTTGCTATTTGAAATTAGCAACATTTTAAGTTTGGGGTGGGATAACAGTAGAACACATTTGTCTGAAAAAGAAAAAATGAAAAAATGTAGATGACCATGAATCTACACAAAAAAAATAGAAAGAAAAAAAAAATCAAGAGCAAAAACATGGTCTCTTGAAAAAATGTATGTTTCTGTCAAAAAAATAAAAAGACAAATAGTTTTATTGTTTTACCCATCTTATTTGAGTCAAAGAAGGAAGGATGGCAATGCATTAATGTTTACAAAGAAGGAAGAATTGAAGTGCATTAATGTTTAGAAGGAACCCTTAGGTTAGTCAACTAACTCAAAGTTCTTTTATTAGCCTACTTTCCCAAATTATATTCACCCTTAACCTAAGCCAAGTTATAACCCTCAAAATCATCTAAGTGTGTGAATAACTTTAACTTGACTGTTTGTTTAGAACTGTTTTAAATTTATAGCAAAGTACATTCATGCGACGACTGGAGTGGCAAATGTCATGACCAGCCCTACTGCTTTAGGAGATACATATGTGTATCATAGAAAAGAGTATGGTCGAGAATATAAGTTACTTTCACCAAGTCGAACCTGCTTTAATGTATTGTGGTAAGTTAGTTGATGCTCTGCTATAAATGTGATGAATGATTTGTAATAACAACTCCCGGAAATGTATGTTTTTCCTGAAGAAAAAAATGCAAAGAATAAATTATGTTTTTCTTTCGTTACTTGAGGAGAAGCAACAGTCTAAGTTGGGGGTAGTGATGACAGGTCATCTTACGTTATTCTTAGCATGTTTTTCAGTTATTTTCAGTAGGATTTAGCAGCAAAAAGGAGGAGTATTAGAGCAATTGTCTATGATTTCAGGACTTTTGTAATGCTTTCTATATTTGAGTTTGTAATTCTAGTTTTCCTGATACAAAGCAATTTTAGGGGGGGTTTTGAAGTAATTCACGAAGAAATCATGCAAATCGGCAAATCAAGAACATCTGAAGAATTGTGAAGACTTAGGAAAACCAAGAATGAAGATTCAAGAGGTCTCAAAAGACTTACAAATGAGAGAAATTCTATTCCTAAATTTTCGAGGCAAGTTATTTGAAGACAAAAACCTAAAACGACGTAAAATTAGAGAACTGGGCCCAGGAAACAAATGTCATGCGCCTAGGGCATGGATTTGGCAAGCCATCCGTCTAGGGCATGCTTTTTGCCTCACTCACAAGCGCTTAGGGCAGTTGGCATGCGCCTCGTGCATGCAAAAATGCGGGGCACAACTGTCATTTCCTGCTTCCGTGTTGGGTAAAGCCTGCACTTTTAGCCCAAACTCAGGTAGAAACTTTCACTATAAATACTAGCCTTTCTCATTCAGAATTTCTCATTCAAAACTGTGGCAGTTCAAGAGGAAGGCAACTTTGAAGCTTCAGGAGAGTTTATATCTTCTCCTTGATTTTCTAGGGTATGTTTTTATCTTTAGTAATTTGTTTTTAGTTACCATGTGTAACTGATTCTTTTTAGGTTAGATTTCTAAGATGAACCACTGTTTATTTTTGTTGGATATTTATTTAATACGATGTCGTTTATTTTATTTATTTTTTGTTCGCTATTAAGTTCCTGATTTAGTTATTTATTTCAAAGGAGCGTAAACCTGAATTAGATACTTATGTTGTGACAGGGCCTAACATTGTTATTACTATCTTGCTGCTTATATCTTGATATTTATAGCATTATACTAGCAACTATCTATATAGGAAGTAAGTGGTTATTAACTAGCGAAAGATACCGAAATAGAGTTGACCCTAGTAGTAAGTACTTATGAGGTGACATTACTAAAACTGAGTAGTAACTCTGCTGAACCTAGGATGTAACTGGTTTGTAATTAGGGAAACAAGCGTCTTTGGGGAATAAACCTTTATCGAACCATTCTCTTGAAACCCTTAGTAAGGTAGATGTAGATTAGGGCTGCCCGTTTGTAGAACTACTAAGAGCGTAAAGGGGGTGTGTTATAAGTGTCCTAAGATTTATAGATGGACATGCCTAATGGAACCTTGGCCAACATTGCCTTGGGAAAAACTAGAAAGCCAATTTAAGTTTATGTTTCAATTACATTTGAATTAGCAAGACCCCGGACGCAAGGATCACCGTGCGATTAGCAGGTGTAGTTAGCCATCAGAGGGATAAACCAATTAGGTTAGAAATGTCCCAACGACCTCACCACTTGTATAGTCTAGCTAAGATAAATAAACGTGGCATTATTGTTACTTAATATCCAACAATATAAATAGAGGGGATTCAAAGAATCCTAACCACTGCTTACTTTTTTGCAACCAAAACAGGTAAACTTGCTCTGTTGCAACTTTCTAAACCCTTAACTTTTATATCGTGAAACTTACAAAAATAAGTAAAGCGAATTGTTTGGACGAAACGACAAACCATGTGGATACGATACTCTACTTATCACTTTATTACTTAGTAAACGATTTGGTACACTTGCCATATCCGACCATTAGAATGACTTAACAAAGGTTCTGACCAGTAGTTGGATTTGTTTAATTGTCATTCTTTCCTCTTGGGTAGAACATGAGTTGGTAGTAAGCTTGTGCAAGTTGTTTTGAACTCAGCTATTATCCACACTATTTGGTGTATATGGCTTGAATGAAATAATAGATACTTTACTAGCAAAAAATCTCACATATGCACCTTAATTAACTACATTATCACAGAGGTCAATCTCAACTTTGATCTAGCTCTTGCAACTGGTTCAGCAGCTATGCATGACTTTAAGGTCTCTCAATTGTTTTGTATCCCTATGAAATCTAGCAGAATCAAAACAACTTCTGCCATTCTTTGGAAGGCTCTAGAAGTTGATTGTGTCAAAATAAACTGTGATGGCTTTTCATATGGCCAAACTCCTAGTGGCTCTATTGGCTATGTCCTTCGAAACTCTCAGTTCCAGTTCCTAGGGGTTCTTGTTCAAAACATTGGTCTGAATTTTGTGCTTGTATGTTGACTATAGAAAATGCTATGGAGTTGCAGCTTAGTAATATTTGGCTTGAAACTGATTCCTTACCGATTGTCAAAGCATATCACCATTATGAGGGGACCCCTTGGAGGATGCAGACTAAATGGATGAATTGTATGAGGTTTGGCAGGCAGATTAGAAGTAAATTTAGTCATGTTTAGAGAAGAGGTAACCTGGTGGCATATGCTCTAACCAAGATTGGGCAAGGTTTAACTTTAAATTCCTTCCAATGGTGGCATGGTCCCCTAAATTTTATTTTACACCTCTTGTATAGGGATAATTTGGAATTATCAACTTTTAGGGCTTCTATGAATTGATTTGTGCAAAGGTTCATGCCTCTCTTGCATTTATATCATTTGCTAATTGATAAAAAAAGTTCTACTCTACAAATATTTTGAACGATGTGTTGACATGTCAATTGATAAATATGCGTTCAAAAAAGATGAGAACTCATTAAATTCAAAATAACTTATGTTACTTGCGTAAAAAAAAAAAATGTTACTATGATATATTACGATGTATTTATCGATTCCTTTGATGATTTCCGTTATTATTTTCGTGACAACAACTCGCACGTGCCTTTTGTTGAAGAAGTTGTCACCGACCTTTCTCTCTTCCTAAATCATCATCATCGTCGTGAATCAATCTTCGTTGTTGCGCGCGTTCATCGATTGTTCCTTTTCGAATTTTCAATTTCAATTTTACACTCTCAATTTCTACCGTAATCGATTCGATTTTAGGTTCGTGTAACTCATCAATTTTTACTAGGGTTTCCTCGTTCCCAAAATTGATTTTTGATTTTAGGGTTTCTAATACTAATTACGCTTAATTGAAATTTCTATAATCAATTATTATTTACTCTTTCAATTATATGGAATCCGTTCACCGTGATTCTACTCACGCTGCTTATTTTCACAAAATTCTTTTTTTTTTTTTGCCCCTTCATTTAGATATTTCTATATATTCAAATTGTTGACTTTAGATTAACATTTTTTAAATTGATTCTGAATATGAAAATTTTGACTTTATTTAGATTGATTTTGATATTGATTACAGGGTCTGAAGTAGCAGCTGATTTTTTTTATTTTTTTTTAAGTTATGTGAAGAATTGAGATGAAACTGAATCAAGCAGGTTCTCAGTTACCTGGACTAGCCCAACTCAATGGGAACGGACAGATGCCATCTTTAGGCGGTGTTTCACGATCAGCACTTATTATGGACCCTGAATTTGTTAGAGCGCGTGCGTTTATTCAAGAGAAGATGTAAGTTAACTTATTACTTTATTTGTTTGACCACATTCCATCAGATTGTTATTATATTTAGTGTTTAACAACGAACGTTGAGGCGCATTTACTTGTATTCTGATATATAGTTATTGATTGACTTTGAACAACTCATGCCATTAATGGCCTGTTTGGATTGGCTTATTTGAGCTTATCAACTGACATAAGTTTTGTTAGACTTTTTCCGAGAACTTATGAAAACAACTTATGACAAATTTCACAAGCTTTTTTCAGATTATTTTCATAAGTTCTCCAATATAGCTTATAGAAAGTTTATAACAGCTTACAGTTTATATTTATAACATTTACAAAAATCAGTTGACTTTATTTTATCTTTTTCTATAAAAATAGCTTATGCATATGTGCTTATAAGCGCTTGTGATTTAAGCTGCAAATAAGCTGTTTATCCAAACAGACCCTATGTCTATTAGATTACTCTCTGTCTATTAGTGTTCCACCTGCTTTGGTTTTTTGGGCCGAGGTACAATGTAATATGTGCATAAGATATATCATGGTATTCTTTTTCATTCTTGTTGATTTTACGTAACGGCATTAATTAATATTTTACATTTTACATTTCAGCTGTGAGACGTTATTGCGACGGCATCAGCAGCCAATTAGTGAAATGCAAAAAAGGAGGATTAAGGATCTTGCAAAACGCCTGGAGGAGGGCATGTTAAAAAATGCTCATTCTAAGGTTTTTTCTGGATCTTATGTTATTTTTATTTTTCACGATTAGGAGGGATTTTAATCTTCCTTAATTTTAATTTTTAAATGCTCATTATTTATGATTCTGGAAGTAACTGCAAGGTGCCTTCAAGCTTCTTCCTCCTTAATTTCAAAGACTATTATTGTGTTGACAATGTTTTCGACTCATCTTTTAGGAGGAGTACGTGAACTTGGAAACACTAGAGAGTCGTTTATCTGATTTCCTCCGACAAGCAACTATGAATAATCATCGCAACCAACAGTATCCCCAGCTTGTTAGCTCGTCTCCTATTGGTACTATGATTCCAACCCCTGGTATGTCGCATGGTCCAAATTCAAGCGTGGTTGTTGCATCTTCTATAGATTCCTCAATGGTTTCTTCCAGTGGTGGTAATAGCGTAGTATCAACAACTTTCAATGGTGTAAATATGTTACCAACTGGTGGCATACATGGAAGCTCCTTAAATAGATCTGATGGTAATAAAATGCTAGATTGCTTAACCAACCTTTTCACTTTTGTTTTCCTTTTTTTCATTCTGAAACCTATTTATTGTAGGTTTGTCAAATGGATATCAGCAGTCTTCTAACAGCTTTTCTGCTGGCTCAGTGGGGAACATGTCATCAATGAGTGTGCCGAGAACTTCAAGCCAGATGATTCCTACGCCGGGATATACAGTCAACAGCAATCCCTCACATATGAATATAGATTCATCTACTAATGGTAATGTCTTCTCCAGTGCAGAGTCTACTATGGTACCACTGTCACAGCTTCAACAGCAGAAACAGCATGTTGGTGACCAAAGCCAGGTATTGCCGAACATTGGCAGCCAAATGAGTAGTGGAATGAGATCTGGTTTGCTACATAAACAGTTTACAAACTCAAATGGTGCTGTGAATTGTGGGCTAGGCTTGATTGGTAACAATATTCATCTCGCAAATGAACCAGTCACCTCCGATGGCTATGCCTCAACTTATGCTAATTCCCCTAAACACATACATCAGCACTTTGATCAAAATCAGAAACCAGTAATGCAGGGTAATCCTTCTTATTCTCGCTATTTTACGAAGGAATGATCCTAGGACCTGTACTCCCACCAAGTACCCGTGTGTAGTTGTATTACCTTTTTAGTTAATATTGTTTGTTGGATAGGTTTATGTCTATCTGGTTTGTGTGTGTATGTTTTTGTCCTTAGAAATTGACATCTCTCATAACGGGTAACGATTTTATTATCAGGTGATGGATATGGATTGAATAATGTTGAACCTTTTGCTTCTGGAAATTTTTATGCATCTGCAACATCTTCTGGGTCTATGATGAACACCCGAAACACAAATTCAGTACAATTGCCATCAATACCCAAAACTAGCTCGTTGATCAGCGGTCACTCAAATTTGCATGGTATGCAGCAGACTGCTCACATAAAGTCTGAAGCAACCAACCAATTGGAAAAATTGAATTTTCAGTCTTCATCAACTTCAAGAGATGCCCTTCTGCATTCTCAACAGCAGTATCAGCAAAGGCCCCATCAATTTCAACAGTCAGAGCAGTATCCTCAATCACAGCAACAATTTCAATTGAAACTACATAGTCAACAGCCTCAGCATTTGGTCAATGATAATGCTTTCAATCAGTCTCAGTTGTCTTCCAATCTAGAAAACCAGGTGAAGTCAGAGCCTGGAATTGAGCATCATAAAGAAGTGCTCAATTCTCATGTTCCTGAACAGTTCCACATGTCTGAGATACAGAATCAGTTCCAGCAGAACTCGTCTGAAGATTGCTCTAGAGCTCAATACCTTTCCTTTCCATCTGGTCAGCATAATTTATCCTCATCAGTACCTCAAAGTTCGCAACAAATGTTGCATCCACACCAATTGGTTGCAGAATCTCAAAATAAGTTCAGCTGTCTTACAGTTGGGGCTCAATCCAATTCCAAACAATGGACTGACTCACAAGATGGTAACCCAATGTCTAACAATAGTTCACACGACCATCATCTCCATGTGGATTTTCATCAAAGAATATCAGGGAAGGATGAAGCTCATTGCAATAATTTATCATCAGATGTATCTATGGGCCAAGCCGTTGCTCCTAGGGGCGCTGCTGAGCCGCTAGACCCAGGAAGTACTACCAAAAATGCACACAGGAATCAACAACGGTGGCTTTTATTTCTACTTCATGCTCGACGATGTTCTGCTCCTGAAGGACGATGCCAAGAACGCTTTTGTTCTTTTGCACAGAAGCTATGTAGGCACATGGATGGATGCACCCTGCGCCATTGTCCGTACCCTCGTTGTCATCATACTAAGGAATTGTTTCATCATTTTATACACTGCAAGGATCCATGTTGCCCTGTTTGTGTTTTTGTAAAAAAATGCCGGCGTGCATTTCAACTTAAGCCTCAGATTCAGCCACCATCTGAATCAAGTTTGCCAAGTGTGGTAAATGGATCCTGTAAATCTTACAATATTGCAGCCACGTCATCAAGATTGATCTCAAAACCCACATTAGTTGTGGAAACATCAGAAGACCTGCACCCATCTGTAAAACGCATAAAGATTGAGCATTCCACTCAGTCTGTTAATCTTGAAAAGGACAACTCTCCTTCATCTGTTTATGCAAATTGTGATTCTCTAGTTTCCAGGGACACTCAGTCCCAAACATATCCCAATGCGGAGAAGTCTATCTCAATTAAATCTGAGATTACAGAAGTAAAAGCAGAAGTTTTGGCTCATGCCAAGCTTAGAGAAATGAAGATGGATTCCAGTAATGCAGATGATAAAATTCCTGATGGTGAGCCTGTCAAGAATGATGATCCGTGTAATTTAGCTAGGCCAGAAAATATAAAAACTGAGAAAGAAGTTGGACAAGATAAGCAAGAACATGTGATGCAGCCAGGTGAAAATGCAGCTGGAACAAAGTCTGGTAAGCCAAAAATAAAAGGGGTCTCTTTAACCGAATTATTTACTCCAGAGCAAGTCAGGGAACATATTACTGGTCTCAGGCAATGGGTTGGCCAAGTAAGTCTTCTGTATATTCTTGTATTATTATTTTCATCCAAATTTTTTTAATTCCATTGGTTTAATAATACTACCATTTCAGTTGTACTTTAAAATTTACTGCAACTTCTTCCTGATATAATAATCTGATAATAGTATGTGGACTTAAAAAACCATTTGTTGTTGGCATGAAATTTATTAGTGACCTTTGGTTTGATTATACATCCGTTACTTTATATATTAGTAGACATAGGTTTCACTAACTGAAATAAACTGTCTAGCTCAGCCTTTCAGGGGTCTCTTCTCACACTAAATCAACTTTAAAATTAAGATTGAATGAAAGAATAAAACAGACCCTGTACTGTTTATGTATATTTTGATGTCAACAAGTTTTCAACTCTTTCCATTTATACAAGAGGAAACTCATAGTAGTCAATAGCGGCCAATAGCGGCGCTATAGCGGCCGCGCGGTGCGGTGCCAGAGCGCTATGCAACAAGCCATAGCGTTGCGGTGTGAGATAGCGGCGCAACGCTTCGTAGCGGTTTTGCAGTTTAGAACCGCTATTTCATTTTAAGAGAAAATACAAAATTGTCCTTGGTTTAAAAAAAACAAGGGTATTTTTGACTTCTTCATCAAACCCTAAAAAGTTCAGGTTCTCTCCGCTATGTGCTATCCCGCTATAGCATTTTTGGGGTCGGCCGCTACTCGCCACTATCCGCTATTAACTACTATGAGGAAAATTGTTATGAATGAGGAAACGAGTACAAAGAAAAGTTGTACTGACAGGAAGTATGTGCTGAGAAACATGCAGATTGATAAAACTATGTGCCACAGCAAGTATAGTTGTGTTTCTAGTTTAGAGAAAACTATGTCCTTTGACATTAATAAAACTATGCGACATTGATAAAACTATGTCCTTTGAAGAGGCAGGCACTTTACTCACCCAAAGGCTTGCACCAAAGAATAGTATACAGATCACACACGCCTGCCACAAGAGTATGCCCTCCTTTCTGCTGCAAAAGCCTATGAATTTAGTTTAGAGAAAAATCATCAAATCTTTGGGCATTCCCAAAATTCACCAAACAGGTCTACCTAAATAAATCAGCTGGATACTATGATTCTATGAATATGTTGCGACTTGGGTTCAGATTTACTTTGAAGGCTTCAACAACTACTTTGATATCCCCTAGGCTGTCTTTATCTCTTTAATAGCCAGTTTTATGATCTATAGTACGTGGTGTTATATGAGATATCTATCATGCATTTCATTATTTGAATTATTTCTTCGTCTCATCTGTTTGGCTATGTTTTGATTCTTGAAAAAAGATTAAATCAAATCGAGCCTAATGGAATACACCCCGCTCTATTTAACATCCTAGGTTATGTTACTTCTTGTAAAGCTGAGATTTACTAACATATGGAAAGTGTTAACAAGTGCCCATGGGGCACTAGTTAAAGAAACAAATATAGTAAAAATATCTTGGAACTTGTGTAGTCAAATTCTTGAAAGTGTAAAAAATGTTTTTGTCAAACTCTTAAAACTCGTTCTGAACACATTATTGTTTGGGTGTACTCTACTATTTTTAAATGCTTTTTTGCTCTATCTTATGCATAAATGTTTTTTAATTGTCTTTGGTATCAATTTGTTACCATTATGCTCCATTTTCTCATGACAGAGCAAATCAAAGGCAGAGAAGAATCAAGCAATGGAGCACTCTATGAGTGAGAATTCCTGTCAATTATGTGCTGTGGAGAAGCTTACATTTGAACCACCACCTATTTATTGCACCACATGTGGTGTTCGCATCAAACGTAACAATATGTACTATACCATGGGTACTGGTGATACTCGACATTATTTTTGCATCCCATGCTATAATGATGCTCGTTCTGAACACATTGTTGTTGATGGGACTCCCATTGCCAAGTCAAGATTGGAAAAGAAGAAGAATGATGAGGAAACTGAGGAATGGGTGCGTACCACACATGCCATTTTGTTGCTTGATTAGCTGTCTATTGGCTTTATTAATAATGTATTTTTTGTTTGCAGTGGGTTCAATGTGATAAATGTGAAGCTTGGCAACACCAAATATGTGCCTTGTTTAATGGAAGAAGAAATGATGGTGGACAAGCTGAATACACTTGCCCTAACTGCTACATTGAAGAGGTAGAACGAGGAGAGCGCATGCCATTACCCCAAAGTGCTGTTCTTGGAGCCAAGGATTTACCGAGAACTATTCTTAGTGACCATATAGAACAACGATTATTTAAGCGGCTGAAGCACGAAAGGCAAGAGAGAGCAAGATTTCATGGGAAAAGCTACGATGAGGTGATTAATATACTGGCTGTCAGAAATACATTCAGTTCTATCATTTACTTCATGGTTACTTTTCTTTTTTTTTTTTTGTTAGACATAAACCAAAAAGCAAGCTTTTAAAAATACTTATTAGAATGACCTAGGCCGGTTTCCTGTCTTACGTGTGAGTGGGTGTAGTGAGATCCATGTTATTTTACCAACATGAGTTCAACTGAATAACATGGATCTCAATAGACCCAGCCACACCCAGGACTAGACATTAGCAGCATATGGCCAAATGCCGGTAGAATAGCATAGATCTCGGCCCTTTAACTTATCTTTTTTGCTAAGCACCCATTTACTTAGCTAGGATAGCTCTGAAACCATCCTAGGTAATGGGATTGAGCCTAACTCATGCCCAAAAAATTAGCTTGCTATGTGAGCACTGTCCAAGTCCTACAAGAACTGAGTATGCCAATGTATAGTCCTGAGCGTGGGTGTATTGAGCTCCATGTTATTTTACTCACGTAAGTCCACACTTTAGATGTCAAATCCTGAGCTTGAGAGGGTGTTTTGAGAGTTCCATGTTGACTACAGTTATGACCTACGTAATGCTTACTAGGCTTGGGTAGTTCTCATATTGCAAACCGGTTTTGTAAAGATGAGTTAGGCCTAAAAGCTTAAGATGCTATCAGAGTCTGTCCTAGATCTGTTACTGGGCCAAGGTCTCTGTTCTATATGTCAAATCTTGGGCCAAGGGGTGTGTGGTGAGATCCAAGATTATTTTATTTTTTAGATGTCTAGTCTTGATCGTGAAGGAGTGTAACGCGCCCCAGATTGACTAGAGATATCTTAAGGCTTGTACATTCCACACATTACATGATGTATGTTTGTACGGGATAAAACTTTAGGTCCAAGATGAAATTTAAGAACACTCTTTGCTAGTGCATATTGGTTTCTGATGGATTGCTTATTTTATTTTCACTTGGATGTTACTAGGTTCCTGGAGCTGATTCCCTCGTCGTAAGAGTTGTATCATCTGTTGACAAGAAGTTAGAAGTGAAACAGCGCTTTTTGGAGATTTTCCAGGAAGAAAATTACCCAACAGAATTCCCATATAAATCAAAGGTAATCAAAACGTTGTTTTGAAAGTCCATGATTTTAATGAAATCCTTGTCTATAATCATGAATACTGACGCTCTTTGCTTTCAATTCCAGGTAGTTTTGCTGTTTCAAAAGATTGAAGGTGTGGAAGTATGCCTATTTGGCATGTATGTTCAAGAATTTGGAGCTGAAAGCCAATTTCCCAATCAGCGCCGGGTGTATCTTTCATATTTGGACTCTGTGAAGTATTTCAGGCCCGAGATTAAATCAGTAACTGGAGAGGCTCTTCGAACATTTGTTTACCATGAAATTCTGGTAATCTCTAGCATAATGCCTTGCTTTGTAACCCTTTCTTGGAGATTATTGTAGTTCTGGCTAATTATGTTACTGTAAACTATGTTCTATAGTAATTGAACAAATTTTCGTTACATTTTGTTTTTGTAGATTGGGTACCTTGAATATTGTAAGCTCCGTGGTTTTACCAGCTGCTATATATGGGCTTGTCCTCCACTGAAGGGTGAAGATTATATTTTGTATTGCCATCCAGAAATTCAGAAAACACCAAAATCTGATAAGCTTCGTGAATGGTGAGCACAAGAGATTTGATATAAGCAAAAAGAGACAGAAAATTAGTTTTATGACTGTAAATGTATAATGTGATGTTTATTCATCTCTAACTTCAGTATCCGTGAACATGTTTCTTCAGGTATCTTGCCATGTTAAAAAAAGCTGCCAAGGAGAATGTTGTGGTCAATATCACCAACTTATATGATCATTTCTTCACATCCACCGGTGAATGTAGGGCTAAAGTTACAGCTGCAAGACTCCCATATTTTGATGGTGACTACTGGCCTGGGGCTGCAGAAGATTTGATTTATCAGCTACGCCAAGAGGAAGATGGAAGAAAACAAAATAAAAAAGGAACAACCAAAAAAACTATCACAAAAAGGGCCTTAAAAGCATCCGGTCATTCAGATCTTTCAGGAAATGCATCGAAAGATCTGCTCCTCATGCACAAAGTAATTCGTCATTTTAAATATGCAACAATACAAATATTTTTAAGCAATTTGGATGTTACATTGTGTGAACATGTTTCCTAACATTATTATCTTCTCCATACTTGACTGGTTTTAATATATTTTTTCTCGGTTCTTTTTATGTAATAATTTTATTTATATTAAGTTCTTGATCTTTCTTTCTCCAGCTTGGTGAAACCATTTCCCCAATGAAGGAAGATTTTATTATGGTTCATCTGCAGCATGCATGTACCCACTGCTGCATTCTAATGGTGTGTGGCAACCGCTGGGTTTGTAATCAGTGCCCGAACTTTGAGATTTGTGATAAGTAAGGCTCTTCAATCTTATCTCCATGTTTTGGCATATGAAACACTGATATGTGTCCCAACCGAGTTTCCTATATTTGTAGTTTAGTGACGTGTCCCCGTAGCTGTGTCAAATCCATGATTGTTAGATTGACGTGTTTACTAGTAACCTAAAGATCCATCAAGCAGTTTCTAGAGTAGATTGGTGCAAGTACCTTTGAAGCATCTGGTAGTGGATATTAATATTAAATCATTGCCTTGGTAGAATGGTGTGTGGTGGAAACTGTACAAAAAGCCATAAGACGTGCATTATGGCTGAGCTATGGTTTAAATGCTGAATGGTTACCTGTGTTATGGAGCTTTTGACTAATTTTTTTATTTTTTTTGGAAAAACTTGATGCGAGGCTTATCCTAATCAATGCTCATGTCTGTGATATATCCTTGGTATTTAAAAGACCAATGGATAGAATGATAAATTGAATATTACTGATAGAACAATTCTAAAGTAATTACCAGAAGTAGCAGTTACATAACGGAGGGAAATGCAACTGCCATAATAGGGATAATAAACTGCTAATAACCAAAATAATCCTCTAGGAATTTGAGGGTGTAGTCTCTCCCAAACCAACCAACATACAAAATACCTAAAACTCTTCGTTTTCCCTTTCAACTTATACTAAATTTATATTTCTGACTACCTAGAGCAGGTACATACCAGTTACTGCACACACAACATTTAATAATAATAAAATAAATTTCCTATTAATAAAATAAACTTCTTATTACTAACAATACCTAACAGTCGGTTCTTGTGAAACTGAATGTAGCCCTCTGTCTCACTCCCCTCTCTGTATTTATGTTTCTTTTATTTGGCAACTATGTTTTCCACCGACTCCTTGTCCCGTGTCCTTTCTCAAGTACCAGTTTCACATGACATATCTCTCTATTTTCATGTCTCAGTGCCTCTCTGTTTATATGTTCTGATTCTTGTGGGGGGAGAAAATGATGTTTCGGTTTTGTATTTGCCTGTGTTTTGCTACATTTTTATTGAATGTATATCAGAGTTTATGACACTTTCAGTAAGTTTAGCATGCTAGAAAATGTTTGAATTATGTTCGTCATTTATATGTAAGTTGCTAATTTTATTATTCATGTTATGCCAAGTCTTATAATTTAGTATGTTAGCTTCTTAACATAGTTTCCATGGGACCACCATTTTCCGCAACATTATCCACCGTATTGACATGGGAGTTTTTTTTGGCTTTACACTGTCCATCCTTCATTTCATACTTACACAATATTTCACTGCAGTTTTGGATTTGGACAGTATTGAAACTCACAAACTGCCGTGGATATTTCCACAGTAACATTTCTTTGTTATCCCAACGTCATATAAGTCTTATATGTATTATTTATTGCCAACAGAACACTTTCAAACTAAACAAATCAATTTTAGTCACACATTTTGTCATGCCTCTTTTTAGGTGTTATGAAGCAGAGCTAAAGCGTGAAGAGAGAGAAAGACATCCTATTAATCAGAGGGAAAAACACAGTCTTTATCCAGTAAGTGTCTAATTTTGGCTTAATAAGTGTGGTTCATTACTTGACTGTTGATCATTTTAATGTCTTCCTAATTCTTGGTTCCTACTCTCAGACGATAAGGTCTTGGACAAATTGAATTCTAGATTTGAACTAGTATATTGCATGTTTAGTTTTGATTACTATACACTAAATTAACTTAGTGAAATGTTTGCTCGAGCATTTTTATTTAAGGCTTTTTGTAGGCAACTCACGAAATTTGAAAACATAGTCTTGTTACCAAAACAATCAATTTATGATTGCTACTGATTAGAAATCAGTTTAATTTTTTTAATGAACTTTATCTTTCAGGTTGAAATTACTGATGTACCATCTGATACAAAGGATAAAGATGATATTCTTGAGAGTGAATTCTTTGACACTAGACAGGCATTTCTGAGTCTCTGCCAGGGAAATCATTACCAGTATGATACACTAAGGCGGGCCAAGCATTCCTCAATGATGGTCCTATATCATCTTCATAATCCAACTGCTCCTGCATTTGTGACCACTTGTAATATATGCTATCTTGACATAGAAACTGGTCAAGGTTGGCGTTGTGAAGTTTGCCCCGAGTACGACGTATGCAATTCTTGTTATCAGAAGGGAGGCATTGATCATCCTCATAAGTTGACAAATCATCCGTCCGTGGCAGATCGTGATGCTCAGAACAAAGAAGCAAGACAAGTTCGAGTATTGCAGGTACTGTACAGGATATTACTTAATGCTCCTGTTGTTTGATATCAGATTTATATTTTGTGTTGTGCGAGTTTGAGTTCCTCACATTGCACAAGATAGAATTAGGGATTGAATTATCAGAGTAAAGTTAGGGATGGTTCCTTTGTAGAAAAGGTTTTAGAGTTTCACTCTAGCTGGATTGAGCTTGTGTGGAAAAGACTCAGTGGATAAGATGGATGATAATAAGTAGTTAGTTTTGGGAAAACCAGGGGAAACCATTAGAGAGATATGGAGTCAAATGGTATTTCATTGGATATCATTCAAGACTGGGTATTATAGTGTTGGCTGATCCATGAAGCTGACCCACCTTATGAACATGTTAAAACTACTTTGAATTTAGAGCTTAAGCATTAGAATTAAGATTTGATTTCATGATGATGTTTATCAATAACTCCGTCATAAAATGGATTGCCAGTGACATGATAATTCTAATTTGTTGAACATTTTAAACTAAAAGAATCAAGTAAAAAATCATTTTATGTTACATTATTATTGGTATATAACTTGTTTTGTGTTTGGTCACAATGGTAGGTCAATTAGTTTTTACTAATATGGGTGGGGAAAAAGTGTATATATATTTTGTCACTTCCTTTCATCATGTCATGTCTCTAAATTTTTGTTATTATGTTTTGGAATTTGTGTGATGCCATTGTTTGCTTATCACCATACATGTGAAATTTCTGCATATATTCTGATGTATATGAATTGTGTAATTGCAGCTAAGGAAAATGCTTGATCTTCTAGTGCATGCATCCCAATGTCGTTCTCCACATTGCCAATATCCTAATTGTCGCAAAGTGAAGGGCCTCTTCCGCCATGGTATGCACTGCAAAACACGTGCTTCTGGAGGCTGTGTTCTTTGCAAGAAAATGTGGTATTTGCTTCAACTTCATGCTCGTGCGTGCAAAGAATCTGAATGCCATGTGCCACGATGCAGGTTTGTGGACCATTATATTCTAGCTACTCTTTCGGTTTATTATTGAATTTGCATGTGTTAATCTGTGCTCTGGGATTAAATCAGAGATTTAAAAGAACATCTAAGGAGGCTGCAGCAACAGTCTGATTCACGACGTAGAGCTGCTGTAATGGAAATGATGAGGCAAAGAGCTGCAGAAGTTGCTAACAATGCTGGATGAGCAATTTGTACATGTAAATACGGGGCACTTCAAAGAAATGTTCTACACAGCTAGACACCTATGCTCCAATGGCATCGGTTGTTTTTGTGAATGGAATACATAGGGTATACATAGCCTCCTAGCCTTGCAGATTCGCTGATTGATGACCCGGGTTAAGTTGAACCATTTAGTGCAGCTCCCCTCAGCTGCAAGGGATTAACCAAGTCCAGCGGGGGTATTTGGTGGCGCTTCCTTTTATGTTGGCCGATTCTTTGATTTTGTCAAGTTATTTGTATCATCAATGTCTAATGTCATCCTTGGGTGGCAGGTGTACTATAGTCCTAATTAGTCTGACATTTCTTTACACCAATATTTATGGGAGGGAGGTTGGTTTCAATTTATCTTAGTTTTACCCTTTTCAAGAGATTCACTGCATTTTGTAGAATCTTCTTTTTTGTTTATTTAAAGATGAAAGTAAATAATTAGAATCACCCTGTATTGCCATCTTTTTATATATGATTTAATATTAAATGAATTTTTGACAAGTTTTATCAAAAATAAATTGATGATCTATGAGGAGTAAATTAAACTTGGAAAAAAATATACTAAAAGAAGTGATGTTTTGGTTTTCTTGGAAAGTCGATGCTTCTACTTAATAATACCTTTTCAGAAAGAAAAAAAAAACGAGAAACTTTCAAATTATGTCCCTTTTTGTTATGTTACGAGTGAAGAAAAATGGGAAAAAGGACAAGTAAAGGGTAAAGATCCTTTCCATTACTCAGAGAACTGGAGAGTTCTATTACTAGAGTGTATACAAGTTCAATTATAAGAAATACATGCCATTTCTGTCAAAAATAGTAAAAAAATGTTGGTAATGAAGCTATCAAATTTTTTTATTTTTTGAGAAAAGAATAGAATCCCTAATCCACTCAACAATTGAGTCTTCATTTCATTCTCTTAGCTCAACCGAATTTTTTCCATACACAAGAGTTGAGGATCAAACCCCTAACTTAACCACTTGTTTTTTCTGCAACAGTAGAATCTCATTCGCTTCTTTTTAAACCAATTACAGTTTCATTTATAAAAAAATAATTAAGAGTGAAGTGTGCACTCGCTCAAGTTAATAATCTTAGTAATCTTAGGGAAGAAAATCATTGTGTTTATGCTTTAGCTAATGTTGGTTTGTCCCTAAGTCATCTTACTACTTGGTTGAAGGTTAAATAGGCCTTGTTTTAGGTTTGTAAACTCTTGAAGAGGTTTTGGTCTAGTCCTCTTTTCTTTGCTTTGTTTTCTTTTCTTCTTTTTGGATAGTCATAGCTCACTGCTATACCATCTTTGCTTTAAAAAAAGGTTAGTAATCTTATGAAAAAGTATCATTTTCCTTTGTCTCAAGTGTTCATGTTTTTACCACTTTAATCAATTCATTATTGGTACTTGATATAATTGTTATTTTTTTATTTTGAAAAAACCAAACTAACTCACTAAAACAACATTACTAAAATTTACAAAGCAGTTACACAAAAATGACAGGAATATAACAATGTATTGCATTAATAAAATAAGAAACTATTAAGTTTAACATTGACACAAATCATGACCGTGTGTTGTCGGCGGTGTGTATCACTTCATGCCTTTCATTTTTGTTGTTTTTCGTAAGATTGAGTATAACCCGCCATCGTCTAAGCCAACACTCCCTGTTAAGGACCTCACATTAGAGGAAGAAAAAAATCTAAGCCAACACTCCCTCTTAAGGACCTCACATTAGAGGAAGAAAAAAAGTACATATTAAGTAGGCTTAATTGTTATTTTAGTCCCTTAACTAATTTTTGGTATCGCTTTGGTCCCATAATTGAAATTTGGTGTGTTTCGATATTTTAACTTTTGCTCTGTCTACTTTTGGTTCTTTTTGTTAGTTTTAATTCAATTATGTCAAATGTCTGCATAGGTGGCAATTAAGGGCTGAATTGGCAAGATATAGCTAAGCATTATATAAGCTTCTTTTATATATTTGTTTGTTCCTATTTTTCCCCAAAAATTAGGGTTTGTTCTTCTTCTTCCTCAAATTCGAATCCTTCTTCATCTTCTCTTCTTCATTCATTTTCGTCAACATGTCTAGTGCAGGATCTCGTGTTAACCGCATACGCAACAACGAAAATGGAAGGGCCATCTCTGGATATGTAGGTTTTGGATTTAAGGGAAAAATTCGAAAATGTCAATGTGGTAAGTTTGTAGTTATGAAAAATGTTACTGACATGACAAACCCTAATTATGGAAAGAAACTTTGGGGATGTAGGCATAGTTTTTAAAAACCGGTCCAGACCGGTCGGTCGGACCGGTTAGACTGGAACCGATGGTATGTCCGGTTTGAGAAGTTTAATGGATCGGATGTGCATTTGAACCGATGAAAACCGGTGTGGCTCGAACAAAATCGGTAAAAACCAGCGACTCGACCGGTTTGGTGAACCGAACCAATTCAATGCATTGTAAAGTAGAAAGAAAAAAAAAGAAAGGGATGTATGAGGCAGTCATCTCTCGGGCATCAACTTTCTTCCCAAAAGCTAAAATCAAGTGGTGACCCATTTTTTCAAACACAACACTTTGTTGTTTCAATTACATAGAGTTAAAGAAGATGATGAGAGAAGTTTAGATATGTTCTTTATTTTTTCATACGTGTCCTAGATTTGTTGGAGAACTATAGAGAAGGTGTAGTGTTTCCTTGGGTGAGAGAGAAAATAAGAATAAGGAGACGACTGTATTTGTATGAAGAAAGGAGTGTTGTAGCCGGTAATAAGTAATTATGTTTAGTGAAGTTTTTTAGTTGTTTTGCTTTTGTCAATTTTTTTTGTAATTTTAAATGGCGACTTTTATTTTTTGTCTTTGGAATGAAAAAGGAAATGGTTTTACATTTGTAATTTTAAATGGAGACTTTTATTTTTTGTCTTTGTAATAAGTAAAAAAGAAATACTTTTAGCGAGTGTAATATAAATTTTTTATGTAGTAGTTTCTTTTTTACATATTTTTTTTTAGGTTTCATGATTTTTTTTTGAGTCCAAATTGTCCGGTTCAATACATACATAGGTTTATATAGAGACCGAGTCGTTCAACCGGGTCATCCGATTTAGTCATGCGGTTCAACCAATGACTCAGTAGTTCGATCAATGACCCAGTGAACCAGTACCCTTGTCGGTTCGACATCCGGTCTAATTTTTAAAACTATGGATGTAGGAATTGGAGGAACCGAATTGATAGTGGCTGCAACTATTTTCAATTTCTTGTTGATGATGATAATGGTGATGTTGTTGATGAACGTGATATGAAGATTGCAAGGCTAAAGAAGAAAAATGGCAAACTGAAGCATGAAGTTAGTTTCCTAAAAGAAGAGTTGTGTAATAGTAGGAGGTGTTGCAAGATTGTTATATCACTTGGGATTGTATGTTTTGGGTTTAACATTGTGTTAATGACAATGATGTTGTCAATGTTTTTAAAGTAGTTTAAGTATGTCTTAGTAGGATGTTGAATGATTAGTATGTTGGGTAACATATGAATGCATTGTTGTTGTAATGTGAAGAGATCTAATGTAATGTTTATAGTAATTTATGCAATGCAATGGTTAATTTTGGAAACATAATAAAGTAATGTGCTTTAGACTTACCATGAATTCTTGAAATTTGATTCTTTTGGAGACCCCTCCTAGTGAGTTCAATAATCTCCTCTTTGATGACATCTCTGGAGTTTGTATGCCTAGAAATATTCGTTTAATTATGTAGTTTTCGCTTTTGGGCTTCGGCCCTCTCTTGTACCAAAAAAAAAAGTAATGTACTTTAGCTACTAAGTATTTAACTAGATATATTCATGAATGATAAAGGTAAGACCATATCAAAAGGTCCTCATTTACATAAGTCATGAAAAAAATAAAAATAATGGCTTCCAATTATAAACAATACACAAATGGAAATAAGTCACGTAGATTAATGATAAGATTGAGACAAATTTAAGATGTTCTCAATTACATAAGCATGAATGATAAAAGTGAGACCATATCAAAGTGTAAAATCATAGGTTCTCAATTACATTTTCTGTCATCATAAAAATGAGACCAAACTCAAAAAGGCATAACATCATAAGTTCTCATTACATAAACAATAACAGAAATTGTATTAAACCATTATCTCTATATACATGTATTCTAAGCTACAGTTTGCTTACATGTCACCTAACAAATGCCCCTTTTCTAACTTATTTTTGTAAGCATTCACCATGTGGCTTTCTCTTTTCTTTTTCCCTTTTTTCATCAATTTACTAAATATTTACATTTACATATATTTATACTTATATTTATATTTATTATGTAACTTGTCAATTGATGAGCTTTGTAACTTTCCACTATCTATTCTTGCATCTATTCTAATACTACTACTACATGTGCTTCTCTTTTTTCTTCGATTTATTCATCTACCAGTAGTGCTATAACTCATTTATTTCAACAAAAAAAATAAAAGGTCGGTTACATACTTCTTTATGTAAATAACAATTAATTAGTGTAATTTTCTTTCAAAAAAAAATTAATTAGTGTAACTCATTTTATTTTTATAGCTGCTTCGACTACTATATTAAAAAAAATAAAAAATTGCCCACTAGCCAAATATTGTACACGTCAAAATATTTATGTGTCCTTTTACATTCCTCCACATAAAACCTAAAAAGACGTTAGGCTTTGAATCATCCTAATTTTCTTATTTCCCTCTCACCTATATAACACTAATGTCTCATATTCCACTCTTACTCATTATATATGTTGCATTTGATCATTTTCCTCTTGATCTTTTGGCTTTACCACCAGGTTTGTTGTTGATGTCAATGACACAAAGTAAGCCATTTTTCTACGCTTTTTTTGGGTACTGTGTTATTCATATGTTCTAATCTTATTATATATTCTTTACTTTCACAGGTTGGGGGTAGTGAAAATCAATGGTACGCATACCTTTTTGGATGAACTCTCTAATGCCAATTGATGAGAAGGTATTGGTCCTTACTCTTAATTTGACCATATGGGTAGGTAATGTAATTGTCTACTTATCCTCTTTCATTTGTATTGCTCATTTTATTCTCTTATATTTCTTAATTCTTTCAAGTGTTTGTTTAAAATATTTTTCTCTGTGACTCTAAGAATTCCAACTCAATACACATGAAGGCCACAAAGGAAATAAATAGGAAATCAAAGTAGAATGCATTTAGATTTGTACCAAAATAATCTCATGGTCAGGTAATGTAATTTTCTACTTCTTTTGAATTGAATTGAGTGATGACAACTTATATTAGTCTTAACATAAATCGTTGCATGTGGATTTGTCATGTAATATAATTTTCTACTTATTCTAAACTGAATTGAGTGATGGCAACTTATATTAGCCTAACATAAATCGTTACATGCGGATTTCTTTATGATACTATAGCAGGAAAAATAATAGAGCTTTAACAGCGACCAAAACAAAAAGCCACATAGCCAAAATAAGAAAGCTATTAAGCAAAAAAATAGGGAGCTGGCGCAACGACAAAAAAAAACCAGCGGAATAAAATGATTGGGAATATATTGACCTTCTTTTACGTTCTTAATTTTAATTGTATGACATAGGTAATTGAACAATTATAGTTTTTTTTTTTTTTTGGAATTTTTAGGTGTGAATCACATATTTATTTTTGGAATTTTTATTTTTAATTGTTCCACATTTGATTATTAGTTTATTTTTTGAATAGCAAAGTCATTCATATGCAAAGTTCAAATGACTAAGAGAGAGAAAGAAAAATTGACAAAGTTGCCTCATGGTGGAGTGGGTGTGCGAGAATACATTAGTTGTGATATTACTGGTCATTCAACGATGCATTCATTATATGCTACTTCTTGCAAGCTTCCTTTTTTCTCTTGATTGATGTTATTGTGTAACAAATTTGTGAAACTAATGTTTTAATTTGTCACAAGTGAATCTAAACTTATTTCACCCGGTCCTAATATGTGACTATCTTTTGTGTTTGGTCATATATGTATTGGTAAAATATTTATGAAACAACTATTACTGTAAAACTTAAATTATGATAATCTATCGGCCTTTTTTTGTTCTACTTCAAAATAAAGGTTATAAGATGAAATTATCTTAAGTATAGTACAATTTGTGCATCCGAAAAAGGAAAAAAAAAACGAACTTATATTTAAATTGTATATGCAAAAAATAAAAAAAATCAAATTACTTGATGACCATGACTTTACTTAAAAAATCATAGGTTGAGAAAAATGCTTGAAAACTATTTCAATAATCCTTTAACTTATCTAATGAAATTATTTATATATTGTTAAATATCAAGTCAAAATCTTAATTGGTAGAATTTAATAAATTTTATGTTTCACTTTTGTAGTTACATTTATTTCATCACAACGATGATGGTATTCGATGTCAATAAATGTGTCCGAATAACTTTTTTTTATCTTTTTTTAAAAATGATAGTCAATTCAAATTAATTTTTTATTTTTTAAACAATGGATAAGAAAAAATATTATCAATTACAATAACAATAATGATTATTTTAGAACTATCTCCCATGCGATTTGAACCATGCCCCTTAAACTGACAAAATAGAGCTACAACCACTAATCTAACACTTCTTACAAATAATAGTGTTGTTTTTTGTACAAAAAATAATAGTGTATTTTTAATGATGTACTTAAGTAAAATAATAAAATTTTGAACTTCAATGCATGACTTTTTATGAGTAAAATAAATGTGACTCTTAAAATATTATAATAATGATAATTAAAGTTACAAATGTTAATAATTGCATAAAAAACAAAAAGATAATGATAATACTAATTGGATGCTTCCATCAACAAAAAAAAAACTAATTGGATGCTATGAAGATTAATATAGCATTTGAGAGATGAGAAAAAGAGGAGTCAAATTAAAGGGTGAATGTACTATATAAATAGAAATCAGTATAACCAAGTGATTGATAATGAGATCCATTATCCAAAAATGGATGAATCATTCGAGACTACTCAATTTTAATTTTTGGATGGAACAATTATTGTACCGACTTTATTTACCTTATGATATAGCTCTAGATTATTAGGTATCCTTCACCTAGAAACAAGAGGGCTAACACAATTATATTTTATTTTTCATATGTACTCAAAAAAATGATAGAACGACACAATAGCAAAAATATTAAAATTTAGTAGGATTTAAAAAATTATTCTAATAAGTTGATCACTGTTTATATTTTAGTGATTAATGATAAATATGTTAAATATGTGTTTTTTTAATCAATCAATATATGTTAAAGAAGTGATAAATTGTATACATTTTAATGAAGTAATCTAAGCAACTAACAACATAAAAATATCTCTTTTTTATTATTTGGAAAAAACATTAAAAAAATATTTTGGTAAAAAAATGTTATACATTCATAAATTGAAAAATAGTGTTCGTAAAAAAGGAAGTAAAATATGTTTGCAGTTATAGGAAGTTGAAATTGAACCATTGTTCGTGTTAAGATGGTCTTAGTGTTGGTATAGTGGTGAAAAATAATAATGGACGAGAAACTAAGATTGTTTAGGGTTACAATGAAAAAGAAAGTTTTAAACATATTTTAATTTTTAAATTATGATTTTAACACATTGTATTTGATTAACATGTTTTTTTTTTGTCAAGCAGCCTAGTGGCTAGAGCTCACACAATTAATTGTGGAGAAGTGGAGTGTCCGGGGTTCGAACCCCGACTCCTACATATAATATGCAATATCCCTACCAACTGAGCTAAGCTCACAGGGATTTTGATTAACATATTTTATTCACTATAAATTTGACTTTTTGACATGTAACCATTTGATTTTTTTTTCTTCTATTGTACCAAAAAATTAAAATTATATAAGCACATCCTTACGGGTTATATACCTAGTCATTACATCAGTTCTAAACATCAAAATAAAAACTAATTAATAACATGACAGATTCTTCATTTGGAGGGTGGTTGTGTTGCACTTTCTTGACCCCTTTTGAATGACAACTTTTGTCTTGTGATGTTGTCAGTGGTGGTGTTTGGACCCTTTTTTTTTCTTGATTCTACATTAGTTGCAACTTTTTTAGTTGCAGCAACTTTAGTATTGGAAGCTGCACCTGATGTCTTGGAAGCAGCTTGTGTAGTTGCAGCAAATTTTGTCTTGGCAGCACCTTGTTTCTTGGTTGCTTGAGACTTGGACTTAGCTGAAGTATGTGCTTTGGTGGAAGTCTGAGTAGCAATTGTTTGAGTAATAGGTGGTTGAATGCAAGTGGTGGGGGTGGAAGTATTTGATTGGAAGTATTATGGGTTGGTGCAGGTTGTTGCATGACAATATTGGTAGTGGTAGTAGTTGATTGGTTATATGGGTTGGAGCAAGTTGTTGAATGACAGTGTTGGTAGTGGTGGTGGTAGTGGTGGCAGTAGTTTGGTTGGCACCAGTAGCATGAGATTGTTCCTCGAGTTGATTTGAAGATGGGTTGTCAGTAACTTGGTTTTCAGCATGTGGTGGTGGTGGAGGCAACTTGCATGTTGACTTATTGTGACCAACTTCCTTACATCTCCTACACTCAATTCCATACCTTACTCTCTTCATTTGTGATTCATCTCTCAGCAATTCAGAAGGGTCCTTGGTTCTCTTTTTCTTAGACCTACCTGGTTGTCTTTTAATATGTGGGGGTTGCATGTCAATGTATGCAGTTCTTACCCACATAGATTTAACATTAACAAGATATATCATATATGCGTAACATGCTTCATATTTTCTCTCCTATAGTAATTAGGAACACATTGATACATATCAAGTTCCATATACCTGATACAACAAATAGAATGGACACATGATATCCAGTCAAAAGCCAATTCCTACAAGAACACTCTCTTCTTCCAAGACTCACATAAAGTTGTTCCCTAGATGGAGAAATGTGCCAAACCTCGTCTTCATCACAACACCTGTTTCACACATACAACATACATCTACAAAACCTTGTTACCGTTTGAATTGAACCAGAAAAAAGACCAAATTGATACTATTTAATCATAGTTATGGGACCAAATTGATACTATTAATCATAGTTTTGAGACATATTTAAAACAATATAAATTAATTAAGAGACCAATAACATTATAAACATACCTTGTAAGCCACTTGCTTGTATAAGCAGACTCTTTTTCCAGCTTTTTCTTTATGTTGGGCAAAACAATGTCAGGATATATCTGAATTCTGTGTCTATTTTTCTCCCACCTTTCCATTATATAGACTCTGATCTCCTCTAGCATAGTGATGACAGGTTTTGATCTAGGGCCAACAATGTGATGCGATGTTTGTTCGATTATGACAAGTGTACGAGTCGTTTACATCAAGTAATAAAGTGATAGGTAAAGTATCGTATCCACATGGATTGTCCTTTCGTTCGAACAATTCTTGTTACTTATTTTTGTAAGTTTGACGGTATAAAAGTGAGTTGCAATTTTTATCTGTTTGCAACAGAGCGAATTTACATGTTTTTGGTTGCAGAAAAGTAAGCAGAGGTTAGGATTCTACGAATCTCCTCTTTATATTAGTTGTTGGATAATATGTAATCTAAATGTCGCGTTTTATTTACCTTGATACGAGATTATATAAGTGACGAGGCCGTTGGGAGTTTCCTAATAGGTAGGGCACCACCTGAGCTAATGGGTTCTAGCCACTGGGTACCTAGTTAGGCATTTCCCTCCGATGGTTAACTGCACCTGCTGATCGCACGGTGATCCTTACGTGCGGGGTCTTACTAATTCAAAGGTAATTGAAACATAAACTTTATATTGGCTTTTCAGTGTTTCCCAAGGCAATGAAGGCCAAGGTTCCCTTAGGTCTGCCCATCTATGAATCTTAGGACACTCATAGCACGTTCTTTCTACGCTTACTTGGTAGTTCTACAAACGGGAAGCCCTAATCTACGTCTATCTTACTAAGGGTTTCAAGAGAACAGTCTTACTAGGTTATAGCTTTAAGTCGGACAGTTAGGTGTTTGTTTCCCTAATTACTAACCAGTTAATTCCTAGCTCGGGTAATGCACCATACGACCCAACGAGTTTTCGTCATTGGGTACTTACGTCTAGGGTCAACAATTCTTATGATATCTTTGGCTAATTAATAATCACTTACTTCCTAGACAGATAGTTATCAGTAAATGGATATATTGGGTCTTGATATAAATATCAAGATATAAACATCCGGTTAGTGATAGAAATATTGGGTCTTGCACCTCTCACAAAAATTGTAACATCCCAATATTTTATACACGTCGCTCAAAATTATTTTCTTGATTTTCTCTATTTCATTAATCAAATTGATGGGTCAATATATAATAATTTAGTCATTATTTGTTTGATTAGATATTTGAGGAATAAATTCTATATTAATTCTCTTATTATTTAAACTCAGATGAGATAGTTATTTTCTTTATAACTTTTTTGGAATTAGTTGTTTTAGTCTAAGATGGGAGTAGCCAAGTCAATTTTGACTAAGTTAAAATGGTATATCATTCTTTTGTGTGTTGCAAGTGTAACACACGTCAGTGGTTTTTAGCAAACCTTTGGTACCTTTTATTTCTTTAACCATGAAACTAAATTACTCCTATTAAATAGCATGGTTCAAACTAATTTTCCACTCATTCAAACCACTAACATGCCACCGGGACAATTTCTATTGCACTTGCTCCATGATATACACCTATATGACTAATCCAATGTTTTGGCCCTCATACTAAGTTCCTTCTAAAGACGTGGGCATGAGTTCCAATATTTTAGGAACACATTATTTTGGTCAAAGGGGTTAAAGAGCAAGGTCAAGAACACTTTCATAATCACAATTAGTCTCATTGTGCACTTTCTTCTCCTCTTTATTCTTGAACGTGTAGTTTCCACTATGCATAAGAGCAACTCATAATTTACTCTACTATACCAACAATTCTTTCTTTTCATTTCTGAAACAATCATTCATAAAGTTCCATTATTATCTCCCTGTTGAGCCAAGCCCTGATCAGCCATAAATACCAAGCATAGGCGCAAGATATATGACATGTATCACCAGTTACAGTGAAAGAAATTATAGCATTTCCTTAATTCATATTCCATTCTCATATTTTTCTAAGTCCCTCGATCGATTCCTATGTTCTCATCTGTCAAATAATTCTGATGTAAGTCCTTTATCATATATGTTCTTCCTTTTATTTCCTGTCTCACTATGCAGTTCTAATTCTGAGTCATTTTCGTTTCCATTAAACCTGTCTTGGAGAATTGCGACTACGCATTCGTGTTCACCGTTCGATTGGGCTAATTTTTGCACAGAGTATCCACAACACGTGGTTGCAGTACAACCACGAACTTGAGGCTTAAAGTAGTGCTAATGAAGTAAAATGTGTGTAGGAGGTAAGGGCTCTAGTCTTGACCATGTTTTAAATGAAAATAATAGGTTATGATATTGAATTTGATATGCATCTTGATTCAATGGATGAGTGAAGAAATAAATTGTTAGTAATAAATATAAGAATAGTTGTTTAGTAATTTTTGTTATTGATTTTGAAAAATATGTGAACTTTGATAATTATATGTATGATTGATGAGTTGTGAAATTATTAAATTGTTGATTGATGTATATTGTTGTTGATATGTGAAGTTGTGAATCTTACTGATTTAAGGTGACTCTTTGTTGATTTTGTTTTAGAGGTTTGAGGAATTTGGTGATTTTGTGGAATTGATAAGATATGTGTTTTCTGAGTAAAACCAAAGAAAGATTGCATTGCATAACATTGCATGACATAGTATTATGCCAAATTGGGCGATTCATATTCATGTGCCAAATCGGGCGATTGTTTTTCATGTGCCAAATTGGGTGATTGTTTTTCATGTGCCAAATAGGGCGATTCATATGCATGTCCCAAATTGGGCGATTAAAACTATTTTGCCAAATGGGGCGATTAAATCTATTTTACCAAATTGGGCGATTAAACGTATTATGCCAAATTGGGCGATTAAAAGTATTATGCCAAATTGGGCGATATCCGGATCATGGTCTAGTTGCATTTCATGCATCTGCATAAGCATTGAGTCTTGTTTGTGCTGGTTCTTTTAATCCATTCTAGGGTGATAAATATTTTAAAGTGAAAATAAATGTCTTAGCACGATTCTTAGATGATGGGTGTTGAAGACTAACCCTTACAACCAACATTTTAGGTACCAAAGGAGATATGTTTGATGTTTGATGTTTTAATTTATTATTGATTTTATTTCATAGGTGTTGAAGACTAACCCTTACAACCAACATTTTAGGTACCAAAGGAGATATGAAGTGTGCTTGATGCTTTTGCTTGAAGCGTGTACGCGGGAAAACAAATTTGGGTTTTATGAATTGTATAACTATTTTTGTTAAGTTCTAGTTAGGAAGAAAAAAAAATATAGTCCTGTTTTTTTTCTAAAAAGAAAGAATTATATGTAATGTCTTGGAT
The DNA here is from genome assembly GCA_958299785.1 of Medicago lupulina. NCBI lineage: Eukaryota > Viridiplantae > Streptophyta > Magnoliopsida > Fabales > Fabaceae > Medicago > Medicago lupulina. Next base: position 69,464,760 of record OY283142.1, on the reverse strand, counting down.
CAAAAATCCGAGGCGTTAATAAAACTATATAATGGACAAAAAGAATAAATAAAATAAAGAACAAATTAAATTAAATAAATATCTAACAAAAATATATAGAGGTTCATCTTAGAACTCTAACCTAAAAAGATTTAGTTACACATGGTAACTAAAAAATAATTACTAAAGATAAAAACATACCCTAGAAAATCAAGGAGAAGATAAATTCTCTCCCGAAACTCCAAAGTAGCCTTCCTATTGAACTGCTTCAGTTCTGAACGAGAAATTCTGAATGAGGAAGGCTAGTATTTATAGTGGAGATTTTCTAACTGGGGTTTGGTCTAAAAACGCGGGTTAAACCCACAAAAACGAATAAAATGATAATTGCGCCCCCACATTTAAGCATGCTTGGGGTGCATGGCATATGCCTTAGGCGCATATGCTTTGTTGCATATGCCATAGGCGCATTCTTGATGCCTTAGGCGCATGGTAATGGTTTGCCATGCCCTAGGCGCATTTAATTATGCTTTTGGGCCCAAATTCTTTGATTTCCTGTCGTTTTAAGTCTTCGTCTTCAAATAAATTGCATCGGAACTTGGAAACAGAATTCCTTCCTACGTAAAGTCTCATGAGGCCTCTTGAATCTTCATTCTTGTCTTCCTAAAGTCTTGACAATTCTTCAGTTGTTCTTGATTTGCCGATTTGCATGATTTCTTCATGAATTACTTCAAAAAACCCCTAAAATTGCTATGTTTCGGGAAAACTAGAATTACAAACTCAAATATAGAAAACATTACAAAAGTCTTGAAATCATAGGCATTCGTTCTAATACTCCTCCTTTTTGTTGCTAAAACCTATTGATAATGACTGAAAAACAACTTCTAATACTCTTCCCAGGGTATTGTTTCATGAAGTTATTGTACAGATGCGTGACACATAATCTATAGTCAACATCTTTGAGCAACTCATCCATTGCTGGCAACAGCCCCTGGATATAACACATATGGTTAACATTTTAAAATATTTAGAGTTATTGTGTATGGGAAATATGTAATGTATTTATGTTGATAAGTAATAAACATACCTTTTGTTGGTCACTGATGAATGTATATTGACCACACCTTGTTGGACCACCCAAGTCATTCACAAGCAGATCTAGAAACCAAGCCCAAGTCTCTTTTGTCTCTCCATCAACAACAACATAAGAAATAGGGAACATTTTATTATTTGGATCTGTTCCAATAGCTGTTAAAAGCTTACCACCATAATAACCTTTCAAGAAGCATCCATCTAAGCTAATGATAGGTATGCACTTTAGAAAACTTTCTTTACATGCCTTAAAGAATATGTAGACCCTTTGAAAGTGAGTATTCAGATTAGCAGTAGGATCTTGTAAATCAGATTTAGAAGGTACATATGGTGTACTAGTTATCTTCACTGTAGAATTTGGATTTGATCTCAGCAACTCATGACAATAGTCATGCATCCTAATATATTTCCCCCTAAATGAACCATCAACAGCATCAAAAGCCATTGATCTAGCTCACATGGCCTTTGTCTTTGTCACTTTGATATTCCCCTTTTCATTAGTCTTATTAATAATGCTAGTAATTCTCAAACTTGGATTCTCCCTTACATTAGGCTGAAGTTTAGTACCAAGCCACTTAGAATTCAACATTTTCACATTTGGGCTCCTACTACATGTATGGTCAGGACCAACTTTCCTCAGCTGCCAAGTTTCCTCCTTTGGTATTTTGGCACAATACACATTCCAATCGCAACTTTCTTTACAAATCATCCTTATCCTGACTCTGTCATTCTTCACAAACTTGATTTCCCTACTAGAATGGATTGCATATGTCCTCATAGCATGTTGAAATTCTTGTTTAGTACCAAAATATGTACCAACCTCCCACTTATAATCAAACATCTTGTTTGGTAGTTTGAATGTAGTAAAGTTTCTCTTAGTAGAACCATCATCATCACTGTCACTTCCACTATCAAGCTCTTTAGAATTATACTCCTCAACATCTTCCAAACCTTTATCTTGTACTTGATTTGACTGACCAAAACAATCCTCAAAATTCAGCTCATTATCTTCATGCACATCATGTTCAGGCACACTGCTCTCATTTTGAATATCTTCATGCACAATGTTTCCTGCTCCATTAGTAGCTTATGGATCAACAAGTTGCTTACTAGGTCTACCCCTCTTCTTCTTTGGTGGTTCAATAACATGTTCCTCTACATCAACATTCCCTGCATAATACACATAATATATCAACAGTCTTTGCATAGTAAACATATTGGAAATATGTAATGTTGAAAAATAATAAAGTAAACAAGTAAAAAAATCATACCTTCTATTACATTTGCCTCTGTAGTATGGAGTCTGCAACATTTTTCTCACCATTCTCATTGTTCTCATCATTATTAGCATTAGCTCCCTCATCACCATTATTACCATTAACTCCCTTTTCAAAGTCAAAGTTGTCATTAAGCATGTATTCATCATCTGAATCACCAAAATGTATATATTGAGCACTCTCAACATCACTATCCTCATTCAACTCAAAACAAATATCATATTCTACCTCTACATCATCCTCCTCACCCTTGTCATTTTTCCTACCAACACCAGGAACTTCCTTATCACACCCTTTTACATTCTTTTCCCCAACTGAATTATTACTTACTCTAATGTCACCTAGCTCATCTTCCTTTTCTGATACAGTTGACCCAAAAGCATTTTCACCCACATCAGTCCCACTCTCCTCTTCACCAACAATTGGCCTAAATTCATTTTCACCCACATATGGCCCAATTACTTCTTCACCAACAGTTGGCCTACTTCCACCAGCATATTTACCACCTTTTTCTGTTTCCACTTCACCAACAGTGGGACCAAAGGTTTCATTTTCTACTTCAACCTCAGTGGACCCCACTCCATCATTATCCCTTGCCACATCATTTGTTACTTCATCAACAGTGGGACCTACATTATCAGTGGGACCATCCTCCATCATTATACTCTAACACCTCAACAATTTCTGGTTGTGAAATATGGTGAACAACATAGATATGAGCTTTTCCATCAGTTAGTGCTATAAATTGAACCCTTTTTGCATTATTATCATTATCCAAGAACCATTTCAGCAGCCATGTATGGTTTATAATACTAGATAGAATCTACTTACTTATAACCTAAAACATCTAGATTACCCATGATATCATAGTAGCACCAGTAATCTGGATCACATAGCCAAGTAATATCAAGACCCTCATATCTATTATGGTGAAAATTGTTGAAGTGACCACCGTAGTGACAGACCACCTCAAACTGATCCTCCATGAACACTCGCCCACGAGTCATAATAAACAAACATATATAAATATCAACAACATTGGACCACTTTTATTTAATATTCAATAAAATACCCTAAAATAACAACCACATACAACAAAGGTTAAAAAATTACATTTATTGAAACCCTGTACCAACATTAAACCCTAAACCAAAAACCAAAAACAAAATACCCTAAAACCATAAACCACTTTTCAAAAATCCTAACCCAAAAATAGTAACCCTAAAACCCAGATTTTTTTAATCCATCGATCAAAACGATAATAACAGATGAAGTATAAAAAGAACAAACCTGGTTTCGATCGGTGAGTTTCTTCCCTTCAATTTCGTCGTCTTCTTCGCGTGCGTATTCTAATCTCCTAGAAAACCCTTCTTATTCTCCTCTTGTATTTCTCTCTCTAGAAGTGCTTTTATCTCTCTAAAAATGTCTAAAAGTGTTACTTATGCCATCTCATCATCAAAATTTATGCCAAATCAGCCCTTGTTTCACATTCAGGATAACCCTAACGGAATTGAATTAAAATGAAGGGACCAAAGGTAGTAACGAAACAAAAGTTAAAATACTGAAACATAGCAAATTTTAATTATGGAACCAAAGCGATACCAAAAAATTAGTTAAGGGACTAAAATAACAATTAAGCCTATTAAGTAACATACAATTATGTAAGGACACTCTCTCTCGAGTAACTAACGAGTCCCAAGTTTAAAAGAATTAATAAAATATGTACAAGTTGGTCCCACTTTCAAAAGAAATAATATTTTATAAGATAATTTATAATTTAATAATAAATTACTTTTTTTATTAAAAAAAGTTATAAATAAATGAGGAGGTGTACATTTGAACCACCCTTTTAATAAAGGAATTTAAAAATGAAAAAATAAACACTCCCTTGTTTAGTTTCATTTGATTCGCTACGTGGAAGCACGGAATTCATCATATTTTGTGTGGCTTGGTTGTAAAGTTACATGTTCGAAATTATCCATTCGATTCCTGTGAGTCCACTTCACATTTGAATGGCAATTGCGAACGATCACAAACACACATACGAGCCACTGCATTTTCAATTCATTATATTATGCTAGTTTAGTTTGAGTTTAGAACATATTTACAAACAATGAGTACCTCGCCTTCAGCAACTGTGTACTCAAAGTATAATAATATTAATACCACACTTTCACTTTCACTTTCAGGACAAATCAACAACACTACTTTCCTCTCCTACGCCAAAAAGCAGCATACCCGTTCCTCTGTACAACAACGACTACCTCCTATAGCCGCTGCTCCAAACACCAAGGACAGCAAGAACAACACCCAAAACAACGATGACGACAACAACAATGAGGACAAACAATCTGTTTCTCTTAGTCTCGACGACGTCAACCCGGTGGGACTTGGTCGAAGATCGCGGCAGATATTCGATGACGTTTGGAGAAAATTCTCTGGATTGGGTCAGATCTCTAGGACTATACGCACGGATGATGTTGAGGCACTAGATGCTCTTCTTGTCCGTGAAGGTGGTCCTATGTGTGAGTTTGCCATCCCTGGTGCTCAGAATACTACTGTACTTGTTGTTGGTGCTACTAGCCGTATCGGTCGCATCGTTGTTCGTAAGCTCATGCTCAGGGGTTACTCTGTCAAGGTTCTTCTCTATTCTATTCTTTTCTTTTTAAACTACTCTCTATCAACCATAATTGATGGACCTTTTACTATATTTGAATAGTTTAGAGACAAAATTGGGGACTAAATTGACTGTTTATTCACTAATTCACCTTAATTGTGTTATTGGATATTATATTATGATTACATACATACATATACAATACATTACAGAGATTATAAATGTTCTCGCCAATTTTTCAGAAATGATTTGACAGTTTCAAAAGAAAATCTGGTATAATATATTAAATCAACTTTTTCTGCAATGAAGGCTTTTGTAAGGAAGGCGGATGAAGAGGTGGTAGAGCTGCTTCCGAGGTCAGTAGAGATAGTGATTGGGGATGTTGGTGATCCAAACACAGTCAAGGCTGCTGTAGAAGGCTGCAACAAAATCATATATTGTGCCACTGCCCGCTCTACTATCACTGGTGATCTCTTCAGGGTTGATCAGCAAGGAGTTTATAATATATCTAAAGCATTTCAGGACCACAACAATCAATTGGCTCAGTTGCGGGCTGGGAAAAGCAGCAAAAGTAAGCTTACAATTGCTAAATTTAAATCTGAATCTTCACTGGATGGATGGGAAGTTCGTCAAGGAACTTACTTCGAAGATGTAGTTTCCTCAAAATATGATGGAGGGATGGATGCCAAATTTGAGTTCACTGAGAATGGAGCTGCTGTTTTCTCAGGTATACGGAGAGGATATTAATGAACACCAACTGGTTTTGCAAGATTATTGTAGTCCTGAAATTCTGATTTTACCCCTATATTTTTTTTTTTAATTCTAGGGTATGTCTTCAATAGAGGTGGCTATGTAGAACTGTCAAAAAAGCTTTCCCTACCTTTGGGTAGTACTCTTGACAGGTATTAGATACTGGATAGATAGTTTTGCTGATATTTTGTATAAATATGAACTTCTATCATGCATTCAAGCATAATGAGTTCATCTGTCATGATAGGTATGAGGGCTTGGTTCTCTCTGTTGGCGGCAATGGAAGACCTTATGTATTAATTCTAGAAGCTGGTCCTTCAGGGGATCCAAGTCAGAGTAAATTGTATTTTGCAAGAATTAGTACAAAAGTGGGATTTTGTAGGGTAAGAATCATTCTCATTTTAGTGGCTCTATGGTTTAACTATTCCGACTAACACACTCTTAATTTTTTATATTTTTTTGTTACTACTGATGACAGATCAAGTCATAACTTTCATCTTTCCTATCTGTATTACCATGACAGGTTAGAGTGCCATTTTCATCATTCCGTCCTGTGAAACCAGATCATCCAATTTTAGACCCTTTTCTTGTACATACATTAACAATACGGTTTGAGCCTAGAAGACAGGTAATGTCCAATACCTTATTGTTTCCGAATCTTTTACTTAAATTTGGCTTCTGTTTTTGGACCTTGCACTTATATTGTCTATGACTTTGTGATATAAATAACATTTTTGTAATATTTATCACTAGTAATATTATTTAATAAATTATATTAAAAGGTTAAAAAAAAGTATTTAATCACCACTGGTAAGATCGCAGTTGAACTCCGGTTGAACATTTGAACCTTGTGGCAGTGGCTCCATTAGTTCAATAACCGGCTTTGCTTTCCAAACCTTGGTAATAGGGCCTCATAGTATACAAGATAAAAAAAAAAGTTGTTTTAGGACATTCAAGGTCCCTGGTTCCTTGCTCCTCTGTCTAGTAACGACTTTTAATTTCCTACATAATATCCCTTCCCCCCTTTTATTTTTCCTTACAAGTATTGCTTAGAGTCCCCCAGTGGACCATTATGTCCATTAGTAACAGACTAATAGAATTTGGATTCTAAAACCTTACTAATTACCCCATCTATTCTTCCCACCGTAAACCTGTTTTACTTGGGACCGTTCTAACTGCTCCTGCTTAGAAACCAAGCAATAGTTAGGCAATAAGTTATGAAGTTCCCCCCTATTTACTTGCTTTTGTTACACTACATTCCCCCCTCTTTTTTCTGCGCAGACTTATGTTATTATTTTAATTAAATTAAAATAGTGTATAGTTGCAATGTGCTGATCCTATATTCACTCTTGTTTCAGAGGTCTGATATAGTAAATGCGTCAAAGAACCAGGATTCGAGAAGCTTTCAGCTACTATTGGAATATATAAAAGCCTTGCCTGTAGGTGTTTTCATACATTTTTCTATTATTCTTGCATAAACTAAAACAGTGTAGATTATATGCTTGTCTAATGTTCACGGTTTATATGTATTATAAAGTGACTAGGTCATGTGTAGATTACAATAGAAAATGTTCAGAGTGATGAGAAGGATAAAATACTTATACCAATTTTTTCTTTAGATAATAAAATGCAAGGATACCAACAAGGCAACTATAGTTTGGGAAGTAGAGAATGACACATGTTTACTTTATTAAGATCATTAATTTTCTATCTTCTTAAAGATGTGGTTATTCTTATAAATTTAGCCATGTCTTATAACCTATAACTATTAGAAATCTTTGAAGTCCTTTGATGCTGTTATGTTACATGATGCTCTTTGAAATGTACTTCTCATATGACTTTTTTCTTTGGCATACTATATTTCTTTATTATAATTATTTATCTTTATTCATTTAGAATATGAAACACTCAATTTTTCCTGCTGATAGTTTTCAATTTAAAATACTTGGGTCTGGAAACCGTGTAATTCTTGTCCAATTGCTGACAACTTGGACAAACTTTTAGTAAAACTGGCTCTCTGCAACAATCACTTATTGACACTCTTTCATTAGGTATATTGATTGATATTATGGAGCAACTAAGTCCTTTTACTGCTTGCTTGCCTGCTTGATTCCAGTAATGTGAAAATAGAAAAGAAGAATGCATAACTAGGCACCTGGAAGATGTATATTCTACTGTTTTGCTGTAGTGTTCATAGTACTTATCATCCTAATGTAAGTTTTGCATGTGAATATGCTGCAGACTGGACAAGAAACCGATTTTGTTTTAGTTTCATGTTCTGGCCTTGGTATTGAGCCTTCCAGACGAGAGCAAGTTCTTAAAGCCAAGAGGGTAGCTCCATTTGTTTAATTTCTTTGACATAGTTGAGAATTGATTTTTTTTTTTTTTTGTCTTATGTTTTCCTTTTTGTTATGTTTGGTCACCTTAATCCAAATTGTCCAGGCAGGTGAAGATTCCTTGAGAAGATCTGGGCTTGGATACACGATAGTTCGTCCGGGTCCATTGCAGGTACAGTTTCTTTTGTAGTGAAGTGTGCCGGTAGAATATATTTTTGAATGTGCATTGGATTGATTATTAATGACTTAAGATTGGTAAAATTTTGATCATATTAAATGCTCTGACTTAGTTGCACCAATTTTGTGAATGTATTTAAAATTTTATGAACCATCTTCTTTTCCTCTAAATCCACTCAATATTCGAGGGGAGCATAGAGTGAGAAGAGATTTTCCTTCCTTCCCCCCCATATACCCTAAACCAAATACTATGTTTGCATGAAAATTTAATATAGTGTATTAATCTTATGTACTGACTTGCATGTTTTGCTGACAGGAAGAACCTGGTGGGCAGCGTGCTCTAATATTTGATCAAGGAGACAGAATATCTCGGGTAAGTTTTTTCTATTCTTTACTATCACTGAGGAAAGCCTATTTCCCCCAACATTTGCTATCATACACGTTTCTTGTTTTTAGGTTTCTCTGGATCTTTACTTATTTTTAATACTATGTTTCAAATACCCGTAAACAATTTTCATTATTGGAAATTATTGGAATAACTGATCTGACTATAATGCCAAATGTCATAATTTATAGGGCATCAGTTGTGCTGATGTGGCCGATATATGTGTGAAGGCACTCCATGATTCAACTGCAAGAAACAAAAGCTTTGATGTGAGTAAACTGCTTGGCTATGAAAACAAAAGATAACTTGAAACCAAAAGAAACTTAACCTTTTCAACCTTGTCTAGGTATGTTACGAGTACGTTGCTGAGGATGGAAATGAGCTTTATGAGCTGGTATGTGAAAAACAATTTTAAAACTCATTTCCTTTTGATCTAGTCTGCATTCAGGGAAACTGATTATTTTTGTGTCTAATCAGGTTGCCCACTTGCCGGACAAAGCAAATAACTACCTGACACCAGCTCTCTCTGTCTTGGAGAAGAATACCTAAACATCCCTGGCCTGGAGAACTTACCTCCTACAAGTAAGGTTCCGTAAAATTGCTTCTACTTCTACATAGCTGCGTCAAATGGAATGTAACTATTTTTCCTGTATATATTCACAGGCAACCTAAAATCTGCACAGTTAAATTACATAAATTTACAAACTCTTACTTTGATTTTTGAAAGATTGAAATAATACAAAATTATTGATATCAATAAATAAATTGCATTAGGCAATCAATTGTACAAATATAAAAGAAACAATGTAAAAATACCAAATTTTGGCTTGTTTCTCTAAAAATACCTTTGGAGTTGCATGCTGGAATCACTCTTCTTGAGCCGGAAGGATAAAGGGGATGGTAGAGAATCTGTTTTGACTCAGTATAATCTCATTTCTTCCGGTTGTTGAAGTAGGAAACATTGACTACGTCAATCTCTTTAGGACTGATCAGTGAGTGAGTGCAGTCAATAATACTCTATAGTAGGATGATACATATATCAAATGATGACCACAGAGATGGGATATGCAATTTGTCAAAATATAATGTGGCCAGATCCATTTATCCCTCTTAGAGGTGGTCTTCTATCAACATCTTAGTCTTGTCACCGTATTATTTCCATTGAATTTGTGCATCTATAATATATTGAAAAATATTTAAATAAAGTATTCATTTAAATTGTGGTGGTTGATTGACTTTGTTGAACATTGACTCATTTGCAGGTCTTTTCAAGGATGGTGTCAAGTGCCTCATACCAGCTTGCATGATGGCATATCTTTTGTCATGGCGATGCTCGTCTATTGGAATATGTTAATTTCATTGACTGTTTTTTGTTTATAATTTGTACAAAAAGAACCAAGAAAGAAAATGTAGATATTACAGGGGACTAATTGGACTTGTTACAGCGTTTGTTATTATGATTATTATGTTCAAATGATATGTTTCTAATTATTTAAATTATTGCAATTACACTTTGGTACATAAAGACTAGGTCCGAATCCCTCCTCTTGCACTTTTTCAAGCATCGACTGAAGCATCTATGAAGTGATAAAATAGTCTTTAAAATTGAGTAATTACATGAACAAGTGTTCATGTTCATAGAATTCAAAAAGTAAAATACAACAGTGAGAAATCCTCTCAAACTTCGCCAGCAAACAACAATGTAACATGTGAATTGTGAGGTATTTTCTTTGGAATACATGTAAAGTATTCAAACAAGTGTGTAATATATTATATAATCTCAAATGAAGGATTATAAACTAACCATCGAAGTATGAGTGCCATTGGTACTAAACTCTTAGGAGAATCCATCAAAGCATCGTCCTTGATACATCACAACATGCTCTTTGGTGGTGTCATGAACCACATGATCTGGGTAATGCAACCACATTTCGTTCATAACATCAGAATATGTGATCACTCTAGCGACCTCATAAGGATCTAGGACTGGCGTAACACGGTCATGTAGTAAGTGTGCATGCATTAGTGCACTCTATCTTATCCATCTTGAATATAGGGAGACGTCTCAAAATGAACAACACGCTCTATGAGCTGAATAAGGCTTCCATTAGGCATGACATCCTTTGATGTCTAATCTTGTTGTTAATTGAACAAGAAGACAGAGGAGAAATAACTGCTTTCATTCATGTAATTGGTCTAACAAAAAACAAATTGAACACACAATATGTTTTATATAGTTTGACAATACTAAAACTTTCAATAACTACCACAATACAACACAATTAATTAAAGAAAACTGAACAACAGTTACTAAAATAAAATAACCAACACATAAACATAAAAGTCTCCACATCAGCAGTCCTAAGCATGACATTTAACACTCCTCCTTGCTTTAGGAGCTGCAAACACCCAGCTTTGATCTCATATCTTCAAACTTGATAGTTTATAAGGGCTTTGTTAAGATATCAGCCTTTTGCTCTTCTGTTTTGCAATAAACAAGAGTAATAACACCATCCTTCTGCACTTCCCTCAAGAAAAACAATTTGATGTTGAAATGCTTGGTTTTTCTGTGAAAAACTGGATTATGAGAAATAGCTATTGCAGCTTGATTATCAACAAAGATCTTAGTGGCTTCTTTGTGGTCAAGATGAAGGTCACTCAATATCTTTCCCAGCCACATAGCTTGATTAACAGCAGCTGTTGCAGCAATAAACTCCGCTTCAGTAGTTGATTGAGCCATTGTTTCTTGTTTTTTCGAACTCCAAGAGAAAACACTAGAACCAAGTGTGAAACAATAGCCATAAGTGCTTTTCATATCATTAGCAGAACCTCTCCAATCGCTGTCTGAAAAACCAATCAGCTTGAATTCATTGCTTTTGGTAAATTTAATGCCAAAATCACATGTTCCTTTCACATATCTAAGCACCCTCTTTGCTGCCTTGAGATCACATTCACTTGCACAATACATAAACCGAGACAAAATGCTTACCGCATTCAAAATATCAGGCCGCGTGGTTGTCAGATACATCAAACAACCGATCTGACTTCTAAAATATGTTTGATCAATCTTTTCAGTTCCATCTTCTTTGCAAAGCTTCTCCTTTGAATTCATCGGAGTGCTCATTTCTCTGCATTCTTCAAGTTTAAACTTTTTCAAAATTTCTTTTGCGTATTTCTTTTGACAAATGAAAATTTCATCCTTGCTTTGCTTGAATTCCATTCCAAGAAAATAAGTCATTAATCCAAGATCTGTCATCTCAAATTCCTTCATCATTTCCAATTTAAATTCATCAATCAATGATGCATTATTTCCTGTCACCAAAATATCATCAACATAAAGAGAAACAACAAGAATATCAACATCATTGTGTTTGATATAAAGGGTAGACCCAGGCAAGCTTTTCACAAAGCCCAAAGTTAACAGATGATTATCAATTCTGATGTACCAAGCTCTTGGTGCCTGTTTCAATCCATAAAGATCCTTCTTAAGAAGATAAACCTTGTCTTCTTCCCCTTTTTTCATAAAGCCTTCAGGTTGTTCAACATAAATTTCTTCTTGCAAGAAACCATTTAAAAAAGTTGATTTAACATCCAACTGGTATACTTTCCAACCCTTTTGGGCTGCAACAGTAAGTAGCATCCTGATGGTGTCTAGCCTGGCCACTGGCGCAAATGTATCAGAGTAGTCCACTCCAAAAATCTGAGCATAACCTTTAACAACTAGCCTTGCCTTGAACTTGTTGATAGAGCCATCAGCATTGAGCTTAGTTTTGAAAACCCACTTGACGCCAATGACTTTCCTATCTTGAGGTCTGTCAACAAGCTGCCATGTATTATTTTTCTCAATCATGTGCAACTCCTCCTTCATTGCAACCATCCAATTTTTATCAATTTTGCTTCTTCAAAACCAGCAGGCTCACAAACAGCAATGTTGCATCTTTGATAAACATCAGAAAGTAATCTTGTGCCTCTGACAGGAACATCATCTACCATTTCATTTTCCCAATCTTCAATGCTCTCATCAATTTTTTCTAAGGTAGGAACCTGAGTTTTGGATTTTTGGAAATTACCTCCATCTGCTTTGTGTCATCCAAGTTCCACTCTTCATCTTCCATAAAATGCACATCTCTACTTACAATAATTTTACCATTTTGTGGCTGGAAAATTTTATAAGCTTTTGCAACGGAGCTATAGCCAATAAAAATACCTGGAAGAGCTCTTTTGTCTAGTTTATCTCTCTTGATTTGTGGAACATGAGTAAAGCACACACATCCAAATATTTTAAGGAAATTCAGAGAGGGTTTATAACCATACCAAGCCTCAAATGGCGTCTTATCCTTTACTGCTCTTGTAGGAAGCCTATTTTGCAAATAAACAGCAGTGTTTGCCGATTCCGCCCAAAATTGCTTTGGCAAGTTCTTTTCATGCAACATACATTGAGTCATCTCCAATATAAATCCGTTGCTTCTTTCACTAACTCCATTTTGTTGTGGAGTGTATGGAACAGTCAACTGATGATGAATGCCAACGTCATCACAAAATCGATCAAATGCTTCAGAAGTATACTCTTTGCCATTGTCTGATCTGAGAGCTTGAATTTTACAACCGCTTTCATTCTCCACTCTTGCTTTGAACCTCTGACTTGTGCTTCAGAAAGAAGATCCAACACATACGAGTAAAATCATCAATGAATATAGCATAATAAAGACTACCATTCAAAGAAGATGTTCTTTGTGGGCCTGCAATGTCAGTATGAATTAATTGCAACTTCTTTGTTGCTCTCCAAGTTGTCTTTGGAAATGGCTTCCTGCTTTGCTTTCCAAACTGACAAGCCTTGCAATTTGAAATATGATCATCAAGTTCTATAATGTCATTTGCCATCTCCTTCGATTTCAACTGCAGCAGACCTTGATGATGATAATACCCGAGCCTTTTATGCCACAAGTCTGTGACATTTTCTTTCATTTGAAAAGCAATCTGCTCCTCCTCCAATGGATTTAGAGCAAAACTTTTTCTTCTCATTTTTACTTTGAAAATGTCTTTGCCATCACTATCTTTAATCAAGCAGCTTTCATTTTCAAACAACACTTTATAACCTCTTTCAATTAATTGCCCAACACTTAACAAATTCTGATCAATTTCAGGGACGTACAACACATCAGAAATTAACTTTGTACCCGAATAGGTTGAGATTGCTATTGTTCCTTTTCCTTTCACAGCAATGTAATTGCCATTTCCAACCCGAACTTTTGTTGAGTTTGCATTGCTTAGTTCCCTGAATAAATCCTTGCTATGTGTCATGTGGTTGGTACAACCACTATCAATCAGCCAATTCTCACTTGATTCGATGCTAGAGAAACATGTTGCAACGAATAAGTGATCCTCCTCTTCCTCTTGATCAACAACCTTTGCCTCATCATTATGTTGTTGATTCCTATTTTTACAAATAACAGCTTCATGCCCCATTTGATTACACTTGGTACACTTAGCATCAGGTCTTCTCCAACATCTAAAGGGTGGATGACCTATCTTTCCACAGTGTTGACATGGAGGATAAGATTTTCTTCGAGTTACATTCTTTTTCTTTTGCATTGGCTGATGTTGAGCCCACATTCTATTGCTTGGCTGTTAATGCTCCTTCAAGTGTTGTTTCCTCTCTCATCAATCTTCTTTGTTCTTGTGCCTTCAATGCATTAAGCAATTCCGCCAAAGAAATTTTTGAGAAATCTTTGGTATTCTCCAAAGTAGTGATGGTTGCTTCATATCTTTCGGGTACCGTTACAAGAACTTTTTCAACAATTCTTGAGTCAAAGAATTCCGATCCCAAAAGTCTCACATTGTTTGCAATATTGAGAAGTTTGTCAGAGTAATCTTGAATCGTCTCATAATCCTTCATTCTTTGAAGTTCGAATTCCCGAATCAGGTTTAGGACTTGCATGCCTTTAATTCTTTCATCACATTCATATTCGTTCTTGAGATAATCCCATATCTCCTTTGCTGATTTCAAGGACATGATTCTTGTGAAAATAGTGGTTGAGACAACAACAAACAAGCAGGCCTTTGCCTTTGCCTTCTTTGTTTTTTTGTCTTTTTGCATTTTTATTTGTGCCATGATGGGATTGTTTGGAAGTACAGAAATTTCATAATATTCTTCCACCGCTTCCCACAAACCCAAAGCTTCCAAATATGCCTCCATACGCACTGCCCAAACTTGGTAGTTGCTTTTGTCGAACACCGTCGGAGCGATGCCAGAGAGACTTGCTTCGATTTCCATGACGTTAAACTCACACAGATCCCTTAAAATAGAGCTCTAAATACCAATTGTTGTTAATTGAACAAGAAGACAGAGGAGAAATAACTGCTTTCATTCATGTAATTGGTCTAACAAAAAAACAAACTGAACACACAATCTGTTTTACATAGTTTGACAATACTAAAACTTCCAATAACTACCACAATACAACACAATTAATTAAAAAAACTGAACAGCAGTTACTAAAATAAAATAACCAACACAAAAACATAAAAGTCTCCACATCAGCAGTCCTAAGCATGACATTTAACAAATCTAGAGTAGTGCAAAAAGAAACTGATCTAAGGTGGATTGGAGATGGTAGCTGGAAGTGCAAAAAGAAACTGATCTAAGGTGGATTGGAGATGGTAGTTGGAGTTTGTGGTGTACGGCGGAGGATGGAAGTGGTGTTCCTCGGAGGGGGTGATGTATTGCAAACATTCTGATGCTCATAGTAGAGTGGTAGACTTATCATAATACAATGTGTATCTTTCTCTAAGAGTAGTTCTCCTTTTATAAGTGAAGTCTCAGATGAATTGGGATAAATCTCGTTGATGTTGTTGAGAGATTATCAACGTAATTAACGGATCGTCCTTTGATGTTGATCATGCAGTGATCGATTATTAGAAGGATATTATGCTTAGGTGAGCTGGCTGCATGACGTTCTAGCATGTGATTTAAAGTAAGGTTGACTAAGGATTAGGTCTGAGCCCAATTCAAAATAGTTGTCTCCCAAATTGTTAGCTCGTGATGACAAGATGATTTGCAAAACAATGTGTCTTTTTCAACGTATTGATGGCTGAGGTAATTTTCTCTTGTCTTCGAGCTTGCCCCCATTTGTTAAGTTGAACTTGATGAAGTATTGAGAATTGAAGTGATATCCTAAGTTCCCTTTACTTTTATTCGTTATCTTTGTAAAAATCGAACTTTGATGACATGTCTTTCATTAAGATCTTTAATAAGAAGTTTTGAATTTCAAAATTGAAGAGACGTTCTCGAAAGCACATGAATCTTTCAAAGTAACTTGTACGAAAATGTTTTATCGCCTCTAAGTGACACATGAAGTTCTATTAACTGCATCACTTGATAATCTCATGGCGTTTGAGTACCCTAGGTTGCATCATATGAGGTAGCTGTGACTTAGAACAAAGCATCTCATGAGTTCTTTGATCAATTTTTCATCAATAAATATGAGAAAATCCTTCTTATCTCAATGGCTTTCATTCCCTAACTTAAAAATCAATTTGTTGTCCCCAATTTCATTTTATTTCTTTGGAATTTTGGTTTCTCTTTTTGTTTATGAGTCATTATTTATAATGTGACTTATTCATTTGACGTGGTAGCACTTATATTAGACTATACTAAAATATTTGTGTTACAAAAAATATGGCCAATGAAGACAGTCCCGTTATAAATAGGTAGACAACTTCATTGAAAAATAAGATGAAATACCAAAATTTGAGAGAGAGAGAAAATAAAATAAAATCGAGAATTTTTTTTTTTTTTTGTAAATCGAGTATACTCCGCGTGCAATTGTAGAGAATAATCACTTGAGTATTGTGGGACAAAAATGGAAGCAAACTCTCCTTAGTTTCAACGCTACTTACTGCATGTCTAAGGGCGGATTCGAATCCAAATCTTGGTTAAGATAGAAGATATCTGAATCATCTCAACTAAGCGCTTTTGGATAGACAGAAAAATGGTTTTGGAAATGGAGGATAAAAAATTATTTTTCTTTTTGAAAAACAATAAAAAATTACTCGATCATAAATAATTTTTTTCACATATGAGATGGAACGGGTCTCTTCAGTGGCGGAGCCAGGATTATTGTAAAGCCCGGGCAAAAAAATTTGCAACACATTTTATAGGAGTTTACATAAGAAATTGTAAGCAAATAATCAAAAAATCTAAAGAAATTGCCCAATTTATAGGGGTTTATATAAAAAATTCATAAAAATTTACACAAGAAATTGCAAAAAAATTGGCCCGGAGCCCGGGGTCGCCGGGCCTTGGAACCGCCACTGGGTCTCTTCTAGCTTAACCAATGTCCTGGTTCGAATCCAGCCTTGGGCATGCAGCAGTTTAAAAAGTATTTTTTTCACATTTAATAACATGGGAGGGAGGGGATTGTATAAGAAAAGGTGGGGGTGTTGTTAGCAATCCCTTATAACACGTGTTGATCATCGATAGGAGAGTATTGTATGTCGGTCGTCGTCAACTTACGAAACTGGAATGAATGAATATTCAAATAAATAAATAAATAAATCGCAATAGCTTTGCTTTCAGATTCATCTTTCTGGTATTCTGTTGTTGTAACTTGTATTTGTAATTTGTATACATTATTATTATTACACACACAAAATCAAATCATATATCATTCATTCATTCATTCATTCATTCTCATTCTCATTGACTTAGCTTTCTCAAACAAGATCCATTCCATATACTTGAATGGTACGTACGAATCAATTCAATTTATTTATTTATTCATTATGCCATCTTCTATTCGATTCAATTTTAGATAAACTAAATGAAATCAATACATTATTTATTATTATAGATGACAGGGGAAGAAGTTGAAGGCTCAAGCAGCAGCTATACAGTAGATGATGCTCTTATAACATTAGGTTTTGGAAATTTTCAAATACTCGTTCTCGTTTACGCCGGCATTGGTTGGATTTCAGAAGCAATGGAAATGATGTTACTCTCATTTGTAGGTCCTGCAGTTCAATCTGCATGGAACCTTTCCTCTCATCAAGAAAGTTTCATAACAAGCGTTGTTTTTGCCGGAATGCTAATTGGTGCTTACTCATGGGGCATTGTTTCTGATCAACATGGAAGGAGAAAAGGATTTCTTATTACTGCTACTGTTACTGCTACTGCCGGTTTTTTGAGTTCTTTGTCCCCTAATTATGTCTCTTTGCTTGTTTTTCGTTCCCTTGTTGGTCTTGGTTTGGGAGGCGGTCCTGTTTTGTCCTCTTGGTTTCTTGAATTTGTTCCGGCTCCTAATAGAGGTACCTGGATGGTTGTGTTTTCCGGTTTTTGGACTGTTGGTACAATTTTTGAAGCATCACTTGCTTGGGTAAATTATTTATTTTTGTCTGTTTCTTCATTCATTGCATTGAAAGATTAAAATCTATGTTAATGTTTTTTTTTTTTTTTTTATAATAGAAAAGATCGTGGAAATTAGGGTTAGGTGGTTTGGGAATGTAGAGAAGAATTGTAGATTCTGTAGCAAATAGAGCAGTTCAGATGGAGAATAGTCAAATCACTATTTAGAGAGGAAGATCAAGAAAAAGTATAAGAAAAGATAGAAATATGGTTTACGATAGAACGTTATAGCATAACTTGATCCATGTAGCTGACTCAACTTAGTAGGATAAAACTTGATTGTTCTTAAAGTATAAGAAAAGATAGAAATATGGTTTATGATAGAACATAATAGCATAACTTGATCCATGTAGCTGACCCCACTTGTGCGATAAAACTTGATTGTTCTTGTTTCTTTCCTAGCTTTGCATGCAGTTCATGATCTGTTTTCCTAGCTTTCTTCGGTTACAATGATCCACGATAGTCATACATATTGATTGCAAACCAGTAGGAGAGAAAAGAGGTAACTAACACCTCCGCAAATGTAACAAAATGAGACATAAGAGGAGTTAGTTAGTATTTAGACGAGGTTAATATAGCGAGTAGTCAGAGATAGGAAGAAACAGAAAAAGTGTGTAAGGAAAGAATACGAATCTCTTGAATCAACGGAAGGTTAATGTGTTTTACTTAACAAAGGGGTGTATGTGCCATTTTAGAACACCAATGGAAGGTGAGTGCAATATCCCCTTGATATTAAGGCTTTGTCTGGGTGTTTGGAAAGGAAGGGGAAAGGGGAGTTGATCCCCACCTTGTGTGGAGGTTTTTCTTTTTGCATAGGACCAAAACCCTTCAATATGTAGGAAACGCGTTGAAGGGGGATTTTGAATAAATCTATAAATCATTTTCATCTCTTTATAATACTCTCAAATCAAAGAAAATATTAGCGATATGTATGCTCTCATCCTCTCCAAAAATACTCTTCAAAGTAAGGTGAAAGATGTCCCCCTCCTTTCCCTCCTAACACTCAAACAAAGCTTAAATGATCCAGATCTCAGCCAGTTTGCAGTTAAACTTGTAGTTATAACGTTAACTTTATTTGTTTGTTGCGAGAGCTCTATATATTTCCAATTTGCTTAAAGCCTTTATTTCGAATTTTGAATTTCCCTAGGTTTCAAGGTCTAAGTGTAGGAGAATCAGGAGATATCCCAGATCTCCTTGATTTAATTTAATTCTAATTTCATATGCCATTTATTATTTCCTTCCTATCATTCCTTCATGCAAGAAAGAATTTTATTGTGATCCCTCAATTTAAATAGTTGTAAACAGCTAAATAAATTATGAAAAGCATTTTGCCACTTCCTTCCTATGCGTAGCCAACAAGTAACTGCCAAAAGACTTAAGGAATGTATAACATGACAGAAATTGTAAATTTTCTTTTTATTACGAAAATACAAATCGCTAAAGAACTATTTACTTTCATCATTTAGCCTAGGAAACTGTTATGGCTTTACTTGTCTTAAGGAATATATCTAAACTTTTACTAATCTTGCTAATGTTCTGTCAATGCGATGTAACGTTTCTATCTCTGTTGAATACCTGACAAATCATAGAGATGATGGGTTCACCCAATGCAATGTTCCTTGCAGATTGTGATGCCGAGACTGGGTTGGAGATGGCTTCTTGCACTATCTTCCCTTCCCACATCTTTCCTTCTTCTGTTTTACAAAATGACACCAGAGTCACCAAGATACCTATGCTTGAAAGGTAGAACAACTGAAGCAATTAACGTTTTGGAGACAATAGCAAGACTAAATGGCAAAAAACTTCCTTCCGGTGTCCTTATTTCTGAAAATCAAATTGAGCTACAAAAAATTGACAACCCTTCAGAAGACACGGTTTTACTCTCCCCAAGAAAAAGTGAAGTTGAATCTCCTAAAGGAATGATTTCTAATTTAGGTGGTATCTCATCACTTCGAGTGCTCCTTTCACCCAAATTATCCAGGTCAACCCTTCTATTATGGGCAGTGTTTTTCGGTAATGCTTTTTCATATTATGGCCTTGTTTTGCTGACCTCCGAGTTGAAAAGAAATAGTAAATGTATCCCAGATAAATTGCAGACAGAGAAGTCCCAGGATGTAAGTTACAAAGGTGTTTTTATTGCTAGTTTTGCAGGTATGTTTACTACTGATTTCAGAATTATTTTGCTATACCATTCCCGGGAAATGTATGATTGATGCCAAATTTTGTGCACAGAGCTACCTGGGCTCCTCTTGTCAGCTGTAGCAGTGGATAAACTCGGTCGTAAGCTATCAATGTCGATCATGT
Organism: Medicago lupulina; assembly: GCA_958299785.1. NCBI lineage: Eukaryota > Viridiplantae > Streptophyta > Magnoliopsida > Fabales > Fabaceae > Medicago > Medicago lupulina. Next base: position 69,444,443 of record OY283142.1, on the reverse strand, counting down.
TCTTCATGTGTTGTATTTTCCTTCTCCCATTAACATTCTATCTGCCTGAAGACCTAACAACGGGCCTTTTATTTGGAGCTCGCATATGCATCACAGTAACCTTCACAATCGTGTATATTTATGCCCCAGAGGTAATGTATTTATGCAATATATTTTAATTTTTAATGATCTGGTTGAAGCAGAGTTTTTGAGAGAAATCTTGTGTATTCTTCGGTAGAAAGAAGCTAAACCTATTCTATACTGTTGTTAAATACTAAGTACTATTGTAGAGCAATTGGTAAAAGTCCAATCCAACAATACTACTAAAATATGAAGCTTCTGTGTCACTAAGAAAAATGTTATTATCTTAAGGGGTTGCTAAGACGTGTCTTAAGAGCATATAATGCAAAGTATCAATCGAAAAGTACAGCATTATTAACTTCAAATGGTGTATTTTTGGTGAAACATTTGTGTTTTGTTTCTTAACCAATTCTTTTATGTAATTTGTTAGCATTTGCATTATTTCCTTACAAAGTTAGTTCTCTGTGTTTGTTACATAGAAGTACTACTAGAAAAAATAAAACAAATTATGGATGAACTAGTCCTTTTAAGAATTGTCAAAACAAATGCAAACTATACCTGGCTTTAAATTACACCCTACCTCATTGTTTTTGAATTAACTGTTAAAACTATTAAGTTACCGCAAAGAAAAAAGGCCTCACCAGTTATTGGATAGAAAACATTTGTTTATATACTTTCGTCATGTATAAGCCATGGTTTCACAGCAATGTTTTGCGGTCTAATTCTTCTTTATAAATGATGGAAGTTAACATGTGCAAGATTTATATGAACTGCAGATATATCCCACATCAGTCAGAACCACCGGTGTCGGAGTCGCAAGCTCAGTGGGTAGAATTGGTGGAATGTTATGTCCATTGGTAGCAGTGGGTTTAGTACATGGATGTCATCAAACTGCAGCTGTCCTTCTGTTTGTAATTGTAGCTCTTGTTTCAGGAATATGTGTTATGTTCTTTCCGTTTGAGACCATGGGCCAAGAACTGCAAGATACTGTGTCAAGTATAAAGCAGACTGACGATGTGTAGACATGATGACGTTTTATAAACCTCGGACTTTAAATCATGAAAACATGACCAGAACAAATTACTAGTGCACAATTTTTGAGGAAGAAAAGGAGAGGGAAGAAGTTTGGTCTTTTGACATATTTCTCATTTCAATATTATATGAATATATGAACTATTTCCAATTATTCGCTCGCACACATTCTTTTTGTGTTTGGAAGCATTTATTTTAGTAAATTGTAGAGGGAATCATTGTCGATGAAAATAAAATTAACATGGTTAATTTAAGGAAAGCAAGTAGCCAAATCATCAAAGGTAACTTTGAGGTAACACCAAACTTTTTCAATCAGCCAATACAATTCTGAACTTGGATCCTCTCCTCTTATTCTCTCCTTATTCATTTTGTGTCTATTTGTCTCTAAATTTTACCTCTCTCGGTCTTATTTTTTTATTTTTTCTTTCTCTTGATTTCTTCTTAAAAATTTAATGAGAGAAAGACACAAAATGGAGGAGAGAGAATGAGAGAAGGATAGGATCCATATTCGTACTAAATGAAGACACTAAGCAAACATGATAATTGAAGCTGCAAACGTTGTTGATTGTAAAAAATTTTATTTTTTGATGAAATGATTTAGTTTTTATTATTATTAATTGGGCAATTCGTCAAAACTCCAGCTGAAAGAGTCAATTACAAGAGTGCCAAAACGACCAAAACATGAAGAGAAATGAATGCTACCATGTTACATAAATATTACCAAGCAAGGTAAAGGGTTCAGATGAATGGTAGGAGAAAACAAAACTAGGACGGTTCGCTTTCAGCCACCAGTATGATTGGAGCTTAACTTTATCTAACAATTGATTAAAAGAAGCTTCTTTTTGGTGAAATATCCACGCATTCCTTTCAAGCCAGATCACCCACACTCAAGATAGCCAAATAAGATTAAGAGTTGAGCGTTTACTGTTAGAGAAGCCGTTAAAGGTGCCAAATTGATATAAATTGTCTGACACATTTTCAGGAAACACTAATTGGTAACCAAGCCAGTGAGAAATTCCATACCAAAGTTTGCCGAAAAAATCACAAGAGAGGAATAAGTGTTTCGCATCCACCCACGCATAAATGAACATTTGGATGTAAAATGTGTCTTTTGATTAAATTGTCTGTTGTTGGTAATCTATCACGTAACAAGCGCCAAGCGAAGAGACTGATTTTCAGAGGCACTTCCTTGTTCCAAATTTCGGTCATGTGAGTAACTGCCAAGTTGTTACTGGTGAATGTAAACAGATGATTATAAGCACTTGTGACTTTATAACTGTTGGAGGCATGCAAGTGCCAAATCCACCTGTCAGGATGAGTAGGCTGCAAAACAATATTAGATAAAAAATCACAACATCCACCGGATTCTCTGTTTGAATCTTAAGTTGCCATTCTTTTAGGCTCATGGTGACTCCTTTGATCTCGTAAGCAGCCCTTTCTTGCTGACCTTCAGCTTGCTGAACTGCGAGTTGAGCGTTGGATTCTTGAACAGAACTTGATGAAGCCATTGATGTTTGAAGAAGTTTGAGATTTGGGTTCTTAGGGTTTTGAGAGAGAGAGAGAGAACTTTTCTTAGCAGATACGAAATCAAAAACAGAAAGTGTAGGATGTGAAGTGAGTAGTGTGTGTTTTTGATTAAGTGCTTTTTAGCGAAAAACGTTTGAATAACAGGGGACAAACAAACATAGCATTAATGACAGTTGGGGGCGCGAGATAGTACTACGAAAAGTAAAATTAACATCATTGCCCTTTGAGTTATACGCCAATACATTTATGCCACGCTGTCAGATTTCAGATGAGCTGTATAAGTTAGTGAGACAGATGTCGCCAGGAGCAACTCCAGAACTTCCACTAACTTCTGCTATTCAGGAGCACAAAGATTCTCTTCTGAAGGTTGAGATTCTGATAACTCATCAGGAGCACATTTTCTTCAGGACCTCACTCAGGAGCTTCTGAAGGACAATGGCTTCTGAAGTGACTTCAGAACCTGAACTTCTTATGCAGGAGCAAGCAATTTTAATCAGACACGTAGTGCATGTTCAAATTTTTCTTAATAAAATCAAATCTTTCAACAGTTAAAGGCTTAGTAAATATATCAGCCCATTGATTTTCAGTATCAATGAATTGTATATCTAAAATTCCTTTTTGAACATAATCTCTGATAAAATGGTGTTTGATCTCAATATGCTTGGCTCTTGAATGCAGAATTGGATTCTTTGACAAGCAAATAGCAGCAGTATTATCACAAAAGATAGGAATATTGTTAGCATGTATCTGATAATCTTCCAGCTGATGTTTCATCTAGAGTAGTTGTGTGCAACAACTTGCAGCTGAAATGTATTCTGCTTCTGCTGTAGACATAGCAATAGTTGCTTGTCTCTTGCTAGCCCAGGATATCAGATTATCACCCAGAAATTGACAATTGCCACTGGTTGACTTTCTTTCAATCCTGTCACCAGCATAATCAGCATCACAGAATCCAATTAGCTTGTAATCTGAGGATTTTCTATAAAGGAGTCCCAGATTAGTTGTTCCTTTCAGATACCTGAAGATTCTTTTAACTGCAGTTAAATGAGATTCTCTAGGATCTGACTGAAACCTTGCACATAAGCATACACTGAATAAAATATCTGGCCTAGATGCAGTGAGGTATAACAGAGAACCAATCATACCTCTGTATAGCTTCTGATCCACTTTTGATCCTTCATCTTCTTTGCTTAAGGTGCATGTAGGATGCATTGGAGTGTTCATCAGTTTGCAATCTTCAAGCTTGAACTTCTTCAGAAGCTCTTTTGTATATTTCGTCTGATGAACATATACTCCATCTTTGCTTTGATTAATTTGAATGCCCAGGAAGAATTTCAGCTCTCCCATCATGCTCATTTCAAAATCATCCTGCATTAACTTAGAAAACTCCTTGCAAAGAGATGAATTAGTAGAGCCAAATATTATATCATCAACATATATCTGCACAACAAGAATGTCTTTCTCAAGAGTCCTTCTGAAGAGTGTTGTGTCAACCTGAACTCGTTTAAAATCGTTTTTAATCAAGAAATTACTTAGTCTGTCATACCAAGCTCTGGGAGCTTGTTTCAAGCCATATAGTGATTTCTTAAGTTTGTAAACATGGTCAGGATGCTTCAGATCCTCAAAACCAGGAGGTTGTTTGACATACACTTCTTCTTCTATGACACCATTAAGAAATGCACTCTTGACATCCATTTGATATAATACTATTCCATGATTAATTGCATAAGATAAAAGTAACCTGATTGCTTCCAATCTTGCAACTGGAGCAAATGTTTCGGTGTAATCAATGCCTTCTTGTTGACTATACCCCTGAGCAACAAGTCTGGCTTTGTTTCTGGTTACTTCACCTTTTTCATTCAGCTTGTTTCTGAATACCCATTTTGTTCCAATAATGTTCTTCTGAGAAGGTTTGGGTACCAGATCCCACACATCATTCCGTTGGAATTGATTCAGCTCTTCTTGCATAGCTATGATCCATCCATCATCTGAAAGTGCTTCTTCAACTGTTGTTGGCTCAATCATTGAAATTAGTCCAATCATAGATTCTTCTTGTCTGAAGTGTGATCTTGTTCTTCTGGGACTTTCTTTACTTCCAATGATTTGATCCTGAGGATGAGAAGACTTGTATTTGAAAGTATAGTTGGATGAATCTGCTTGCTGTGAGCCATTTTGTGCTTCATCAGAAGCTACTTCATCAGGAGCAACTTCATCAGGAGCAACATCATCAGGAGCAACTGACGTGGGTGCTGCTTCTAGACTATCTTCAGATTCAGTTGACTGACCAGGTTCTGGAATGTCTTCAAGAACTTGTATCTCTGCAAAACCTTCATCTTGCTTTGAAGTTTTATCTTCAAGCTCTTTGTCATCAAATTTAACATGCATAGATTCTTCAACACAGAGTGTCTCTGAATTATACACTCTGTATGCCTTTGACCTTTCAGAGTAACCTAAAAAGATTCCTCTTTGGGCCTTGGCATCAAATTTCTTTAGGTAGAGCTTGTTATTCAGAATGTAACATGTACATCCAAATTGATGAAAGTAAGAGATATTGGGTTTTCTTCCTTTAAACAATTCATATGTTGTTTTCTCCAAGATAGGTCTTATGTAGATCCTATTCTAGACATAACACGCTGTATTCACAGCTTCTGCCCAAAAATGTTTTGCCAAATTGTTTTCATGGATCATGGTTCTGGCCATTTCTTGTAACGTTCTATTCTTTCTTTCTACAACTCCATTCTGTTGTGGAGTTCTAATTCATGGAGGATTCCATGTTTTTCACAAAAAGCTTCAAATGGCTCATTTTCAAATTCACCACCATGATCACTTCTGATTTTCAAAATTTTGGCTTCTTTTTCAGATTGAATAAGGGTGCAGAAGTTACTGAATACATCGTATGCATGATCTTTGCTTTTCAGAAATTTCACCCAAGTCCATCTGCTATAATCATCAACAATAACTAATCCATACTTGCTTCCATATAAGGATGCAGTGTTAACTGGTCCAAATAGGTCAATATGAAGCAGTTCTAAGGGTCTTGAGGTGGAAACATTGTCTTTTGCTTTGAAAGATGATTTAACAATTTTTCCTTTCTGGCATGCACCGCAGAGTGCATCTGAATGATAATCAATGTCAAGAAGGCCTTTGACAAGCTGTAACTTGCTAAGCTTAGAGATTAATCTCCAGTTAGCATGTCCCAGCCTTTTATGTCATATCCATTTCTTATCATTCATTGATAGAAGGCAAATTACCTTCTGATCAGCCAGTTGAGAGAAATTGATTTTGTAGACATTTTCCACTCTCTTTCCCTTGAACACAATGGACTTGTCATTCTTGTTGATTACTGTACAATTGGTTTTTTCAAATAATACATCATAACCATTGTCACAGAATTGACTGATGCTCAATAGGTTATGTTCAAGCCCATCTACCAGCCATACATTATTAATAGAGGTAGAGGAGTTACCAATAGTCCCCGTACCAATAATCTTCCCAGACTGGTTGCCTCCAAACTTTACATTTCCTCCTTCTTTCATTGTGAGGGATAGGAACATTGACTTCTCTCCTGTCATGTGCCTTGAGCAACCGCTGTCCAGGTACCATGATTTTTGCTTTGTTCTTGCTTTTAGACAAATCTGCAGTATTGACAATTTCAGATTTAGGTACCCATTGTTTTATGGGTCCTTTGGGGTTAGAGCTGGAGAATTTACTCACCATTTCCTGATCCTTTAGTTCCTTTTTGGGTAGCTTCTGATTAATCATTACCTTAGGTTTTTCAACTTTTGGTTTTGATACTTCAGGAGCACCAACTGCTTTGCCCTTCTGAACCTTAGACTTTAGGACATCAGATTCTGATTTTATCAGACTCTGAGGAACAGGTTCTGATCTCTTCAGAATCTTAATCTTTGTGGTCTTAGATTCAAAATTTATCATATCCTTAGGCTTGAAGTTCTTTGATTTTGATGTAATCTTAGCCTTAGAACTAGAAGCTTCAGGTTCTGACTGAGCAGCAGTTCCCATTTTTGCACCTTCAGGAACAAAGAAGGTTTTCAATCCTTCCTTTATGCATTCACAATATGCTTTGAGATTGGTTTCATTAGACTTAGCTTCTAAAAATCCAATCCCTTTACCATTGTTTTTGTAAATGCTATAAATCATAGAAGCAATTCTGCTTCTGTCAATACCAGATATAATGAAATCTTCAAGAGCAATCTCATGGTTACTTAAAGACTTTCCATCACAATTTTCTTGCAGCTTCTGACATAAGAACTTAAGTTTGTCTTCATATGACTTGCATATGAAGTCAAAACCTCTGAGTCCTTCTTCAGAAGCTTTTAGATCCAATAGAGTTGATTCTTGTTGCTTCATCAAAGCAACATATTTTTCTTTCAAAACTTTCAACTCATTGGTTCTCAATTCAAAGTGAGTGAGGAGTTCTTTAAGTGACTCTATCAGTTCTTCTCTAGGGATTTTGGAATATACCTCGTTTTCATCTTCTGAATCTGATTCTGTTTCAGCTTCTGAAGTTGCTGTAGCTACTAACCCAACGGCTATCTTTGCACCTTCATCAGACTCTTCTTTGTCAGATTCAGATTCACTATCCAAGTTATCCCATGTAGCCATCAAACTCTGCTTTAACTGTTTCTTGAACTTGCTTGACTTGAATGTTGGTTTCTTTGACTTTTCCTTTGCTTTTTCCTTCTGAAGATCAGGGCAGTCAGCAATGAAATGACCAGGATTTTTGCAGTTGAAGCATCCCTTCTGATCTTCCTTCTTTGAGCTTCTGAAACTACCTCTTCTGGACACAAACTTTTTGTTCTTTTTGGCTAGATACTGAAGTCTGTTTGAGAGCATAACCATCATCTCAGTAACCTCTTCATCAGAATCTCCGGTTGGTGAATCTTCTTCATCAGACTCAGCCACTTTAAGAGCTTTGGATGACTTGCCTTTGGATGGAAGAGCTATTGATTTACTCTTTTTAGTAGACTCATGTTCATTAAGACTTAACTCATGAACTTTGAGAGAACTAACAAGATCTTCAACACTTAAAGTGTTTAAATCTTTAGCTTCATCAATGGCAGTCACCTTTGGTCTCCATCTGGCAGGAAGGCTTCTGAGAATCTTACTCACGTGATCAGAAGCAACATAGCTTTTCTTCAGTATTTGGAGTCCAGAAACTAGAGTTTGAAATCTTGAGTACATCTCCTCAATACTTTCATCATCCTTCATCTTAAACAGCTCATACTGATGAACAAGCATCAGTGCTTTGGCTTCTCTAACTTTCTTGCTTCCTTCATAGTTAGCACATAAAGATGCAAACATAGCTTTAGCAGTTGATTTATCACTCATCTTCATGTACTCTGCTCGTGGTATAGCAGAAACCAGAGAGCCTCTGATCTTGTGATGTTTCTTGTACATCTTCTTCTGAGCAGGAGTATGTATCTTTCTATCAACAGCAGCTCCTTCTTCATCAAGGATTAAGTCACCAACTCCATCTTCCAGTATATCCCATAGTTCTTCATCTAAGCCCATGATATAACTGTAGAAGTTGGTTTTCCACCAAGAAAACTCTTCAGGATCTCCATTAAACTTTGGAACCTTCCCTGAGTCAGTTTTCTTCTCACTATAATCATAGGATACAGCATGATGATTACCACCAGAGCCAGCAGAACCAGAAACAGATGATTCAGCAGACATGTTTTTCTCAGATCTTGGACTGTTACACTGTTAGGTGTTGACAACAGAACCAAAGCTCTGATACCAATTGAAGGGGAGAAAAACACAAGAAGGGGGGGTTGAATTGTGTTTTCAAATAATCGTTGTCTCTTTTCAAAACTCAGAACCAGAATGATCAGAAGCTAGTTAGACAGCTTCTGAAGATACTGTTCAGGAGCGTATGTAGCGGAAAGATGAGCAGAGAGAAAAGGGAAAAAGCAGGACACAAGCAATTTATACAGGTTCCTTCCACAAACCGGAAGTAGTCTTGTCCCCCTTGCACTTCCAAGGAGAGTTCACTAAAGTAATATCTGATTACAAATGCTCAAGCACACAAGCAAGAGACTTCAAATGCTCAAGAACACAATCAAGAGACTTCTAATGCTCAAGCACACAAGCAAGAGACTTCTATCAAACAAAATTACACAGAAAATGTTTGAGATTGAACACTTGATATACAATCAGTGGTGTTCACAATACAAATCAGACACAGACTCTTAAGACTTAAGAATTTCAAAGATATGAACTTGAAAACTGAAATTCTAAGTGAACTTTGAATGCTTAGACAATTTGACAGAGTTTTGGCGCTTTTAATATATGGTAGAGTCCTCGTTGTTCTTCAAGTCTTCACTCCTTTATATAGAGGTGTGAAGTGAACGTTGTAAGTGCCAACACATCCAAAAAGAGTCGTTGTTGAAGCTTGATCTTTCACCAGTGATTCTTTGCCTGATATGGTTAACGTCCTATGAAGGATTAATTTCAAATCCATTCCAGTTGAGAGGGAACAAGAATGCAGGCTTGGTTGTACATGAGAGCTGTTATTCTTGTCTGTTAGCAGAGACAAAGAACAGAGTAGTGGAGAAGGTGGTTGTACAGTTCGTACAGAGTACAATGTCAACGCTTCTTGTCTCTGTGCAACAAAATGACTTCAAATCCTTTTGAAATGACCGTTGCTTTAATCCACTAATCTTCTGCCAATGCTGTACAATTTTCGCTCCAAAATACAACACATGAATCTTGAAATATCTGGTGAAATACTGTTGCTTCTGAAGAATCAGCTTCTGAGGACCTTCAGCTTCTGATGACGTCATACTCTTCAGGAGCTCTTGTCTTCAGGAGCGCTAGTCTTCAGAAATGCCAGTCTTCAGGAGTCCTACTCTTCAGGAGCGCTAGTCTCCAGGAGCGCTTTAAGCTTCAAATAGATACTTCCTTTGCTCTTTATTTGTTCGTTTAGAACCTTGTTAAAATATATCACTTTGTTTACAGTCCTGTACACTTGAACAAATGTTAGCAATACCAATTGTCAATTTTTAATACTTTGTTATCATCAAAACTCTTTAGGGTTTATTGTTAAACACATTTTGTTCCAACAAAGGTGTCATCATCAGATTGTAGATGAGTGATGGAAACATGATTATTGGCGCCAACCTTGTAGCCAGAAAACAGGCCAGCCTCTACTAGAGCCTTCATCATGACATTTAACCCTTCAACTGCTATTAAAAATAGAAAAGGTGAAAAAGGGTCACCTTGTCTCAACCCTCGTTCAAATTTGAATTCATATGTTGGGCTACCATTAACAAGAACAGAAGCTGTTGGGCTAAAGTTTGAATTTTAGCTAGGTTTTTTTTTACCAATTGATTAATCTAAGTGGTAAGTGATTTAAATTCTTAAATAAGTGGTTTAGGATTTGATCCTTGATTTTGTGTATGGGTGAAATTTGATCGGAACGAAAGAATCTACTTTATGATCCATAGATTCTCTTATGAAAAAGTCATCATTAAACGGTGATGAAAATTACTTGTCGATAACATCGATAACAAAAATAAAACTAAAACATAAGATAAGTATACTGTATAAAAGAAACAAATCATGTGTCAACTTAATTTTTTCTTTTGAGGGATGTATACTATTCAATAAATTATTAGTGCAACATATAATAATTGTAGTTATAATGGAAAGATGAGTAATATGTGTCCGTCTATCCACATTTTTTATGTTGTATTTTCTTGTGTTTGTAATTTAAATTGTTTTTAAATTTAAATTTGAAAAAAATATATATTAGATTGTTATAGGAAAGTTTGAAGAAAAAAAAGACATTGTTTTCAAATTTTCTATAATTTAGGCATAGATTTTGATTTAATTTTTAATTTTAAAAAATTGAATTGTTAAGGGCAATTTTGTTTAGGAAAAGATCCAACCTCAGAGGTATTCGTCAATTCTCTAGAATAATCCAACAAACACCCCGAGAAAGAGGAATATCAAGTTACTACATAGTTACTCTCATGACTAGTAGACTCGAAATTTCTAGATATGGAATCACTAGATTCATTAAAATGCCCTGACAAGTTAACACTTCCAAATATTTCGAGGTTAAATTTCGGACTTTATAACTCCTCTAATCTTTTAACTCAACCAAGTGAGTTTGTTCATCCCCATTAAACACCCATGGACCTATTGTTGAACTACAATGCTCATAACCTAAATAAGACCAACACTAATTTGAGTACCTTAAGTCAAATAAATAAAAAGGGAAAATGTGTTAATTACCTCGGGGAAGGATATGTTAGAATCAGATAGGAGTCAAGGGAGATCATTTGATGATTTTCCGAGAAAGGTGGCCAGAACTGAGACCTCAACTAGCAGAATTGGGGCACCATCACCCGATATTTAAGGGTAGTCTCAAAAACCAAATTAGAATCACTCTTAATCCCATAATTACTATACTCTCATACCTTGACCCCCAACATATTGTCGACATGGTAATCGTTCTTATAATAAATAGTTGCAAACCATATTTATTTAAGGTCACAATAGTGCCATACTTTAAGACTTTGAAAAGCAACCGAACAATCTTCTCAAGTTTGGTGATACTAAAAGGATGATTCATATCGACTGTCATCGTATAATTTTGGAGTTTTTTTTTTTTTAAAATATAGGGTGTAGAGGAATTCTTTTGTAAAAGGGCTAGAGATAAGTTCTCAACATAACATAAAAGTTACTTTCGATCAATTTAGGTTACATTACTTCCGTTGTCTTTTAATTTAATTTCAACAAATAATTTTGTCTTTTAATTTTTTTCTATATCATTTTCACTCTTTTGATCAATTTGTACGTTAATACTCATAATTTAAACTTATGATTTTATTTCGATATGAACTCTTTTAAATTTATGGTTTTTCACTCCTATTTTCATATGAATTTTAAATTTGATAATTGAAAATCAATATACAAAATAAAGAAAAGAACCTTGACAAAAAAAAAAAGAACAAAAATATGGGAAAGCAAGATAAAAAAACAAAACTATTTATCTAAAATAAGTTGTTTTTTGTTATAAAATAAAATGGTTAAATGACTTTACCCCCTGCCATATGGAGGACATTTGGTTTACCCCCTAGAAGAATTTTTTTTTTTGGAGATTCTCCCAATTCTTTGGTTTACCCCCTAGGACCATATGACTGGATAAATGAGATGATGTGGCTTGCTGACTGGATATATTTATTTTTTGAATTTTTTTAATTTTCATGTGGCACACATAATAATTTTTTTTTACAAAAAATAATATTAAAGTTGTGAAATACCGAAAGTACTCCCAAAAATTCCAATTCTTTTCTTTCTCTCCTCCATCGATCCATCCTCTCTTTCTTCTTCCCTCGCTGTTCTTGCTTTCAAACTCTCATCAATTTCCATCATCTCTAGCGCCTTTAACACATCCTCATCTTCTTCTCCAAATCTCAAACACAAACATTCCTCCTCTTCTCAAACACAAACATCCATCTTTTTCTTACAATATGGGTTCTTAACCAAAAACTAATTTTAAATAACAAAAATTATTAACAATTCCTCATATTCATATCAATAAACATTTTCAATGACCTTTTACAAACATTTTCAAACTCAGATTTTTTTTTCACCTTCATCAACACTAACAACAACAGCAACAACAACACAACATGAAAACACCAGAATTCATGAAAAACATCAAATTAAAAATTCCAATTTTTTTTCTCCCTCTTCTCCTACTCTAGCGCCTCTTCTTCCTTCATCATCTTCATCTAAACAATCCACAACAACAACACCTAGAAAACCTCAATCATTCCAATTATTTTTCTTCTCTCTTTTTCCTTTTCTTCTTCCTTCTTTTCAATTCAAACCCTAATCCCCAAATCTGAATCTGATTCAAACCTAGAAACCAAAAAATGGAAAGAGATGAACAAAGAAGAAAAAAACCGAGGAAAACAAACAATTTCGTGTACTGTTTTCATGGTTTTCAGATTTGAGATTAAAATCGATTTGGGATGATTAATTGAGAATTATATGAATGAATGATGTGATAGAATGAAGGATGAAGACGATGCAAAGGGGAAAAAAAGAAGAACATATAGAGAATGGAGAATGGGGACGGGAGAGAGAATAGAGAAAGAGGAAATTATTGACAATTTTTATTTTATTTTAATGTTTTAATTTATTAAATTAAGTTTTTGATAAAATAAATTCAAATGGAACCTATAAAAATGGAAAAGAAAAGAAAAAGCCACGTCAACGTGCCACCTCATTGAACAATGTACAGTACGCGTGCCACATAAGCTAAATTCTCCGGTCACATGCTATCAAGTTCAAAACCAAATAATCTTCTTATGACAGAGAGAATAAGTGTTTTTTACAGTGGTATACCAAAAGACTCCCAAATGATCGGGTAAAAGGATATTAACCTAAAATAAATATAAAAACAAAAAACAAACCGTTTACGCATCATGAAATTGTTGGTGTATGTCAAATTGTTGAAACTCTAATTCGATAAAGAATCGATGTGAATGAATGGGATGCGAGTGAGTGCTTAGAAGAAGAAGATCTTTGAAACTATTCAGATTAAATTACAATTACAGTTACAGTTTCAGTATCATGGCGGCAACCCAACCACCACCACAGCCTCCTCTTGATCGTCCCACCACAGGTACGTAATTCAACTTCTTTTGAATCTTGATCTGATTTTTTCTGTTAATCTTGGATCTGATTAAGACAATAATTGGCGGTGTTGATCTGATATAAGTTATTAATCTGTCTTCAAATTAGCTTTGTTGGTCAATAATTTGTATTTGTATTTTTAAAACCATACGAGTCACTGTGACGCAGGAGATATATCAACTCAACCAGATAGCATGAAGGATCAGATTGTGGTAAGTTAATACCTAACTAACTTTTTTAGATTTTCTTACTGATAGAGTTCACCTTACAAGAATTTGAATTATGAATGAATAGATTTGATAACACACTTTTGGTCTCTGTATTTTACGCGAATCATGTGTACCTCTTACAATTTTTAATGGATTGTTTTAGAGATGTTTCAAATATGAATAGATTTGATAACTCACACTTTTAGATTCATATTAAAATATTTTAATAAAATATGACCTTCCTTATACAAAATGATGGGGAAATAGATAGAGATATAAACCATCAAATTCAAGCAAGATGGATTGAGGGTCTTAGGTCATAAAATTTACTCCCTCTGGTCTTAGTTATAACCAAAACTAACTAACTACACGCACAGTAAGCTCATTTAATTTTGGTAATTAATAAAAATAATAATTGCATTTTCTAAATTACACTTGCTTTTTATTTTATTTTGTCTACAAACTTCTTCAGTTAAATGGTATTTTGAGAACAATAACATTTAATTGAGTGACATGAGTTAGGTTTTGCTTATATTTTGGACAAACAAAAATGACTTCTTTTTTGCTTGTATTTGAGACTGGAGTAGTACCACTCAACTTGTAGAGAAAATTTAATCATACAACTGTAAGATCAACGATGTTGTATAGGACAGACCGTTGGGCAGCAGAATGTCATCATGAGAGTATGATCAGTGTAGCCAAGATGAGAATGCTGTGCTATGTGTGCGAAAATACCAGACATTAGACAAGATAAGGATTAAGAGTGATAGTATCAGAGATATAGTGTAGAAAAGTTGGTTGAATGTCGCCTTGGGTGTTTGTGTGGAGGAGATGGGTAGATTATGTAGTAAGGAGAGAAGATCAGATAGATAGTAGCCAATCGAAGGCAGGGGAAGGGCAATAAGAACTATAAGCGAAACTATCAAGATGGACCAAGAAGTCAATGATTTGGATAAAGATATACAATATATGATAGAGCATTATGATGCTATCCATGTAGCTGAGCCCACCTACTGGGATAAGGCTTAGTCATTGCGGTGGTGGTGGATGTGAAATGGAGAAAACATCAGAAACAATGGAACTCTACAGTGGACATTGGAAACCATAAGAGATCACATGGCGGGGAAGAGAATTTGAACACGTCAGAGATGACACAACGAAGGAGAGACTTATATTTCTAGAAGATGACACAATGGAGGAGAAAATATGAACACGCTTGAACATTTTTTCAATATATTTTCATATTTCGAACAGCTAATTTAAACATTCTTAGGCACATAATTTTAAGAGTAGATATTCACTCATTTTCTAAATAGCGTATACATTAAAAAAATGATTGACAGGTATATCTATGTCAAAATGTGTGTGTGTGTGTGTGTGTGTGTGTGTGTGTGTGTGTGTGTGTCCAAAGATAGATCCATAGCTATCATTTATCTATCTGCATGTGTTTGTCATCTTTTTGGGGCTTCGTCCATCAATACCTGAGAGTTCAAAATTTTCTAACTCTTCCCAGGGTACAACAACTATAGGTCATTCACGGGATATCACAAGTCAGTCAGGATCTTTTGGTTCAGGTGCAGATCAACCTCTGTACCCTCCCAATGTGTATGCACCCCAGGCCCAGGCTTTCTACTATGGAGGTTAGTCTTTATTTCTTCATTTCTGTAAGTCTTAATTTTTTGAAGGAATTTTCATTCTCTCTACTATTATGCGCAATAGACCACCCTAGGAAGTTCGGCAATTGTGATTGAATTTCTGATTTGAAGGAAAAGAGACAAACTGAAAATATAATCAGAACTTAACTTACATGTTTCCTTTATATTGAGAGACCGAAGATAACTGTATTTATACATGATGCAAGCTTCTAATAAACCGAAGATAACTGTAGATCTGGTTGTTATTTAACTGTCTAATAATTTAAGTAACTTAGAATACTCTAGTATTACCAGGAGACACACATAACAATACAAGTGACAGAAAACAACAGAGAACATTTTAATCTAATGCACATAGCAGAGACACCAATGGAAGATACTAGAAACACAGAAAACAGCTATATGCAATACTCTATATCCTACGAAATCAGGATCACTGCAATCAGAACTGCAGAACACCAAGTTTGTCATGAAGATTGCAAAACCTAATCTTAGATCGGAGTTTAGGTGGGATGTCAACAAGATGATCTTGAGCTGGTATAAGAGACAACAAGATAATGATCCGGCACCTTCTCACAAACAAAGAAGATATCCAACTCCATATGTTTTCTTCAAATATGCAAAACAGGACCGTGACTCAAAGCAACTATGCGTTGATTGTCAGAATAAATGATAGGAGTAGGGAGAAAGGAACCTGAATCTCTATAGAGATTGAACACAAAGAATTTATGCTGCAGTAGCTGCTAAACTTTCTTACTTCTCCTCTGCACTAGATCTGGCCACCAAAATATTTATGCCCAATCAACATCACAAAAGGAACACAGACTTGAAAACATATTGAAGAGCAGCAACAACAAACTTGTTAAAGGAGGGAAAGTAACAGCAACGTCCCTTTTAGGATCGACTGTAACAAGGATAGCCAATAGACAAAGAAGATATCCAACTCCATATGTTTTGTTCA
Source organism: Medicago lupulina (assembly GCA_958299785.1). NCBI lineage: Eukaryota > Viridiplantae > Streptophyta > Magnoliopsida > Fabales > Fabaceae > Medicago > Medicago lupulina. The sequence goes on along the minus strand of OY283142.1, from coordinate 69,428,322 downwards.
AATATGCAAAACAGGACTGTGACTCAAAGCAACTATGCGTTAATTGTCAGAATAAATGATAGGAGTAGGTAGAAAGGAACCTGAATCTCTATAGATTAGATATTGAACCTAAAGAATTTATGCTGCAGTAGCTGCTAAACTTTCTTACTTCTCCTCTGCACTAGATCTGGCCACCGAAGTTTGTTTCTTCAACCATCAAGGAACAAGCAAAGTATTTGAGGTTGATATTTATGCCCAATCAACATCACAAAAGGAACACAGACTTGAACAACATATTGAAGAGCAGTAACAACAAACTTGTTAAAGGAGGGAAAGTAACAACAACGTCCCTTTTAGAATCGACTGTAACAAGGAAAGACAATTGGACATGAGAGTAGAAATTTTACGAAGATTAGGCATGGGTTTATGAACCAAACAAGCGTACCGAAAGCAATGAGGTGACAACATGCAATAATATACGCCCAACTCAGGTCATTTAAATGCCCCAAAAATCTCCAAAAAAATAACATGGAACACTATCATCATTGATTAGAAGTGTCTGGGTTGTTTTCAAAGATGATGATTTTTACCCCTATTTATAGAGATGATCTGTATGATATAAACTTTAAATCCAACAGTCAATTTTGTAATGTATTTATCTAGTAAAACATTATTGAACGGTGTAACACTTGTGTAATTCAATCCCTCCTCATTTTTATATATAATTCTTAAAGTTTAATATTGCTAAATTTTAATTCATTTTGGAGATAATGAAATTTGTATTTTTATTATCAATTTGAGTTTGCCAAAAAGTGAGAGTTCAAATAAATATTTAATGCCCAGAAGTTTGTTTCTCTTCTTTTTATGCACCTAATTTTGAAACACGCTTTAGGGTCCTTTTATCCTGTTATTGTTGATGCTTGTTTTTTCCCCATTCATTAACACTACATGTTATTGCCAGAGAATTTTTAAATTACAAAGTCAATATTGACAATTAAAATATCAATTGTCTTTTGGTGTTTCTCTTAAAATCAGGCATATCTTAATTTGTGCAATGGTTGTGTGGGGTTGCTATTGCTAGCTTTTTAATCTTTGGTGAAACTGATTTCAGGTTTTGACAATGGCAATGGCGAATGGGATGAATATCCTTCATATGTCAATAATGGGGGAATCGAAATTGGATCTCCTGTGAGAATTTGGCATATCTTGTTTTTATGTATAGTTTCTGTTTGTAAGGCTAACTTCATTTTTTTTCCAACTTTTGTATTAGGGTGTCTACAATGAAAATCAATCCCTTGTTTTCCATTCTGGATATGGCTTCAACCCACAAATGCCATACGGACCATATTCCCCGGTTACCTCGCCTTTGCCTTCTGTAGGTGGAGACGCACAGTTATACTCCCCTCAGCAATTTCCATACACCCCACCTTATTACAACCAGCTGGTTCCTCCTCCGAACTTACCATATCTTAATTCACCGACTCCAGTTTCTCAGCCAGAGCTTACTAACCTGCTAAGCATTGACCAGCAAGTTGGAAGTAATTTTTTTGGACCAAGAGCAAGCTATCCTTCCGTTGGATCTTTTGCTAGAGGAAGCTTTCCTGTAGCCCCTGGTTCCTTCAGCTTTCATGAATCTCAACAAGGATTTGATGGATCAAGATCTGGTGGACTCTGGTCGGATTCCTCCAAACCTTCAGAAAGGCAGAGATCTTTTATGCCTCTATCTCCTTCTGTTCCTCAACAGCCAATTGGCTCTGTCAGGTCGTTTGGGCCGAGTGCTGGAATGGTTTGTTCTATTACTTGTGCATATCATGCAATATGTTATATTTTTCTAATAATTAAGTTTTGAACTATATTAATGGAAGAGATAAACCCAAAGTGAACAACAATGTTTATCTCTTGTTCCGACACTGCTGAGTTTCATTGTCAAAAGAGAGATTCTATACAAGTTTTTTCGACTAAACAAAATGGTAAAAAATAATAACACATAGATTAGAATAGCATATATAGACAGATTAGTGCTTGTACATTATTCATAACTTGAATTAAATTAGTCAGTTTTCACTCCTTACCTGCCCCCCGCCCTGGCAAGAGTTTTAAAGCAATTGGTTTTTCTTTTTTATCTGTTGGAAAGTAGTTTGATTTGCAATGCAAAAAAATTGGTCATTTTTGTTTTGATCAATTAATTGGAAAAAGTTTGTTCTCCTATCTCTTTCTTAGTGCATCTCGAGTCAAAAGTCCCAAAAAAGTTATATTACCATTTTCAGAAGAAATTTCTAAAATTGCGGTTCTACATGAGCCATTGTTTATATCCATGTTTGACATAGTGTAATAATATCCATCCAGCAGTGTGAAACTGTAGAACATATCCATCTAACAGTGTGAAACTGCAGAACTAGTCAGAAAACAAAATTATGGGTTTGACAGTGTGGACTATACCCTTCTTTGCAGGCTTCTCATCAACAGCGATCTTTGTATGGGTTTGGATCCAGTTCAAACCCTTATGGTAGAGGCTATCTCTCTAACCCCAGTTCTAGCTTTGGAGGCTCGGCCATTTCTGGTCTTAGTGCTAATGATAGGAGCTTCCTTTCTCTTGAAAATAGCAGACGGCACGGCAGGGAAACTGCTTCTTTTTGCAGATGTAATGGTACTCTTGATATTCTCAGTGAGCAAAACCGAGGACCAAGGGCTTCAAAGCTGAAAAATCATGTATCCTCTGAAAATAACGCTATTGATGGTAGTAAAAATAATGCATCTACTGCCAAGTTCCAAGACGAATCACTCAACCGGCCAGATTTTGCCACTGATTTCAAGGATGCCAAGTTTTTTGTCATCAAATCTTATAGCGAAGATAACGTTCATAAGAGCATTAAGTATGGTGTCTGGGCTAGTACACCAAATGGAAACAGGAAGTTAGATGCTGCATATTGCCAAGCAAAGGAGAAACAAGATGCCTGCCGAATTTTTCTCTTTTTCTCGGTAATCTAATTTCTGTATCTTTGTGTAAACACAAATGTTGCACTACCGTATTCATCATCCTATAATAGCTGTAAATAGGTATCTGTTTCCTGTAACAAACCTTGGTTCAGAATATTTTGTTCATTCTACAATTTTGTATAAAACTAAATGTTGGGTGGTGGAAAGACAGAAAACAAGCCTAGTATATAGAGATGAGAATATTATGCTAGATGAGTGGTCACATGAGACAAGATAGAATTAGAAATAAGATCATTAGAGAGAATACTAGGGTATCCCCCGTTGTAGAAAATATACTGGGGTCTCATCTTAGGTAGTTTGAGCATGCATAAAGTCTTGTAGAAACACTTTTAAGAAATGTTGATCAAATAGAGGATAGTCCAACAGTTAGAGGTCGAGGGAGACCAAGGGAAGTTATAAGTCAAATCATTGATAGAAATTTTGAAGTAAATGGTGTATTTTTGGACTAAATGCATGACAGGGATTTATGGCATCAACAGAAATATACATGACAGGGATTTTTCCAACAACAAGGGTTAAATGTGTTTATGAGAACAGATGCTGTCAAGTAACCTAATATATATCACATATTGCTTTAGCACTGATTTAATTGGGTAGGTGAATGCCAGTGCTAGTGTTCATTGGGTAGGTAATCTGCAATGACCTAATGTTACAACTATTTCCAGGTAAATGCTAGTGCTCAGTTCTGCGGAGTAGCTGAAATGGTTGGACCTGTCAATTTTGACAAGAGCGTGGACTTCTGGCAGCAAGATAAGTGGAGTGGGCAGTTTCCTGTGACGTGGCACATAATAAAAGATGTTCCAAACAGTCAGTTTCGTCACATTGTTCTTGAAAATAATGATAACAAGCCCGTTACCAACAGTCGAGATACTCAGGAGGTAGGAATCTGTGGATCCTTTTATATTGCTTATTGTCTTTAGAAGCTTTGTTAAACTTATAATAACAACCCGGACCTAATATCTATTTATTTCCTGTCTTTTAAAGTATGTTGCCATATCGGCTAGACATTACACCTCGAAACCTGGTTGCATTTTTTTTAGTAGGGGCTGTAGTGAACAGTGTTGCTCCAGTAAAAACCGGAATATGTCCTCAACTTATAGTCACCACCTTTATTTTTTGGACCTTTTGGTCTTTTAATCCTAAAAATTCTTTGGTTTATGTTGTGTTTGAGTATTGGTGATAATTAACTTTGATTACTTTATTAATATGTCTTTAATTTTGTGTATTCTATTTTTCAGCTTTTATATGTGTACGGTACTATGATATATAAATTTCTTGTACGATTCCTTAAACTTCGATGTAGCACCCATACTGCTGCCTGCTATACTCCTATCATACTTTGGGGATTGGCCGCTATCCATCTTTGACTACATAGCTTTACACTTGTCACCTGATTTCGCTTGTAATTCTCTTGTAAATGGATTGTAAAATAATTATTTACATGCAGCTAATCATTCCTTTATTTCTGAATATTAAACATTTCAGGTGAAATTGCAACAAGGGATTGAAATGTTAACCATTTTTAAAAACTATGAAACTGATACGTCCATCCTGGATGATTTTGATTTCTATGAAGATCGGCAGAAGGCCATGCAAGAACGAAAGGCAAGGCAGCAAAGTAGCATAATGCCTACTGGGTTAGTTGGGGGGAGTGAGCATAGGAGTTCTTCTGACAGTACTGGTGATTTCATCAAGCAAGTGTCAAAAAACTTTTCTCTAGTTGTCCGCTTGGACGACAACAATAACGAAGTTATTGCTGCCAACAGAGATAAGTTAGCCTCTGATGTTCCCACCAGTAATGTATTTAAACCCGGTGAAGGCATTTTAGTGACTGCCTCTTCAACGCAAACCAGTTAGTGGCAAGACTGTTGCTCACATCAGCCGGCTATGCATCGGGTAATGAAAGTCGGGATCATGCTTGCTCTATCTTCGTAGTTTTTCAAACAAGGCAGTGCTGTGATGCCATTTAAATCATAGGGTCATTGGGATTTCCAAAAGAGGTGGTTTTGCATAAAAGAATGAGTTTCATATATCATATGTTTTCTAGAGTGAGTTAACTGAACTGTTAAGTTATACCTCCCATACATTACACCTTTGCTTATTTGAGTAGGTTAGATTTTCTTCTTTATCTTTTAAATTTTTGTTTAATAATTTTGGGCTTGTTAGGCTCTGATTGATTTTCATATTTATTTTTCGTTCTGTTCAGTTTAAATTGCAAAATTGTCAAAAAAAATCTTCAAGTTTTCATTTTCTATTCCATTCTCCAGAAACACAACTCGTGTTCATAAGAGACATATGTGAAGTTTTCGATTTCCATGGCACATGCGATCTCAGCCAATATTTGGGGTACCTGATTTCCATGAAAGTTATTGTTGTTTATTAAAAAAAAACAATATTGTTGGTAGTAGATCTTTCAAAGGGGTCATATAGATACGGTGTACACTCAAATCAACAATTGGACAGCAATTTCCTTTTCCTAGAATTTATGGTTGCATACTCATACTCACTTGTAGGGGTGTGCAAATTAAAACCCAAACCGAAACCAAAACCAATATTTGGTATTGGTTTTGTTCCTGAAACCACTTCTTTAAAAACCGGTTTTTAAATACAATCAGTTCGGATATGGTTTAAAACCAGTTTAAACCCGGTTTTCAATAGAAACATGTTTGTTTGTTTTAACCAATTTTAAAACCGTATATTCCTCATTTTTCTTCCCCACCCTCTCATCTTCCTTCATCAATCTTCTTCCATGGCAGCTCAAAAACTCTATTTTCTATACAATCTCTTGTAGAACTCACCAAAACAAATTGGTCACCATTCAAGGTGTAAAACTAACCAAATCTATACCATATGATATCTGAAAGAAAAATTGTCATCAAAACTCACCAAAATGAGATCTGAAAGCGATGTATGATTTGCTAGAAGTGATTTGCGATCTCCGAGAATCCATTTTCCAGATTTTGTGACTGATTTTGAGAAGAAGTTATTTGCTTTTTGAGAATCGAGGAGAAGAAGCAAATTTCGCTGTTTCATTTTGAGAAGAAGAAGCGATTTTCTCAGAATCAATTTTCCAAACCTATTTTTTAGAAGGAGAAGCGAGTTACTCTCTGAGAGAACAAATTTTGCGTTGCATTCTAATCTGGTGTAAACCAGAACTAAACTAATTCTAAACCGGTTTACCATTATTATATTAAATGGGCTGGATTGGGTTTTTCATAAATTGGACTGGGCTTTTAAAAAATGGAACAGTTTGAATATGATTTGGTTGTGGTTAACCAAATTATTTGCACACCCCTACTCACTTGTGCCATGGATTTATAATTTTAAAAAACTGATAGATCATAGAAGGGTAACCTGAAAGAGTTAATCGATGAGTGAATCATCATTTTGGTTCTCAAATTTTAATGGTTTGAGTAACAAGATGCAAAGGGGAAAGACATAGGGGTGGCAAGAGGCCGGAGTCATACTTTGTTTAAATAGATTGGACAACTGACCTTTCTAAAAAGGTTAATTTGGTCTATTAGTCGGTTTAAAAATAGTGCTCCACTTGATTCTGAAGTAGTGGTCATTAATTTGGTCTATTTAAATTAAATATTGTCATTTTTAAAAAAGGGTTAAATATGTTTTTGGTCCCTATAAATATATCAACTTTTCGTTTTAGTCTCTAAAATTTTCCTTTAACTTTTAGTCCCTATAAAATTTTCTATCTTTTCATATTTTTGAATAAAATTTTGCAGAAAAATTCATAAGAATCTCACCCAAAAAAAATTAGAATTTTTTAACAAAACATGAATTTAATATGATTTTTTATATTTTTGAAGGTTAAAAATTCATATTAAATTTATGTTTTGTTAAAAAATTCTAATTTTTTTTGGGAATTATTTTTACAATATTCCACACATATCTGCACAATAGGGACTAAAAGTAGTGATTAAAAATTTTATAAGGACTAAAAGTTGAAGGAAAATTTTAGAGAGACTAAAACAAAAAGTTATATATTTATAGAGACCAAAAACATAATTAACCCTTTGAAAAATATAGTGTTCGACTTGATTTTTTTTTTTGAAGGCTAGTGTTCCACTTGATTATGAAGTAGTGGTTATTAATTTGGTCTATTTAAATTAAATATTGTATTTTTTTAACTTGATTATGAAGTGGTGGTTATTACTTATTTCTATTAATAGCTCAAAGGTGGATGGTTCTCTTTTTTTGAGTGTAGAGAAATCCTTATCAAACTTTTCAGTTAAATTTGTTAGACGGGAAATTAACATTGTTTTCCACTTGTTAGCAAATATATAACCATATTTTTACCTAGTTATCTTGATTCTTGATGTGAACCATATTTCCCCTTTGTTTTTTAGAAGCTATTTTGAATGATATGCAATGAAATTTTTTGTTAAAAGAAAACATGAGAGACTCTATAGCGTTGATGTTCAAATCATAAATAATAGCATAAAAGTTATTGATTTATAGAATATAAAAAATTTACTAATTAAAAGATGTTAAAAACTTATAATTTCTCAAATCTTACCTAATAACCAGTAAAAGACCCGTGTGAATCCGTTCATTTTTAGTTGATATATAATGTCGATATTACAAAATGAATAATCCTCAGGTACTTTCAAAACACCATCATTATTGTTGTATTTCTATAAAATAAAATAAAAATCATATGCAAAAGTCCTTTGAAATATTTGCACCGCGTTATGTGCTTACAAATGTGGGTACACATTTTTATCCATCATTAGCACATTCAAACTCAGCATGAGACCAAAACTTGCATTTACAACCGATGCATGCTATAAACCCTATATTATGTTATATAATATCCAATACTTGATAAAGGTATGAGATCTAAAACAAACCAAAAAATTGTGAAAAATGGAGAAACATATTTGATGGTTTTGTATTCTCGGTTATTGATCCTTCTTTTAAACTTTTGAATGAAGAAAAAAAGAAAGAAAAAAAAAACTTAACACTTAAACTTTGATCTACTGCTAGATAGAATAATCTATAATAAATATGGAAATTACATATTTTGCTGAGTGGATGTTTGTTTTCTTGTGTCAAAATGGTTGCTTATACTTTATTAACAATCTTCTTGCTGACATAGTCTCAGTGTCACATAAAATTGAACTTTTTTTGGTGTACACTGTACAGTAGTTTTTTTCATTTTCACAAACCTCAACAATTATCTACCTAGTGTCCCCCCAAAAAAGTCTTAATGATCTTGCACAAACATCTCTCGGACAACCTATGACTACTTTGAAAGAATTAATAGAATAAAAATCATTGAAACAAATAATGGAAAATAACTGAAAATTCTACTTTGGTCGATGGCAAAGATGTTTTCATTTTGCTTCATTCAACTCAATCATCATAATCATCTGTCCGACCACCTGCACCAAGATCCTCTCTCATTTTCAAACTTGAACGTTGAACTAATCGCACCAATGCCTGAACTACCTCTGATGCAGATGGCCGAAATTCGGGCTCAGACTAATAGAAAAAAGCATATCAGTTAGTATTAGTACATATACACACACTTGTAATGATGGAGTAATCTTAATCAACAAATATAATGAATTTATAATGTAAGTCACCTGAACACAAAGGGCGACGATGTCAGCAAATCGAAAGAGTGATTTAGGAGGGTAAAGTCCCCGCAATGCAGGGTCTACCATCTTTTCCACAGCGTTTATGTCACGAAGCTGCGGCGTAGCCCAACGAACGAGGCATTGCTCTGATTTTGGCTTTGAACTGAAGAAAGAAAGACAGATAAGGAACCAGAATTAACCTCAAACATCAACACATGGAATAGAATATTATTGCATAGAAAGAGAGAAGAGAATATATGTATGTAAGCAAAGCACTTTACCTGTCTAGAGGCATTCGACCTGTAAAAAGTTCAAGCATCACTACCCCAAAACTGTATACATCGCTCTTCAGGGTATAGGCTGATGGTTTTGTGCATTCTGGTGCATTATATCCTGCCCCAAGATTTTGGCTAGTACGCTGCGTGCATGAGAACAATACAATCATTACTATTGATTTTTATGATGTCACAGCTTATTGATGAGCATGAGCATGTTAGATGAGCTAATTAAGGGAACTTTTGACTGTGTAAATTACCCAGAGGGACCGAGTTCAAATTTCCATTGAGGAGAGGAATGTATCTAAGGCACTTTTTTCTTTCAATTAAAAAATATCAATGCAATATAATTGGCAGAAAACAAACTGTTCTACATATTTATGCTTCTCCTTTTTAAGAATTTTAAAAAGAACATGTCAGAATTCCAAAGTCTAGGAGACAGAAACAAGAAAAACCTGGTGGAAGGATGCCAAACCATAGTCTGAGAGACGGGGATTCAAATCTGTGTCAAGCAAAATATTGGCGGATTTGATATTCTTGTGAAGTAAAGGTGGAGAACAAGCTTCATGTAGGTACCTGAACATATAGATTGTGACCATAAAAATGGTTTTAATAATATTTAAATGCAATAAGCAAAAAGACGTATTGTCAGAATTTCAATGGAAACGCCCTGTAGTACTATTTAGGAAGAATGTTGCATGTAACACTGCTACGTAGACCACTGTTATGGTACTTGCATTAATAAAATAGATGCAAATTCACATGCATGAATAGGTTATGCATAATGTCATAAAAGTTATATCAAAATTCAAGTACTATATGCTAGATGTAGAAGACTAACTCAACAGCCCGAGCAGTGCCCAATGCGATTCTGACTCTGGTGTTCCAAGTTAGTGGTTTGCTGAAGTCATCTGATAGGTGTAAAAAGTCGTGGAGAGAACCATTTCTGAAATACTCATATACTAACATGTGCCCCTGTTCTGAACAATAGCCAACAAGCTCGGCAATATTTGGATGACGAAGCTTGCACATGCTTGCTAGAATCTGAGTGAATTCCTCAGGAGAACCCTCATCAATAAGTGAAGGGTTTAACTTTTTTACAGCCAGTACCTGATTTTTTTTTAAAAGAATGGTTTAGGTTTTCCCTCAGTTCAGAAGTAATTAATTTTACGTTTTTAATTTAACTGCAGCCTAACCCCATAAGAGTTAAATTTTAGTTTAGACATTTTTGAACACACTTCAGACATGAACACAGGTGTCATATCATATTTGCATATGTCATGGACATCTTATGAATATGTCATGGACATACATATGCATATACTAATACTAGTGTATCCATGACTAGTTTATATTACAGAAAGTACCTTTCCATCAGCATATTTGGCACGATAAACAGGTCCAATGGATCCTTCACCAAGAAGTCGGCCTGAAGCAAAGTTAGCAGTACCAGTTTGCAACTCCCCCAATGAAAAAGCAGTACAGCGGATTGATGCGCTTCTTTTAGAATTTAGACGATTAGCAAACTCATTGTCATTAAAGTTTTGGACACAATCAGAGACTGATGACCTAACACTAACTGATGGATGTTTTTGTAAAGCCATTATGTCAATTGAAGTCGAATCCATTGCCTTAAATCCTGTCACCAATATAACATCAGAAAACAGTTATATGATAATGTCAACTCCATATTGGCCATTATCAAAATGTGCCAAATTGACTTTAAAACCTATATACAGACGTAATAATTTCTTTTATAAACAAACACCAAAAGCTTGTCAATGATCAAATATTCCAAAGATTTAAGATCTGTCCGATTCTAAAAATTGATTTTATCTTTAGGCAATCATTCTCTTTCACTTATCAACTCTCTTGGAATTGTGGCTCCCTGTCTCTCTTCTGCACCACCTTTCATTTTATTTCTTCTTTGTCCTTGTTCTTTGCTGTTTGTGCTATTGAGTTGGGTAAGGAAATTCAACCTAAGATAATAACAATAGACTACTCTTGTTGGTAGTCCTCATGATGTTAATTTCGCACTCTAGTCTCCAATTGTAAAACAGAAAGTAGCGCTAAAGAGCTCCCATTATAGTGATGTCCAAACAAGGGTTGGATCCATTGTGGTTCTAGTGTAGTTGTATTTACCCTACATTTCAAAGATGCTAATTCAACAACTCGAACTCATGACGTCTAGTCACATAGCAACCACTCTTTGTATGGATTGATTCTCTGCAGCAGCGACACGGTGTAGCTTGTTGCGAAGCCATTAGACCTGAGAGAGAAATTATAAACACAGATGTGACGGCTGTGCACTGAGCTGCATGGTGTAGTTGCTGCAAAGAATCCAAATCTAATAATTGCGACAAGACTATCCTACACCAGCATTATATTTTACAATAAAGATCAAGATTTTAAATTGCATTCTGCAACTTCAAAATTTTAGAGTCATATAGAGGATCATATTCCTTGTTATAAATATAGAAAAATTTCAACACAACATGGAAAATATGAATCACATAAAGTCGGGAATAAAACAGAAAGTATTATGAAATTTGTGAATGAAAAAAAGCCACCTTTGTATTCTGTGTCATTAGCACCTAAATCTTTAGTTAACTCCTGAGAAGCAAGGGGTGTAAAGGATCTGTGCTGGCTACGCCTCTCTTCATCAATAAAACGTGAAGAAGCATACGATGACTTCCTTTTAAAAAGAGCAGCAACGAGTATGATTACGACAAGCGCACCAAAAGCAATGCCAGCTATAATCAATCCAGTTACAAGAGAATTTGATGATTTTCCTTCCTTTTCCTCGGAATGGTGCTTGATAGGAGGTGTACCGGGAGGAGGAGGTGGTGCTGGCCCAGTTTTCCAAGAGTTTCCTCCAGTTCTTTGTAATTAACAACAAAAATTTAGAGATACAACCCAAGTACAGTATCCTTCAAAAAATAAGTGTAACATAATACTTACTGCAAACTATTTATATCCTTTAACTCCTCAGGAATCCAACCAGTAAATTTGTTGTTCTCAACATTCCTGTCAAAAGTCATAATAGGGTAGGCAAGGACATTTCATAAAGGATGGGGTAGGAGGGATGGAAAGTCATTCTAAGGTGGGTAAAGATAAACTTACACATCGTCAAGTGGAGGGTAGGCAAGGACATTTATTGAACCAGATAATTGATTGTTTTGCAGATGTCTGTACAAAGACAAATAGATGTTATCAGTGCAGTTGTCAACTAGGGTGTGTGTTTGTGTTCCTTAACAGTGATAGTGATTCATTTCTTACATCTTCTTGAGGCTTGTTGCTGATTTCAAACTCTGAGGCAGTTCTCCTGACAGTGAATTGAATGATACATCCCTATATTGTAATTGATTAACAGTCAACAGAAATTTAATGTACGATGGAACCTAATATCTTATACCAAGAAACCAAATAACAAAGAGAAAAGCTTATAACTGATAGTATATAAAATAAAAGTGGCAGAAGTCATATATGAAAATATGAATTATAGTACTCCGGAAAAAAAAATATAATAATGAAATAATAGCTTCTCCCTCAACTCCAATCATATGTCAAAATCAGCAATACAGGGAAGTACAGATCATGATATTAATTCCTTGCGACGAGTATGGTTACACTTACAATTGTTTGAGTTTAGTGAGGCTCGTAAACATATCCCCCAGCTGGTTATTGAGCTTATTATGTGCAAGATTTCTGCACACATAATATATTGAGAAATTAAAAGAGAAGTTCTGAGAAAGTTTTTGGAAAAGAAAAAAAAAAGTAGAAATGAACTTTTCTTACAGAGAAGTTAGTTGTTTCATCTGACCAATGGAGTAAGGTATGTTTCCACTGAACGCATTCTTAGAAAGATCTCTGTATAACCAGAAAACAGAATTATTAGTGACAAACATATGAGGCCAATCAAATGTAATAACATTACCTAAAAAATAAAGGTGATAAATCCAAACATGGTTGATTAAGAATGTAAGCAAACAATGATGAATGAGAAAAGGTCTGAAATCCATTAATTAACGAACGTTACTTACACGTTTTGAGCATTTGGAGGGAGTTGATACGGTATGTCACCCTTGAAATTGTTGTTGCTCAAATCACTGCACTATGAAAAATGAATGCATGACATTTAAGTAATGTTGTGGGATTGTTAATGAAAAATAAGAAATGAAAAAGAAAGGAGGGTTGTATTTGAGTATATGGTCCTCACAAGTCGGTAACAGATGTTAAGCTTGATAACTGGTAGCCCAATGATCCGCTAAGTCCCAGATCAGATAAATTTCTGTTCAAAATGAAGACACAATCAATCAATATTCAATAATTAATGACAGCGAAAAATAATGATAATGTAATTATTATTACATTTCTGTGACAGATGAGCCAGAGCATTTGATTCCTTCCCAGGATTCACCACAAGGATCACCTCCGCTTGATTTCCAGCCAGAGAGTTGAGAAGGAGAATTCAAGCTGGTGTACATTACATTAAGGGCTGAAACTGTTGATATGATTTGAAACAAAACATATTAACATACATGAAAATAAATGATAAGATGATGAGAAAAGCATTCATCAATCAATCAAGCATCACCAACCATCTTGGGAGGAGGTTTTGCATTGTACTGAGGAGGCGGTTGAGATCAAAACAATAATCCACAACCATGAGAGGTTGTGGTTGAGGTGCATCTTCTTCGTCGATGATGCCAAAACGCAGCACAAATCAATTATGGGAGTGCGCGTTTTGATTTGTGTATTGATGATCCAACACAATGAATACAACAACAACAAGTTTAATACAGCAGCATTACATTGAATGAAACAAAACAAAACAAAACAAAAGAAACATGGTTGGTTGGTTGGCAACAAGTAGTTTTTTGGCTAAAATTAGGAGGGAAAAGGAAAAACAGGTATTTGGTGTAAGGCTCCCACTCTTTTGCGGAGCTACTTGTCCAGTGTACCCTCATCTTTACAATTTTCTTTTTATTCTTCTAAAATTTGCTCCGCTTCAAACTAATCCATAAAATATTCATCTTAGTTTAGTTTATGTAACAAGTGGAGGGACCAAAGTCAATTTTTCACATAATGTAAAATTATTAAAAAAATAATAATCCAACTTAAAGGAATATTGTAGGAGCTAAACAAAACAACAAGTTCCAAAAGTCAATTTTTCACATAATGTAAAACTAGTTAATATCTTCTTCATGCTACTACATAGATCTCTCGAGTTAATCTAGACAACAAACTCTTCCTCAAGAGTTTTAATGATTCTATAGTTTAACCTAATTATTAAGGTGAAGGATTAAAGATACACCGTCTCATCCAAACCTTAAATGATTTATTTATATATTTTAAATTATTTTAATATTTGTTAAAATAATTCATACCTATATATAAATGGGATATCTACTTTGAAAATTGCTCTCTTTCAAAATTACTCATTCCCTTGATTCAACGAGAGTTAACTCACTCTCGACATTTTTCAACGGTAGTTAACTCGCGCTAACACGTTTAAAAGCGATTGAACCGATCTAAAAAATGTCGGCATGAGTTAATTACCGCTGAAAAATCTTAAGCATGAGTTAATTGCCGCAGAATTAAGAGAATGAGCAATTTTGAAAGGGAGAAGAGCAATTTTCATCTACTTTTAGTGGTGTCTTTTTACTTTTAGTGTTGTCTTTTTTCTTCTACATACCCGAAAGTGTGTGTCTATATATACGTGTGTATATTCTAAACGATATATTAATTTTATTTTATATGAAATAAAATTGACTTGAAAGTAAGAAGAAAGATTATGTTGAGTATGTCATTTTGAAATGAAACAAATGTCATCTAAAAACTAACATACATTCATTGTTACAAAGTCTCATGAAGACATTGAGACTTAATACCAAAATTTGTTAGCAAAACACAAGCTCAAGTAGATAAGTCGCATGTAAAGGCAAACAACATATTATGTCAAACAATATCTAAAGAAATGTCATGTCATAAATTATACTTGATTCCAAGTTTCAACCGAAAAAGATTTATAGTGAACTTAACACTTTAGAATACAAGTAAATCTATAACTAATTTACATACCCACGTATACATAAATCGTACAAAATTTGTTAAAAATATCACATTCTATAAAAGTTGTTACATTTATAATATCTTACACTTTGCAACACATGTTTTACTTTATCACTCAGCTTTGTTTTGTTTGGTTTGAATTTGTTTCACGTTTAAATTTCGTGAAGATGTATGCCATTACAACTTTAGCACCTAGGATGGAGTGACCACGTGACAGACAAATTGCACCCCCTACAAGCAGCAGACTATTGGCTAACAACTTCCTGGATGGCCTTCTTGATATCAGACGCACTTGAGATTCGTGTGTAGTTTGATCGTGAATGATAGTAGGATGAGATGAAGATGCGTAGCTAGTACTAGATTCCAAGCAAGCCGGTACCTATACACAAGGGATTGTTTGTTAGTTATATCAGATGTGTCATTAAGCTACATATCGCAATTAGGCTAGTTCTATTTTGAGAGAACATCAGTCACAACTTTTACCAAGAATGATATACACACAAGATGATAAAAATTAAATCAATTAATCAATGGATTGTTCCCAAAGAACACAGTTGCAAGAAACTAAAATATTCTACTCAATGAAAAATTTCCTAGGGTAGGCTATTTATTTTAAGAAAACTAATTTAAGTTAAATGAAATAATACGGATTCTTCGCACTTGAAATGAAAGAGATCGGTACATCTCAGAACAAAATACAGGTTAAATGCATGATGTATAACGTAGACAGGTTAAAAGTTGGTTTATTGGTAAACGGCGTAATGGTGTTATAAGTAGCCATCTTTAGCATTTTATTTTGAAGTCTTGATTATAATACAAGGCATCAGCATGGGAAAATTGGAAGGTTGAAACCAGAAAATAAATTAAATGTTTATGTGAAACTAACTAATAGCACTGACCTTTTGCATTAAATTGACTGAACTAGTAACTGAACTGGATAAATGCCAGCTTGCAGCAGAGTATCTTCTGAGCGCATTATCCATCTTGCATACATAGCTCCATATGCCTTTGGAAAATGCCAGTTTTGCCATCTCCACATTTAAACCAGCATCTTCTTGATGAAACATTGTGATCTCACAGGCATTTCTACCAGGTACTATAATAATCGCAAGTCACAAAACAGTCATGTCATAGGTAGAAATCATTCACTAATTGTTGAGAAACAACGAAATATAAATAAAAAGGAAGCACAAGAATGTATTAACCTCCAAAAAAATGCACGGAAATACAATTAAGTTGTCATGATATGTTATTAATTTAGTTTGAATTTCATGAAGAAATGACACATAGAGTCAAGAGATCTTCACCATTTTTATGAGGATGGAAAAAGATAGCATTTTATCATAAATATTCCCATAAAATGCTGTTAATTCACAGAAAAACTGAAACAAGTCAAACAACCTACCTTGTCTTATTCGCCAGCCAGATCTGAAAAACTCAACCCGTACATATTTATTCTGCCGTGGAGCCAAAGTATGTTCACATTCCTAACGATGTTTAACCAAAGATGAAAAGAAAAAAATTAATCAAGCAATCATTGCTTGAAAAAGAGGTAGGCATGAATGTCATGCAAAGATTAAGAGCTTCTATCCATAATATGTACAGAATGAGAAGTCAACAAGGTTTGATGTGCAAACATTTCAGAATATGGTGACTGGTGATAATAGTGATATACTAGTGGATGGTGACACATGCAAAGAACAGTGTCTTTCAAGTTCTAATCTCTAATTTCTTGATCAATATATTTTCTAGGAAAATTCTTCTAGTTTAATGACAGGACAAAAAGTGCAGGGGAAGAGAAAGAGGGTGGGGATATGGAGCCCACAACAACATCCATATGAGAAAGCAGTCGCGAACACATGAGGCATAACAATGTGCATTAACACTAAAAGGTTGTAAAAAGCAATTATTTATATCAATGCAACCCCATAATCGGTTGTATTACCTTTATATAACAGTAAAATGTTTTATCCCTCCCTTCCCACAATTTCCAAGTTAGCACGTATTCTCTAGGTTTCAAAAGAGGGAACTTTTTAACTGTACGACCAACTTCAGAACCATCAGATTTGTCCACCTGCAGTTGATTGTGCTCAACCACTGTCTTATCCCATTGTTTTCTGTAGTCATTGTCCATGTAGAAGTTTCTTAGCATCTCAGCCGAAATATTATTGAAGACGGTCACACTCAAATATCTCAAGGGACCATTCTGCAACATCCAGGGAGAAACAACAATAAAATTAGAAGATATTAAATTAGAAGCTGCCAAATTCAAATTTTAAATTTACAAGCTTGAAGGACACCAAAGAATTACATTTAAACCCCTAAAACATATAACTAATGATAAGAAAAATTGACTTGTGAAAGAGACAATCAACCTATCAAGCATGGGCACTTCTCTTTTTTGAATAAACATGTTTGGAACTCATATGACGTGTAAAACACTCTTAACCGGGTGTCCAGTTAAAATATTGGTTCTTATTAGCTTGGCCATGCACCAAATACAGCTGAGACACAAACACCTCTTAGACACACAGCCTCAACTATAGCTCAACACCTAAAGGACACAACCCTTACACCACCAACAAAAAATATCTTCCATTTAATTTATAAATAATTTTCAATAAATTTGACTTAAAGTATAAACAGATCATAAACATAGTTAACATTTCAAGAATGATATTAAAGGTATCCAGCATACTTCATTCAAATTTTTGTTCTTCCTCTATTCATCCTTTGTCCCTACACGTGTATTTTAGAAGGTGTGTCAAGTGAGTATGTGAAAAGAGATAGTCTTTGATCATACGATAAAAGGGCAACCCGGTGCACTAAAGCTCCCGCATACGCAGGGTCCGGGAAGGGGTCCCACCATTTGGTGTATTGTACGCAGCCTTACCCTGTTTTTACACAAGAGGCTGTTTCCAGGACTTGAACCCGTGACCTTCTAGTCACATGACAACAACTTTACCAGTTGCACCAAGGTTACCCCTCTCTTTGATCATACGATAATACGAAAAATATTTGATATTAACTCCTCTCAACTAAATGCTGCTCACATGGCGCATAATATACATATGCGCATGCATGCATATAGTGTGTCATGCGTTTGTGTCTGTGTTCAAATGTCAAATAAAAATTTCTATTTTTCCATAACTTCGACAAAATAGATTGCTAGTGAACTATAATGAATATACTGAATAGTGAACAAAGTGTGGCAGAGGATGCGTTTATGTCAGTGCCTAGGCCTCCCTGCACATTGTGCAAGTTAGAAAAAGGGAAAACATGGGGATGTTTCACTCATCATATAACGATTCAAGCTTGGTAAGGTGAAAGTATTAAAGTATTGAGACACAAAAAAGCTAAGAGCAATAGATTCCAAGAGTAGCCATGATAAATTATAATGTCTATACTACTCCAGTTGAAGGATAAAATCAATAACCTTAGGTTTGCAGGATTTCGCATTGTAGCATAGATGATCGTTTGTTTTATCTATGACATTCTCCCATTTAGCATTTTCGTTTAGATTTCCATCCAAAATCATCATTAAAAACTTCAAATCTTCATCTGTCACAATCTTTGAGGTTCTGCAAGAGTAAAAAAAAAATTGTCAAATCAAGTTATTATACACATGACTTGCAGCAAATATTAGGGAGTGAGTCTGGATGTATGATCAAACTGGAGCAGAAGAGAAATAGAGACTGAATTTTATTGAAGAATGATCTACTAAAAAATAAGGGATAGGACAGGACAACATGAGTTATACTATGTTTGATTGTAAAACAGGTATATGGACATGAGAAACGGCACAAAAACTAGAATTATTGTCCTTAGCTAAACCACAACACAATTTTTTGTTTCAACTAGACATCTTAGTAGATTAATAAAAGGTTGTTCTAGAGAAAATTAAAAAGATATCACTTATTTGGAATTGATTATTAAACTCTAACTAAAGTATATGAGCTATGGTATAGTATGCAGTAAAATGAAATTATGAACTGAAGAAGAAAGAAATAGGTACCGTACCTAGATGGGTTTAAATTGGTAGAATCGGAGACGGAAGAGGATGTTGTTGTTGAAGAAGAAGATGATGAGGCGGAGAAGAAGAAGAATTTGTTAATAAGCTTCTTCAAAAGAAATACAACAACAACAACAGCGATGATTACAATTCCCGAACTGCCATAGATGTTCTTTGATATCATCATCATCATCTTTCCTATTCCTCCACACAACGAATCTCTCTTTTATATCACCTTCAGTCTCAATCTCACACACCACACCACAAACCTATCTTGTGGTACTCCTTCATTCCTCCCCATTCCCTTCTATCTATCTCCTGTTATTTTATTATTATTATTATTATTAGTGTTAATATGTTTTTATCCCCTTAAATTTCGACGAATTCCGGTTTACCACCCTGTAAAAAAAGAAGTTTAGATTTCAACCCTGTAATTTAAGATTCTTTCGTTTTAGACTCTGAAGTCGTCTGACTAGACAAAATTCTGATGTGGCATGCTGAGTGGTGCGCTGACTGTGCGTATTTGATTATGTGGCACGCTGACTGTATAATTAATTTTGTTTTTAATTTTTTTAAGGGCACATGTGGCATTTTGCCTATTTTTTAAATTAAAAAATAATATAAATGAAATTATATTAATTCAAAAAATCTGAAAATTTATTTTTGAAAATAAAAAATCATAAAAAACAATATATTTTGGAAAAAAAACCGAATTTTCTAGAGAAAAAAAAAGAAAAATTCTGGAATTTAATTTTTGAAATAAAAAAAAACAAAATTTAGAAAAAAAAATCTGAAATTAAAAAAAAGTTCAATTTTTTTTGGAAAAAAAAAAGTTTTTTAAAATTTTTCTACCAAAAATAAAAATTAGGGAATTAAATTTTTAAAATAAAAAAACTGAAATTAAAAAAAGTTAATATTTTTTTCTACCAAAACTAAAAATTCTGGAACTAATTTTGAAAAACATTTGAAATTAAAAAAAAGGATTTTTAAAAAAATTTCTTAAAAAAAAAATCTAAATATAATTTTTTTATAATTTAGGTTAAAATATGAAAATAAAATTTTGAAAATTATATAATTTGAAGAAAAAAAATGAAATTTTAAAGAACTATTTCAGAAATTAATTTTTTTATTTTCTATTTTACTTTAATTTCTTTTATTGTCCTCTTTAGTTGTATTTTTCTTTCGTTCAGATTGAAAAAATTACAAAGTATACATCTTTTGCAGATAGAGGTAAGAAATTCAAAAAAATTATTTTATTTTAAAAAAAAATAAATCTGAATTTGTTTACAATTTTTTAAATTTCAAAAAAAAAAGATTTTTTTTTCTTATTTTTTCAATTTTGAAAAAAATTATCTTAATTTTTTTCTATTTTTAAAATTATTTTTAATTATTTTTAATTTTTAAATTAATATAAATGAAAATAAAAAATTAAAAACAAAATTAATTATACAGTCAGCGCGCCACATCATCCAAAAATGCTGACTCAGCGTTCCACGTCATCAGGTTTGCACAGTCAGATGGCCTCAGGGTCTAAAACGAAAGAATCTTCAAATTATAGGGTCTATTTCGAAAGAATCTTTCAATTACATGGTTGAAATTTAAACTTTTTTTTTACAAGGGGATAAACCGGAACTCGCCCAAATTACAGGGGGTAAAAACATATTAACCCTTATTATTATAATGGTGGATTCTGGGGAGCGGTGCGTGCATAAGAAAATCCTAACATAATTGCTTCCTACACCCCAAAAGAAACCAAACAAAACAACACAAAACGAACCAAACGCGGAAACAAACTAAATCATCACTGTCGTACATCATCGTCACCACTGGAATTTTCAATCTCATCATCATCACCGTCGTTCATCATCATCACCACTGGAATCTTCAATCTCATCATCAACATCGTCGTTCATCATCATCACCGTCATCATCACCGTACCGAAATGCCAAAACCATTTTGCTAAGGAAATGGTTTATGTGAGTTGTACTCCAAAATCATTAGATGTAGTTAATGGTTTCCAGCAGGTGAAAAAAACTAAGGACCTAGAGTCATTGTCATCATTCAGTTTTGGACTGACACAATTGGAGGAGGAGGAAAGAAATGGTTTATGTGAGTTGTACTCCAAAACCATTTTGCTGTGGAAATGGTTTCTGTGAGTTGTATTTCAAAACCACCAAAATCTTCATCGGCGGTGTCTTCTTCTTGAATAGTAAATTCATTTTCCAGCAATTCTCAACGGAAATCAAACCGAAATCAAGAGGAACAAGGTTTTCAACAACAAACAACACAGAACCGGATCGTTCAAGCAAGAAGAAGAAGAAGTCGAGGCCGGAGAGAGATAACTCAGATCGTTCAAGCTAACGTCAGCACCAAGGACTGGAGGTAAATAGAGGTAGTTTCTTTTTCGTCTCTTTGTTTGTTAGATCTATAACTTGTGAAGCTTTGTTTTGAAAAACTAAGGCCGAATTTGTACTCTACATGAAAAAGATATCTAAATATGGATTTTTTTTGGATTCGGAGTTGTTTTGAAACTCCGGCACGGTGGTGCACCACCGGCCACCGTGCCGGAATCGTTTTGTTCGCCGGAGAAGGAGTGGCTGGAGCTGTGTTTTAGTGAGAGAAATGGTGAGAGAAGCAAATGAAGTTTGATTTGGTGTAGTTTGAGAAGCATAGGATTATTACACGTGTACACTAAATCTGATGGTTGTGAAGTGTTTATGCACTGTGCATAAGGATTTCCTTATGCACCATAACTTTTGCCTTTAGGGTGAGGGATCAATTAAGTCCCTCACCGGTGAACCACGAAGAAATTACAGTTGGATTTAATCAATGGATCATATTTGTTGGAACAAAATTAAGAACATCTATATTTTCCACACACAATTTTGTCTCATCTCTTCTCCTATCCCTGCTGCTAGTTCCATCACTGACCCTTCCTTTCTCTTGTATCAACGTTCTTCTCCTATAGTATAATTTTCATCTTTTTAAAAATGATTCTTCCTACGGTATAATGATTCTTTCTCTTGTTGTTAGTTCCATTATATTTCTTATAGTTCCATTTTACAATGATTCTTCCTATAGTATAATTTTCATCTTTTTCAAAATAAGAAATTAGGGTTATCAAAGTCATTATAGGATTGAATTTCATGGTAATGTTGAACTCAACCAAAAGTTTTAGCACGCATGATCCAATAAAAAAAATATAATTATCAAAAGAAGGCAAAACAAGAAAACCCAAACATGTTTTATTCCATGAATTCACTTATGGTACGTTTTAGAGATTAAAAAGGTGTTGGTCAAAGTGGACTTTATTCCCTTGAAGATTAAATCATACCTCAAGCAATGAATGTGATTTTTATTCGATGAAGTATGGTTATTTTCATAGTTATAAAACTAAGGGGTGCTTAAGAGATTGTAGATCTATAATGATAAATGGGTATACCAAGTGTGGTATTATTTTGGAAGTTATTTAAAACATCAGATGTTGAGAATTGAGAAAAATAAAAAATGATGATTGGGGGTGATGGAACGTATTAGGAGGAAGAAGAGAAGAGGTGGGAGAGATTGTGTGTGAAAAAGTAAAGATGCTATCAATTTTATTCTGAATGAATCTAATCCATTGATTAAATCCAACCGTAATTTCTTCGTGGTCCACCGGTGAGGAAGTTAATTGATCCTTCACCCTAAAATCCACCTATTATAATAACTTCAAAACTAAATATTCGTATTTTTGCTTTTATTAACAATAAACGATAAAATATTAAAATATAATATAGTTAATCCCTTTAAATTAACGAATTTTAGTCATATATCCTTTTTTGTTTGAAACAAACTGATGTGACAAGTAGAGTCTGATGTGCCACATACATGCTCATGTGGCAAAAATTTAGTTTAGTTATAAATTAGAGGACCAAAATATAAAAAAATAAATATTATTATTATATTATAACGTCAAAATTAAGGGCCTGTTTGGATCACTTTTGTTTTTTAGTTTTTAAAACTTGTTTTATTGATCTATTTTTGAAAACTCTTTTTAAAAGGGGAATAGGAAAAAAAATTGTTTGGTGATGCATTTTTTCAAAACTGTTTTAGAGATGAGAAGATGAGAAAATCCGTTTGGTAATCTAATTTTTGAAATGTGTTTTTTAAGAAGAGAAATTGTTTTTTTTAATCTAATTTTTGAAATTTATTTTAATATATTAAACAAATAAAAAGTAATGGGTTGAAATTCATTAAATTTTATTTTTTAGAATAGGAGACCAAAATTGTATGTAAGCCTGGATTAACAAAAACTATGCTTTCATATGTATAAGCTTAGATTAACTAAAATATGATTCGTGTAGTCTAATAACGGTTACCTAATAGCATGTGACAAATTTTAGATATGCTTTCATATATTTTTAGAAAATTATGTTGAGTCATTATATTATTCAGTGTGACATTTTTTAACAAAAACAATGCTAATTATTAATTTATCTTCTTTTTTGTTGACAACAATGACCAAAACATAGTACAGGCGTTCATGAGAAAAAGATAAATCATATTCTAACAAAAATTAAGAAATTTAAAAAGTAAAGAAAACTGTGAACACGATCAAACAAAAAAAAAACCTTGAATTCATAGTTAGTCCACGTATTAGCCTAAATTGTTTTAGAAAAAAAATCAAAGTTACAATTTATTACAGTTTTGCCATTAATGAAAATTTACACGTTTCTCCGTGTTTTTGGTTTTTAAAAAGCTAAAATTGAAAAGCAAAACAACATATATCAGTTTTAGTTTTTTGCTTTTAAAAACAGGAAAACTTAAAACAGTTTTAAAAAACTATATTGCAAAACAATACTTTCAAACAAGTTTTTAATTTTTTAGTTTTTAAAAACAGAAAACCGTTTTTAAAAACTGCTATCAAACAGGCCCTAAATGTTTGTATTTTCGCTTTTATTAACAATAATCGATAAAATGATAAAATATAATGGCTAAAATATGTAGTTAATCCCTCTAAATTAGCGAGATTTGGTCTTGTATCATTTTTTGTTTGAGAACAAGCCTTCAAATATCAAAATCGTATGACTTTAATCCTTGTTGTTATTTGTCGTTAAAAACAAGCTGATGTGACAAGCAGATACTCACATGTCACATGTTGATGTGGCAAAAATTTAGTTTAGTTATAAATCAAAGGACCAAAATATAAAAAAATATAAAATAATTATAAATCAGATGACCAAACAAAAAAAAAACTCACCATTTTAATATTTATTAGATATCTCATCATTATCATCACTTCCTCCTCCTCCTTCTGCTCCTTCTCTTTCTCCTTCTTCTTCTTGATAAACTTGTAGAAAAACATAGTACGATCACAAAATTCTATGTTTTTGGTGGATTTTTCATGGTTTCTAGGTCATTTTCCCTTCTTTTTTGACCTTTCATGACTTTTTACCGAGTCCTTACAAAACTAAACTAAAATACAATCAAATTCACTATTTTGACTCTAAAGTGGAGCTAAAAACCCTATATAGACAAGGGTAGACAAGTGTCATTTTTCGACAAGAAATTTCAACTAAATCGACAATTGTGTCGAGGACGTTTAGTCCTAGCACTATTTCAGTCATGTTGCATTAGAAGTGTTGGTACTGCAACCAAGGTCGACCTCGGGTATAAGCTCAGGGTGCGGCAGCTTAAGGTTCATGCCTGTAGGTGGGACAAAAAATATGTATGCGGGAGTGTATATAGCAAGACCTGTTTTATAGGGCGTATATATAGCCAAAAAGCACCAAGAGGCAAACATTTATTAGAATTCAGCCCAATAACTCTTCATCTTTTTTTCACAACTCAGCAAAATTTCCTTTTCATACCCCCAATCCATCGCTTTTATTTTCACACCCCAACATTTCCTTAACCAAAATGTAAAATTGGGAAGTAAAACCTAAAACGAAGAAGCAAAACTATAAAATGCATAATCTCTTCTTGTTTCGCATCCAAATCCAAATTGGTATTTCTTCTTTTCTGCTATTGATTCTCGCAATTGATTGCATTCTTACTCTCTTTCATACTCTAGTTTATGATTTTGTTGTTATAAACTTTATTCTCGGGATTTGCTATAAAGTTTTCAACAACAGATATTTGATTATCTATCTCACAATATCAAGCAACAAAGATTTTTCAAACTCATAACTTTTCATTAGATTTCTCATATAAATTGCAGAAATTGCGAATTACAAACAAATTTCAGTGATTTCAAAACATTAGTAACTTGGATTGTTTGCATAACTGGGATGTCAACCACTATAATTGATGCATGTTTCATCCATCGTTTATATAAATAAAAATGTAATGTATTATGCAAGGTGTTCTTTCTGAAACTTGCCCTAATACTCATAAAATGTCAGGAACAGGACTGACTGCAACCAAGACTCGTATGTTATGTCAATTTACGATGGACAATAATATGGCATAGATACAATGAGAGTCTAGATTTTGGTGCTAGTTGTACTTGTCTAGATGATTTATAACTCCTACAAAATTATTTTGGAGTTTATTGTACAAGGCACATTTTGCAAGCATAATGGAATATCAAGTCAATCATGCACAATGATAGTTGTGTTTAGTACCTATTGAAACATGTGTGGAAATTGAGTTAGACTAAACAAAAGTTCCCACATTGGAAAGAACTAGTGTTGTGTGAATTGAAAAATGTGAAAGTTCTGCATTGAATAGATCAAACGCATTAGTAATGTTTATATAGTGGGTGTGTACCTCTAAGGAGTTACATAATTATATGAACAAAGTAAAGCACTGTGGAATATATATATCATTTTCAAATTTTAAATTAAATAATTAATCTAATCATTATTAGAAAGTACTTTCTTAGTCCCTTAAGTTTTGCTTCTTTAAAAAAAAAATTTAGAATACAATCTAAAATAATTTAATGCACAATGTAAAATATTTTGGTATGCAATCTAGGATACTCCTAATATAGACCCATATTTTTAAGGTTGAACTATGAACCCTTTTATCTTACCTGCTACTACCAGTTTCTAAAAAGAAAAAAATATATTTAATTATTGGTAAAGTGTCCCTAAAAATAATTATTGGTAAAGTGAATATTAGGTATTGTTTTTCTCAACCAAAAAAATTCAAAGAATGTTGATATATGGGTTTTCTCACTCTCACCCCAAATTGAATGAGAATATTAACAAATCTCAATATCAACATGTTTGTTGGATGAAGCGTTAATCTGCAAATTAATTTCATCTCGTTCAAAAATTCTAAATTTCTTTGCACTAAACTCCTTATAGTGTGAGCACATCTAGGAATGAACCAACAGAAGGGAAAGGGCTTTTTCACCTCAAACCAAGTCAGATTCAAAGTCCAAAACTGCATAACGTCCTTTTGCTAGTAGTAACATAATATTTTGTGCCAACTTTATTGTTGCCATGACCAAACTGGGTCGAGCTGGTGTCAAGAATTCAATTCGCATAATAGGAATTATATTAATGGTAAAAAGTTATATTAATAGAGTACATTTTATGAACACAATTTCTTCTTGTTCTTAAAATAATAAGCACCGATGGTAGTTAATTTCTTTCACAGATCTCATGATTCATTAATTTTTTCGGGGTGTGGGGATGAAGGTGGATAAGACATACAAGGAGAAGAAGTAATGAGTTCATGAGCTAAGAGTGATAGAGGAGGAAACTGATTATAAAAGGGCATAAAAGTAATCACATTTACCGTAATTAAAAAAGATTTTCTTACTATGTGGGACCATGAAATAAAATTGAAACATGCTATAGAAGGTTAATTAGAGGGGAGCATTGGTGGACCTTTAAAAGTAAGGACCATATTAGGGGCTTCCTGCAATCTAATATATTTGTTACTTGATCTGAAATGTATTTTGGTACATAATATAATATATTTTTGTACTCAATATGATATGTTTTGCTACTCAATCTAAGATATTTTTGTACTTAATCTAATATGTGAATTACATGTTCCCAAAGTAATATTTGAATTACTTGTTTAGAAAGATCCGCACATATTAGTCGTAAATTTTCTCTAAAAATAGAGAGCTCGCATAATTCATTCCACACACTGAAAAGTATTCTAAAACTTCAATAAAACTAAATCATTGACATTGATCCTTTAATGATACTCCCCCTCTCTTGTATGTCTCCCCTTTAGTTTTGCACTAGGATACCCTATAAATAATTGTTATAACAAGACGCGGGAATAATAACAATAATAGTAAAAGACAAAATGAAAAACGACATAAGATTTAAAGTGGTATCCAGCAATGTGCTGACTAATCCACGGGCAAAACCACTGAAAAGAATTCACTATAATCGATAATTCAGATTACAAATATTGAATAGTAGAGGTAATGCCAACTATAGCAAAACCCACTAACTATTGGTGCAAGAAATAATAACACACAAAGCTTTTATTTATATGACCAAGTCTTTGTATATTTCTTCATATTATCTGACGTGAGACATTTTCCCAACACTAATTCAAGACATATTTCAACAATAATTAAGCACAAAACACAAACGTACACTTTCTCCCCCTTTTGACATCATAAAAAAGAAGAAAAAGAGTAAAATCCAACGGATTGTAATATAAGGAAATAGATTTTATGTAAAAATAACTTATCTTCTTCACAAGGAATGTTCAATCCTTCACATTATTTTGCACATATGATATGAGATCGTAAATTTTAAAAACAATAATTTCTAATACAAAACAATAATATTATATCATCGAACATTCACTTGATGATATATTTAAATAACCTAGCATACATGCATATAACATGAAGAATTTTTTACCTTTTTCTAAATCCACTTATGCATCAAAAGCTTTTCTTTCTAAAGACACAATTTCTATTGTTTTGCATAAGTTTAGAAAGATTAATACATTATTCATGTAATTCACGAAAAGCATTTTGTAATTCCGGTATATCATCTTTTATTATTGCACTATTAAAGTGCCAACCAATCTCTCCCAAATTTCCCTCCTAATCCCATATTTATTGCATTGTTAAAGTGTCAACCACCCCCACTAAATCTCAGCCGTTACTCTTCTCCCACATTAATTAATTGCTCCCTCTACTACAAAAACCTGCAACACTTGATCTTTCATATACCTCTGCTCCATTTAATTTAACTAGGTATATAACCCGTGCGTTGCACGGGTTTGATTGAAAAAGTGCTTACAATGTATTTATAAATGTGAAAATAAAAAGTGTGATAAGTATTATCTTATATAATTCAATGATTCATAATATTATTTTATCAAATAATTTATAAATATTTTTCAAATGTAGTGATATGATTATGGGTAATATTAATTTATATTAAAATATGAGTGTTGTTTAAAAACATGAGAATTTATAGAAATTTATATCGTAGGTTTATTTAAATATTTTAAGGACAATGAACATAGTTTTTGGTGGATCTTGTAATATTATATAAGTTTAAAGATATGTCATATTTTTTGCTCAAAAAAAGATATGTCATATTTTATTCGAATAGTGTAATCATATAAGAGCATTATATTTTTTTGAGATCGAAATTGTGTAGTCATGCCTTTTGTCAATATTACTCATAAAGGTTGAAGTAAACTTTGGTTAGCATATGATTAAATTTTGGTGGTTTTTTTCTTCATTTTTTTATCATGCAACGTGACGTAATTGCTTACTTTTATTGTCCTATATCTTATTTAAGGTCTCTCATATTTATTAAAAAGATAATTCTTGTCCTTAAAAAAAAGACAATTCTTGTGTTGATAAATTAACATCTTTTGAAGTTGTTGTTAAAAAAAAAAACATCTTTTGAAGTTTCAAATGAAACTTCCACTTTTAAAAACCTTTACCGGTTTGGATTTTTTTAGTCAACGATTAGATTTACCTTCTTATTACTCTGTGTAATTTTTTTTTTTTTTGAATTATTATCATGTTTGTCATGTTCTCTAATGTTTTTGTTTCTCTCTCTTTTATTACTATGGTTTCCTATATAACATTATTATAGTGAGAATATAACACTATTATTTTCAAATAAGATTTTTTTTAGTACAATTCAATCATATATAAATATTAATAAATATTAATAGAATAAAGAGGGTGGAATTTTTATGTAACTGAAACCTATGTAACTGCAGCTTTTCTTTCAAAAAGAATGTAACTGTAGTTTAATTATATTAATATTAGAGATTATTAGATAAGAGTAAGCAAAAAGTTTTTTTAAAGAGTTTCACATAATTACAATTCTAACTTAATAATAGTTGCGATGCTTTGTGATTCAACCATTTGTTTTTTATAGTATGTGATGCAAATCTAAAAAGTGCAAAATAAAGAAAATAATAGTCAAATAATCTATGTGATATAATTAAATTAAGAAATTGAAAGAAAGACACAAAAGTAAAATCCTCAAAATTGCATACTTTTTTTTCTTTTAATTTTAGCAAGGAGAAACTAAACTCAAACCATGTATTGTCAATTGCTAAATACACCAAACAAAACATTAGCAACAACCCAATATAAAATTCCTCTTTCATATATAGTACACATTATATTTTCAATTGTAACAACATATTTTCTCCCTCTTTCAAGGAGGAAGAAAATAAATTGAAACATCATATTTTTAATTCTCAAACACATGAAACAAAACCTAGAAGATGAACACCAAACATTTGTGATTCTTCTTGCAAAAACAACCCAATATAAAATCCTCTTTCATATATAGTACACAATATACTTTCAATTGTAACAACATATTTTCTCCCTCTTTCAAGGAGGGAGAAAGTAAATTGAAATAACATATTTTTAATTCTCAAACACATGAAACAAAACCTAGAAGATGAACACCAAACATGTGTGATTCTTCTTGCAAAAGACACTATATATAGTGAAATATGTAGCCACTATTTATGCCACTATGAATGTATGTTTGTTGGAATTTTGTAAGCCAAGGAATTTCAATCAACTATAACAGCCTAGTAAAATCTCACGTTAAAACAATTTAGTGGAGGAATTACTATACTAATAATGAATTAAAAGAGATAGAATTAGTAGTGGCTAATCAATTGGCAAAATATATAGTTACAAAATTATAAATTAATAGAATAAGAGAGGATGTGAAATTGTTAATAGTTTAGATATTGTAGTTAATAAGAGAGTGGAAATGTTTCAATAGAGAATGAGGAATTGAAGCTCATTTAGACATGCCACATCATCACAACTCTTGCATAAATAGCTCAAGTTTAAAATTCAGAGGTATATAGATACAAAAGATAGATAGATAGATATATAGATAGATTGTATACAGGTACACGTTTTCTTTTTTCCCAATGCATCAAATACAATAAATTGATTGATTTAAACAAGGCACTACATTTCTTATTCCTGTACAACCTTTAGATTTCTAAACACCTCTTTTGCAACTCTCTCATCTCTACTTACCTTCATTCTAATACACCAACCTTCCTCTGCCAATGAACAAAATTTTACCTCCATGCCTTTTCACCGTTGCCTATCTCCTCTCATCACTCCCTTCATCGACTGCGTCGGAGGCTTCATCGGTTTTCACCTATGCGAAAAATTCATGTCTGAAACCTCCTCCCACTTTAGATATTTACCATGACATAATCAAACACCTCTTAGAATCTGAATCACTTCCTTGAATAGAATTCATTTTCACCGTCTCAATATCAAAACGATTGATAGAAATTTGGCAAGTGAACCAAAAACTATCGAAGTAGTAAAAATATCGTTCCCACAAGGATTGTTTTTAATTGCAATAAGTTAACTTTGTTACGCAATAGAATGTATAAAGATTATGTTTGTTTTGCCACTAGGCAGAAGATTTGGTTTGTTTTTAAAACAAATAACAAGAGATAAAGTTTGTTATGAAAATATGGAGAGAGATGAGATTAGATCGTCGAATCCTCTATGTTTCCCCTAATTGGTTACTGTACTCTATTCCTATCAATGATTTGCTAGCCCTACGATAGTTAACAAATTAGTCCTAATCAATCCCTTGAGTTAGGACCCTCCTCTTAAACTACAGCCCCTAATTCCTTAGGTGATCTAATAATTCTTGAAGGTTTAAGCACGTTAACCTTATATCACTAATAAACGATTATCCATTCCTAGACTAACCATGTTTATTAGAACAATTTAATTAGGTCTAAGTTAAAAGCTATGGTCAATAGTCATTCATTCTCACGAAATCATGTTCATATGTGATCAAGATATGAAAAGCATTAAGAACCATTAAATTGAATAAAGACTAGAATATCATTAATATAAAATAGAGTTTCATCGCAGCAACATAAATTCAATAGGGTTTACATAGATTCATCTCGGATCCAATCTCTAAGAGATTTAGCTACTCATAATGGTGTTTACAAATAGCATAATCAATGGAAGAATTAAAACATACATGAACTGGCTTAGAGATGATGGAAATCGCCCCTATGCAGTCTTCTGGGTGTTAAAATCGCACTTTAGCTCTCCAAAATCGTAACTACTGTTTCTGAAACCAACTTTTGATTAAATAGGAAATATTTTTGCAAGTTAAAATCGCGTCACGGTAGTTTAAATCGCGCCACGATTAGCCTTAAACCCTAATCCGTGTTCCAGATCCTTCATAAAATCGCGTCACGATTTATAAAATCGTATCACGATTTTAGTCTTCTCACCAACATTACATTCTGCCACGGAAATCGCGTCACGGCTTACAAAATCGTGACACGATTTGTTGCTTTCAGTTCTTCATTAATTCTTGCTTTTAACACCCCTGGGCACTTCAAATTGCTTATGAACTCTATCAAAATGTCAGAATAAGTCTAAAAAATTACGTAATGACAGCATGTCATCACAACCCCAAACTTGAACCATTCCTTGTCCTCAAGGAATTTATTTGAAGTATTGACAGTCGATAGTAAAATAACAATTACCTGATCAAGCAGCGGTTACCAAAAAGTTCATCACCTTATTAGCTAAAAGTGAGTTAGTTTGACTTGTTCGCATCCTCCATACACAACTCCACTCAACAATAAGAAAAGGGTTCACACACAGTCGACATGTAAATCTACATATTACCATAGGCTTGAAAAGTCTCTAATCATCAATCAAAATCAATTGTCAATATACACTTTGAGGTCTTTTAGGGTTATAACGGGGCTTAGGTGAAGGTGGGATGATATTTAGATAAGTAGGCTACACAAAATTCGAGTTAGGCACTCCTACACAAGTTAAAACATAATTCAATCATCTTTCACCTATGAACACAATTCCTTTCAAGACGGGGCTAGAGAACATTTCTAACTATTGGGACATTCGAGTTTTTTTTTTTTTTAGTTTACTCGGATTTTCAATGTCTTGTCCCTTTTTCATTCTATTTTTCTCATCTTTTTTTTTTCTTCAAGTTCTTTGTTCTCTGGTTACCCCACCCCAAACTTAATTGGTTGCAAATTCCAAAAGCAACCCCAAACTTAATTTTTTAGCAACATTCTAGCATGCCTAACTCAGAAAAACAATATGGGATAAATCCTAAAAGTCTCTAAGTTTGTAATGTAGTTTGTCACCGAACAAAAAGTTCTAAACCTACCGGCTCAAATTGGCTAAGAAAAGGAGAATTTCAACAATAATCAGGGTAGGCTTCAAAGGCTCACAGGACCAAGCACTTTCGCCTCAGTGTATAGTTGACAATGATCAATCAATAGAAAAGAAACAGTGCAAGTTCTAGAAATGCAGCAACATGGAACACTCTATATAAGTAAAATTGGAAAAATAAAATTTTGGCCATGAATCCTTACAGTGTAGATTTCTGGGAGTTGTGACTACCTATCTTTACTGCCGCACACTTCGCCTTGAATCACAAGTCACTCCTCCATATGAACTTTTGGAATACCGCTTGATCACAAAATTGTTACTAAACTGGAAAAAGTCAATTCAACAAACAAATTCGTCAATAATAAACAAAGGTAGTTTCATTACATCACAGGGGACATTAAGTTCCAAAGACTTTGACATAGTTACTACGAAATAAAAAGAAAGTACTAAAATGGAAAAGTACAATAAAAGAAAACAAAACAAAGAGCAGAAAATCAAAGACTAAGCCATCAGTAGCTCAGTCATCATGCATATCCTCCTCATTAGTCCAAGTGCTCGGGTTGCCCTCCTCCTCTTGCAACCCCTCAAAGAAGTTATCACCCGCTCTTCTTTCTCCCGCATCGAAATCATCAACAATTTCTTTCTTCATGTTTGCAGCATATCACTCCTGATGAGCAAAATACTCATTCATGTGTTCCCGCGAGTTGTCAAACCTCTCATAGGAACTGGTGATAGCTCTCCTATGCAGCTGAGCTTCAGCAGCAAACTCTGGTGAGAACCGAGGACGGTTGACCCAAAGTTGATCAGAAGTCTCATTCATCCAGTTGGCTGAAGTGAACATGTACTCCAGCATTGTGGGGTGGATAGGTGGGTAAGGACCCTGCTGGCTTCCCTCGCCTTGTGCCATGTGGGGAGGCTGCTGTTGTGGTGGTTCCTCATGTGCACGCCCTTCTCTTCTTGCCCTCAGAAAATCCTCATATTTCTTCACAAACACATCCATGGTTTTGTCGGTAATAGGCTTGACAGTGGGAGTGTACAAGTCACCCTCAAACGGCTGCACCAACTCCTTCTCACACAACCAATTGATGATGATCCCATGCCCTA
Source organism: Medicago lupulina (assembly GCA_958299785.1). NCBI lineage: Eukaryota > Viridiplantae > Streptophyta > Magnoliopsida > Fabales > Fabaceae > Medicago > Medicago lupulina. The sequence goes on along the minus strand of OY283142.1, from coordinate 69,394,670 downwards.
ACACAGTTTTCTTCCCAGTGGCAATCATATGAATGTTGTTGGCTATTAGTTCACCAACGTTGACAGGTTTATGGTCCAAGATTGCGGACACAGTGAAGACTCTTTTGAGAGGAATCTCCGAAGTACAAGAGGTGCTCTCGAGGGTCTGGATAACAAAAGAAGCCCATGCCTTCGGAACGGGCAAAAAATCAGCATAGGTGAGCATCTTAGCGCTCTTCCAGGTCGCCCCCGGGCGACATAGCTTAGCAATCAGCTCAGCCCATTCACTCTGAAGCATATCCTTCACTTCCCTTGTCATCTTCTGCACCTCGCATTCTTCTAGTGGTGTCAGAACCAATAGATGATTAATAGCATCCGGGCTATAATCGATTGTTTTGCCCCGGATGTAAGCTTGATATTTAGTCTCGGAATACCGAGCATTGGCATAGAACTCCATGATAATCGACTTATTATTTGAGTCTTGCACCATGTTATTCAACTCTTCCCATCCTCGCTCTCTGATCATCGTTTCAAAAACCGAATACTTTGTTAAATTCACCACATCAAACTTCCTCTCTCCCACAACTTCAAAACTCCTACTTTTCTCAAACCTAGCTCGTGCCTCCTCTGAAACAAACCGTTCCACGTTGGTTGGGGGTATGGGGTTTGGTTTTTGTCTCTTGTTAGGGTCGGTTGGATTGGTGGCTTTCTTCTTTCCTTTGGCTGTTCTAGTTGGGTTTTTGGGTGCCATGGTGATGGTTTGTGGAGGTTAAAAGTTGTGGGGAAAGTGAAAGTTTTGGTTGAGTTTTTGTGTGGGGAGTTGAAAATTGGTGAGGGGATGAAAGTTTGTATGTTGAATTGGGGTTGGAGAGTGTTAAGATGGTGAAATTAGGGTAGAAAAGGGATGAATTTCGTGGTTAGGGTTTGAGGGAAAATTTTGGCAGAGTAACAGTAGGAAAAAGGCTGTGGGAAGGTTTTGAAACTGGCTGGGTATTTATAGGCGCGGGCAAAATCGTGTCACGGTTGGGTTATACCGTGACGCGATTTACTTGTAACGGTTTTATTTTTTGAAAATTGCTCCGCAATCGCACTACGATTTGTGTGCCGTAACGCGATTTTGGGACCAGAACCAAATTTGAAATTTTTGAGTGAAATCGTGTCACGATTTTTAGAGGCGTAACGCGATTTCTTAAGGTCAAAGTTTAGGGATTTTGACTTCAAAATCGTGTCGCGATTGTAACTGGCGTGGCGCGATTTTGAAGGCAAAATGAAAAATTGAAGTTTACTCCTAAACTTTACCTTCTTGTGAATCAAAAGTTTTGAAGGCATAGTTGTGTCACACCATCAGTATTGTGTCACAACTATGTTGGCAGGGCTTGCACTTGGCTTTTTCAAAAGATTTTTCCTGCCTCATAAAATAATTTTTTTTTGTATTTTTTTATATTGATGACAATAAAATAAAAGAAAGGACAAAATTAAAAATACCTGAAGGATAAAAATTGGTGGGTTGCCTCCCACCCAGCGCTTCTTTACCGTCACTAGCTTGACTACTACGGACCTTTAAAGGTCCTTTAGTACCAGTCCTACCCTTGCTTTTGGTAGGTCGCCACCCAGATATGGCTTAACTCTCTGCCCATTAACCTTGAAACTTCTGTCACCCTCCGGTGTGATTAGCTCAACAGCTCCATAAGGTGACACACTCTTGACCAAAAAAGGTCCCGACCACTTTGACTTGAGCTTTCCAGGAAACAGCTTCAACCTGGAATTATATAACAGAACTAGTTGTCCAGAGTTAATTTCCCTAAATACTAAGTTTTTGTCATGATACCTTTTAGTCCTGGCCTTATAGATGTGCGCATTTTCATACGCTCTAAGCCTCATCTCTTCAAGTTCGTTTAGTTTCAAGAGTCTTTTCTTACCAGCGGCTACCTGATCAAAATTTAGGGCCTTAATGGCCCAGTATGCTTTATGTTCTAGCTCGATTGGAAGATGACAGGCCTTCCCATAGACTAATTGATAAGGTGAGAGCCCTATATGAGTCTTAAAGGCCGTCCTATATGCCCACAGTGCGTCGTCTAACTTTCTAGACCAATCCTTTCTATTAGACGCAACTGTCTTCTCTAGTATCTGTTTCAGCTGACGGTTTGAAACCTCTACTTGACCACTAGTTTGTGGGTGATAGGGAGTTGCAACTTTGTGCCTGATGTTATACTTTTTTAGCACATTTTCAAGAAGATTGTTGCAAAAGTGCTTCCCTCCATCACTGATCAAGACTCTAGGGGTTCCAAACCTAGTGAAAATATTTTTGTGGAGAAAATTGACGACCGTTCTGGCATCATTAGAAACACATGGTATCGCTTCAACCCATTTAGTAACATAATCGACACAAACTAGAATATGAAGATAAGAGTAAGAGGAAGGGAAAGGCTCCATAAAATCAATGCCCCAACAATCGAATGGTTCTATTTCAAGTATTCCTATTAGGGGCATCTCATTCCTCTTAGAAATGTTACCTGTCCGTTGGCATTTGTCACACCGCCGCACAAAGTCTTGGCAGTCCTTGAACAATGTGGGCCACCAGAAGCCACTTTGCAAGATTTTTGCAGCGGTGCTTTCTCCACTATGGTGGCCCCTATAAGCTGAGCTATGGCAGTGCCACATGATACTATTTGCCTCGTCACCTGCAACACAACGTCTAATCAAACCGTCAGTGCTTACCTTAAACAGATAAGGATCATCCCACAGATAGTGGTTTGAATCCTTGAAGAACTTCTTCTTTTGGGCCGAGTTCAAGTCATCCGGCACTATGTTACCGGCCTTGTAGTTCACCATGTCGGCAAACCAAGGCCTTTCACCAACAGCGAACAGTTGCTCATCCGGGAACTCGGCCATGATGGCCTTTTCCTTCTTCGTCACCTCCTTATTCTCCAACCGGGAGAGGTGATCAGCCACCACATTCTCAACTCCCTTTTTGTCACGAATCTCAAGATCAAATTCTTGTAACAACAGGATCCACCTCAACAGCTGAGGCTTGGAATCTCCTTTTGTCAACAGGTACTTTAGGGCTGCATGATCTGTAAAAACAATGACTTTGGAGCCGATTAGATAAGAACGAAATTTTTCCAAGGCAAATATGACTGCAAGCAATTCTTTCTCAGTTGTAGAATAATTCACTTGATTTTCATTCAAAACTTTGCTTGCGTAATAAATTGCATGGAAAAATTTGTTCTTTCGTTGACCTAAAACTGCACCAACAGCATAATCACTTGCATCACACATTAATTCAAAAGGTAAATCCCAATCGGGTGCAATGATTATTGGTGCAGTAACCAACTTGGTTTTAATCAAAGAAAAAGCATTTAAGCATTCATCATCAAAATTGAAATCGTTTTCTTTGACTAAGAGGTTACAAAGGGGCTTTGAAATCTTTGAAAAATCCTTTATGAAACACCGATAAAAGCCGGCATGCCCCAAGAAACTCCTCACCCCTTTAACATTAATAGGAGGGGGAAGTTTCTCGATAACCTCTATTTTTGCTTGATCCACCTCTATGCCTTTAGCACTTATCTTATGCCCCAAAACTATACCCTCGTTTACCATAAAATGGCATTTTTCCCAATTTAAAATAAGGTTAGTTTCGGTGCATCTTTTAAGGACGGCATCTAGGTGGACTAAACATTGATCAAAAGACTTACCAAAAACAGAAATGTCGTCCATAAATACCTCGATGTTCTTCTCTATCATGTCAGAGAAGATGGAGAGCATACACCTTTGAAAAGTCGTCGGCGCATTACACAGCCCAAAGGGCATTCTCCTATATGCAAAGATACCAAACGGACAAGTGAAGGCAGTTTTCTCTTGATCTTTCGGAGCCACCGCAATTTGATTATACCCCGAATACCCATCCAAAAAGCAATAAAAGGCTTGGCCAGCCAACCTCTCTATCATTTGATCCATGAATGGTAACGGGAAGTGATCCTTCCGTGTTGCAGTATTTAACCTCCGGTAATCTATGCACATCCTCCAACCAGTGACGGTACGGGTGGGTATCAATTCATTTTTCTCGTTAGCCACCACAGTCATTCTACCTTTCTTAGGTACCACATAAACTGGACTTACCCAAGAGCTATCAGAGATAGGGTAAATCATACCTGCATCCAGAAGTTTCAGCACCTCTTTCTTTACAACTTCTTTCATTGTGGGGTTCAGTCTTCGTTGAGGTTGAACAACCAGTTTGTATTCAGCCTCCATATGAATTTTATGCATGCAATAAGCTGGACTAATACCCTTCAAATCAGAAATTTTCCATCCCAATGCTCCTTCATTCTCCCTTAACACCCTCATCAATTTTTCTTCTTCTAAAGGTGTCAAGGTGCTGCTGATGATTGCTGGTTTAGAGGCGTCTTTGCTTAAGAAGACATACTTTAAGTGAGAAGGAAGTGCTTTTAATTCAGGTTTCTTTTCCTCTTCAACACCCAAAGTAGGCGCTCCCTCATACTTGTCAAGAAGTAACTTTTCTATTTTTTTTTATTCCACTTCTTGTTTGCTTGCCTCTAATTGCTTGACACATTCCTTCACCTGAAGATCTTCATCATTGTCACAACTCTCTATAGAATTCACAATTGCTTTCTCCATAGGTTGTGTTGGTTGAGGTTCACGAGAATTGTCTTCAACGATTTCATCAACAACGTCAATCCGATAGCACTTGGGATTTTCAGCTCGATGTTTCATGGCTTCAAAGATATTAAACACAACTTGTTCATTATGGAATCTCAACATAAGCTGCCCCAATTCGACATCAATTAAAGCACGACCAGTTGCAAGGAAAGGTCTCCCTAGAATGAGTGGTGTCTCATCATCTTCAGCCATATCCATGATAACAAAGTCAGCGGGAAATACTAACTCATTAACCTTTACGAGCACATCTTCTAGAACACCAAAAGGATAAGAGATGGACCGATCAGCTAAAGTGAGGGTCATTCTTGTTGGTTTTGGTTCACCACATCCAAGCTTCTTTATCATAGATAGAGGCATCAAGTTGATACTTGCCCCTAAGTCACATAAAGCTCTACCAACCTTCACCGATCCAATAGAACAAGGAATAGTAAAGGCACTTGGATCTTTCATCTTTGGTGGAAGTTTGTTTTGGATGATAGCACTACAGTTTTCTGAAAGAGCTATGTTCTCGTCATCTTTTGGTTTTCTTCTTCCGGTTAATAACTCCTTCATAAACTTTGCATAAATGGGCATTTGATCAAGGGCTTCACTAAAAGGAATATTCACCTGAAGTTGTGAGAAAAGTTCCATGAACTTTTTGAATTGGCCCTCCTCTTTCTTTTTCTTTTTAGCTAGATGAGGGTATGGAAGCTTTACATAAGATGGTACAACTTGTGGTTTATCACCATCTTTCAAAATTTGGCACCTAGACTTCCTCAAGATAGAGTCTTCATCTACTAATCTCTCACTTTTTTCTCCCTCTGATTTTTCCTTCTTTTCTTTTTCAACTTCTCCTTAATCACTTTCTTTTTCAACTACTCCCTCTATTTCTTTTTCAACTTCACCATCTATTTCTACCTCCTCCGTCACAACATCATCAACTGTTTTCTTAACTTTTGGAACTAAATGTGTGAGCAGCTTTTTGCTCCTAAGTTCAATAACATTGCATGTTTCATTTTTCGGGTTATCCTTAGTATTACCTGAGAATCCTCCCTTGCTTTGTTCAGCCAATTGTTTAGCCATTTGCCCGATTTGAGTTTCGAGCAGCTTCCTTGAAGCTTCATTGTTCTTTCTCTCAGCTTCTTGGCTCTTCTTCATCTCTTCAAAGTTACTTTGAGTCATCTTCATGAAATTCACCATTGTTTCTTCAAGAGCTGAAGGCTTTCTCGGTTGTTGTTGTTGTTGTTGTTGTTGAGGATTTGGAAGTAGAGGGTTTAGAGTGTTGTTGTTAGAATAACTCAAGTTGGGATGCTTGTTAAACCCGGGATTGTAGTAAGGATTTTGCCTTTGAAAATTCACATAGTTCACAAATTCCTCACTAAATCCTTCCGGTACACATTCACCATTTGCATGTCCTTCTCCACATAAATCACATTTAACAGCCGCTACTTGTTGCTTGTTGGCCATGGTGAACCCTTGGAACTCCTTAGTTAGAGCTTCAATTTGCTTGTTCATGGCTGCCTGGTTAGCTAGAATAGATGTAGTGTCGCTGACCCCGTATACTCCTCTTTTCTTCTTCTCCGCATTATCACGGTACTCATTTTGAGCCATGCTTTCAATTAAGGCTTCGACTTCATGATCGGTCTTGTTTTTAAGACTACCTCCAGCTGAGGCATCTAAGAACATTCTAATGTTATGTATCAAGCCTTAGGTGAAGATTTGGAGGTATTGCTTCTCAGAAAGTTCATGATTTGGGCACCTCTTCAGCATTAATGTAAATCTCTCCCATGCATCATATAAAGATTCAGTCTCCCCTTGCTTGAAATTTTGAATCTCCATCTTCTTCTCCCAACATTTGGACATAGGAAAGTACTTCTCTAGGAACTTCAGCTCGAGCTCCTCCCATGTTTGAATGGTACCACTTGGTAAGGTTAGCAACCAATCTCTAGCTCTTCCTGTAAAGGTGAAAGGAAATAACCGCATCTTCTTCTGGCTATCAGTAACAGTAGCTGGAGGTACGCAGAATTCACAAGTCTCTGCAAACCGACTCAGGTGCTCATGTGGGCTCATGGCTTCAGTGCCATCAAATTGCTTATCTCTCAACCCATTCAGAACGGTGCTCTTGATGTCAAAAGCAGCAGGGTTGGCAGGACGGAAGGTGTGTGTCAGTTGACCACGGTGAGTAGCTAGCCCGTAGTCTCCCAACTTAGGTCTCGGTTCGGCGTCTCCCATGATACTTGGTTTAGGAGAGATAGACTTCAAGGATTCAGACGGTGGCGGACTAGGTGACCGCCCTTTTTCGATTGGTGGGACTAACTTTGACAACCGAACAACTTTCCGATTGGCTCTTGCACTCCTTTCTATTTCCGGATCGAATTGTAAATCGTCCTTGCTTTGTCGACCTCGCATAAACAGCAAAATACCTTAGTAGCACTGCACAAATTAAAGTACTGAAATTTTTTTTAAAAAAAAAAAGAAAATAAATTGCAGAAATCCTAAATTATAACAAAATTGCCTTATTGAAATAAATCAACAATCCCCGGCAGCGGCGCCAAAAACTTGATAGAAATTTGGCAAGTGAACCAAAAACTATCGAAGTAGTAAAAATATCGTTCCCACAAGGATTGTTTTTAATTGCAATAAGTTAACTTTGTTACGCAATAGGATGTATAAAGATTATGTTTGTTTTGCCACTAGGCAGAAGATTTGGTTTGTTTTTAAAACAAATAACAAGAGATAAAGTTTGTTATGAAAATATGGAGCGAAATGAGATTAGATCGTCGAATCCTCTATGTTTCCCCTAATTGGTTACTATACTCTATTCCTATCAATGATTTGCTAGCCCTACGATAGTTAACAAATTAGTCCTAATCAATCCCTTGAGTTAGGACCCTCCTCTTAAACTACAGCCCCTAATTCCTTAGGTGATCTAGTAATTCTTGAAGGTTTAAGCACGTTAACCTTATATCACTAATAAACGATTATCCATTCCTAGACTAACCATGTTTATTAGAACAATTTAATTAGGTCTAAGTTAAAAGCTATGGTCAATAGTCATTCATTCTCACGAAATCATGTTCATATGTGATCAAGATATGAAAAGCATTAAGAACAATTAAATTGAATAAAGACTAGAATATCATTAATATAAAATAGAGTTTCATCGCAGCAACATAAATTCAATAGAGTTTACATAGATTCATCTCGGATCCAATCTCTAAGAGATTTAGCTACTCATAATGGTGTTTACAAATAGCATAATCAATGGAAGAATTAAAACATACATGAACTGGCTTAGAGATGATGGAAATCGCCCCTATGCAGTCTTCTGGGTGTTAAAATCGCACTTTAGCTCTCCAAAATCGTAACTACTGTTTCTGAAACCAACTTCTGATTAAATAGGAAATATTTTTGCAAGTTAAAATCGCGTCACGGTAGTTTAAATCGCGCCACGATTAGCCTTAAACCCTAATCTGTGTTCCAGATCCTTCATAAAATCGCGTCACGATTTATAAAATCGTATCACGATTTTAGTCTTCTCACCAACATTCCATTCTGCCACGGAAATCGCGTCACGGCTTACAAAATCGTGACACGATTTGTTGCTTTCAGTTCTTCATTAATTCTTGCTTTTAACACCCCTGGGCACTTCAAATTGCTTATGAACTCTATCAAAATGTCAGAATAAGTCTAAAAAATTACGTAATGACAGCATGTCATCAACGATCGGCAAGGCAAGCAATGTTGAAGTAATTTTCTGAATTGAAGAACAAGATTACAACCAACAAGTCACAACTCACCATACTGTGCTCTTTCAGCCTTATAATCTTGATTAAAATACCTATAAATGTTGGCAGATATTATGCACTTTTGTTTTGATAAATAACTATATTTGAATATATGATAGAATTAGAAAATTCAATGCTCATTTACTTAGTACTGTGTATGCTATGCAGGTCCCAAGATTTATCCTACTGCGTGTAGATAAACTAAGGAGTCATGGTGAGTTTTGTAGAAACATAGGAAGGTAAATAAATTACATTAAAATACTGGTGCATATTATAGCAAGGTAATCACAAGATTTTGTTTGTCATTTTGGTCCTCCAATGTGTGTTTAGTTAGTTAGTTTTGTAAAAATGTTGTCTTTCAAGAGAAAGATGAACCGAATAATACCTCTCTTTTATCATATTGATGAATCATAAAACTAACTACTTCAATGACAAAGGATACCTTTATATATAACTAGAGAAATTAGGAAGAATATAAAACTTAAAAAAACAGCTACCGAAAAATTTAAGATTAGTATCTAAATGACTAAGGTTTAACAAATTGATAACAAACTCATACCAAAAAAGGTTTAAATGGGTAGGTAGAATGGGTTAAGTATGGTTAATAAGTTTAGTATCTAAATGTGCTTTTTGTTGGTCAATTTAGTCTTTAAAATGAATAACAAAAGGGATACTTAGTCTTACAAAATGTAATGGTAGATTTTAAGTTTCATTAGCCCTTCAAATGAACTATTGTCAACTAGAGAGTCAAGTAATATGCCATCTAAAATGGGTATTCGTATATCATGTTGTGCATGTTGACTTTAATCATGTCAGTGCTTTAGTTTATAATGATTTAGAACTGTAAGGGATTGAATGATGAAGCTTGACACATCATTGAGTGGAATATTTGTTTATTCACAAAGCATACTAATTTTGAAGAGGATCTAGCTGCATCTTTCAAAATTTGAGATTTTTTGGTTTTATACATTGATATTTTTTTGCTTTTTGGATTTTGAAGAGAATTTGGCTGGCTATTTTTGAGATTTTGTGGTTCTATAATTTTGAAGAGGATTTGGCTGCATCCTTCAAGTTGCAATAACACTTGCTATAGCACACATGATACTCATTAAAGAGGTGTAAGTTTTATTTTATGCATTAATAGCCAAGTTTTATTTTACTAACTCTAGTTTGATATTGATTGCCTAAATTTAAGTTTTCTCCTATTTAAGTTTTATTTTACGGTTTTTATTTTTTGTTCTTCGTAATTGTTCTATTTTGTTGCGCCATCAAATTTTAATATTAACTCAGACAGCAAAGGCGACAATATATGTGATGCTGGCGAATTGTCGATGAATGGAATGTGATTTGAAGATTTGAAGAGATGGAAATAAAAGACAATTTACTATGTGGAATGTGCCGATTCAAGATAACATAAGCGATCTAACTGTGTACGTATACCTTAAGGTTGTTTTATCTTCTTTCATTTTATTCTATGTTTTTAATACCTCCATGATTGGCTCTAATTGGGTAAATCAATTTTTGGGTACATGTATGATGATGGATTAAGTGATATTGTTGTATCAGGTGAAGTGAATAAAACTATCGGCAATGATGATGATTGTGTGCTTCTAGCCGATGATCCAGAAAACCAAGTTAAATGTGTGAATGATTCTCCAACTAGGTATAATGTGTTGTGTGAGTTGTTGATTTTTTTTCCTGTCATTTCTTCTCTAATAAGTTCAGTTCTTTACTTACTTTGGTGTATACTTGCAGATGGTGGAGCGACAAATTATACCCGTTTGAATGCATTTGAGATACTCATATCCCACCTCTTATGATTTGATAAATCAGGTTAAATCCACATAGGATACTACCAGAAAACTTTGTATTAATTATGTATACCTTTTGTTTTTCACATTTGTATTAATTAATCTAAGTGTCGTTTTTCATTTTTGATTTTATAGTTGTCAAAGTACTCAAACAGATCATATGCTAGCAAGAGATACAAACTTAATTCATGCAGTAGTTATTGGTCATTTTGGTTAATACTTTTAGATTTATTGTATTGAAGCCTAGATTAAAAAGACCACTACATACAACAGTTGTCTTTCATTATTGTTTCTGTTATATGGTATCAGTAAAATGTCATGGTGGATCTCAAAAAATTGTTGGATAGTGTGTCACACGGATCAATATATTTACTTGGTGCCTTTTTAGTTTTTTTATTTATTTATTTTGACAGTCCTTGAATGAAGTTTTTAATTGAACAATGTCAAGATTCCACTACTCATATAGCATTTGAAATGTTACAAATAGAAAGGTAGTACATAAATGAATTCAAACAAGCTTCCTTTTGTTGTTGTTGTTGTTGTTGTTGAAGAATCATAAACAATCATCATCTTAAAAAACTAGAGCTTATCTCTTTATAAAAGATTCAAGCTACGTAGCAGCGTGTAATCTTCACAAACACATATATAATATTCTTTTCATCCAAGCAATAGCATATCACAAATTTGTTAAAAAAAGTACTATATGACAATTTAAGTCCCCTGCATGATGCAACATGTTGACTGTGGCACATCCACATATAGTATTTCACTTGCTATAAACAACTCCTCAAAAAATTATACCCAATAAAATAGCTTTGATGTATTCCTCACCGATATTAATGCACCTTCAAGTTGTTTGTATGGATTTGGTGTATTGGTTCGAAGGCCAATAATTTTGATGAAAGATCATATAACTCACCCATACATCTATCGGGTGCACTATAAAATTCTATTAAATTAAGTCATGTAAGGTCAATCATTTTCTTATAACTTATTTAACATCAATGTAAATATATAATATAACTTATTGATCTCTATTACAGTCGATAGGACCCATGCGATAGCACGGGTCAAAAGTCTAGTTAATTTCAAAATCACTAACCTCATTTTATTCACTATCAGAATTGTGTGAAGTCATTAATGTCATGTTTGCTTCTTCGGTTCCCTCTTGGATGGTTTCTAAAGTATCCCATATTTCTTTTGTTGTTTTACAATTTAAGATTTTAAAGAATTCATCCATCCCTAGAGCGAATGCAATAATATTTTTGGCCTTTTTGTCATATAGAACTTTCTTGTGATCATCATCATCCCAGAATCCTTCTAATTTGATCGAAGTCGCACCATTCCAAACTATAGTAGGAACATAAAGACCATTGTTGACCATATTTCATATTTTCGCACCTTGTACTTCAAGAAATATCTGCAAGCAAATTTTCCATAAATCATAATGTTCATCGATGAAACATGATGGACGGTTTGCATTAGAACATTCACTTAGAAATGGTTTTGTGAAAGACATTTTCCGAAATCAAAAGGAGCAAGTTACCTTAACTCTTACTCTAATGTCAATTGTAAGTTCATATTATAACCTAAGAGAGGATGAGGGGGTGTGAATTAGGTTTTCATATTTATTGGATAATTTTTCTAAGTTTAATGTTCTTGATAATTTTTTTAGAAAGTCATTACGAAGGTTTGAATGGAAATGCAGAAAATAAAGAGATTAAAAGGAAAGGAAAAAAAGACAAGGAAATTATTATGGTTCTTCTATAGGTACATCCACTCCCTCCACATCCCGTGAAAGAATTCAATATGTTAGAATCTTTGTTACAAGCAATCTCACCCCAAAGACCACCCAACAATCTTTCCAACATAAACACATGAAATAAAACTTCTCTCTTGATTACAACACAAACACCAAACACTTTTATTGGACTTTAAATCTCCCAAAATCAAATAACATTTTACAAAAATCACAAGATAACACCTCACTATCTTTACAACAATTCCCGCCAACAATGGTGAGAAACTTTCTACAAAAGTAATTGAAGAATAATAACAATATATAGTTTATCTTTTATCAATATCACTTTTAATACAATAAGAATCTTAGTGCTCAGGAAACTTTAATGAATGTTAAAGTATAAACAAAGTTTTTCAAGAATGAGATTTTTAGAAATAAAGTGATATTGAGAATGTCAATTGAGATAATGAAAGTTATTGCGTTAATTTTTTGGCTTAATTGCACTTTTGGACCCCTATCTTTCCAAAAGTTGCGGTTATGGACCCCTAACTTATTTAAATACAAAACAGCCCCCTATGTTTTGATTCTTTGGCAGTTTTGGACCCCCAGTCCATTGTTGACTCGGTCAATGCTGACGTGGCACCCTAAGTGAGGTGCCACGTGTCAATTTTTTTTTTTTTTTTTTGTCTTGGGGGTCCAAAACTGCTAAAGAATCAAAACATAGGGGGCTGTTTTGTATTTAAATTAGTTAGGGGTCCATAACTGCAACTTTTGGAAAGATAGGGGTCCAAAAGTGCAATTAAGCCTAATTTCTTTAATTTTCAATTAAATTTACAGAGGTTAAAACAATGTTTAGGAAGTAATACTACTTTTAATAAAGATCACAAATGAATAGATACATATTTGAAATGACACCTATTTAAACAAATGAGCAAGAAATTCATTTAAGAAAATACCAGTCGTTGCCAATTAAATTAAAATTAGCCGTTAGAAATCAATTAGATAACTGTTAGAGATTTGATCAAATAGGCAACATATATCTTTTATCTTAAACAAACCAACGGTAAAAAGTTTAGAGAAATGATCAAATATCTGTTGAACAAAATCAAATAGCAGTTGCATAAAAAAAAGATTGCTAATTAACTTGATTATCCTTTACCAAAAACATATGCCAACACAATAAAAAGGTTCATTCCTTTTTATCATACTTGATTATGATCAGCAATTGATAATCAATTATTGCCAAGTAAAATGCATGCTAAAAAACATTTTTAATGGCAAAAGCAATTATGCAATTTTCAAAATTAATTCTCGCCTTTTATGTAAAAATATTTTAACGTAAAATCACATTTAAATAAAAATCATTGTGAGTGTGTGATTTATTTTATAAAAGATTTTCAGGCATTGCTTCATATGGGGTCTTATAAATATGTTAGTGATAAGTTTACTAATGATTTTTGAGCATTCTTAGTCTTGTTAAATGTTAAGAATGATAGTGTCAAGGATAAAGATCATACTTACAAAGAGTATAACAAATAAGCATAGGCCTTAATCTTCATTCTTTAACATGAACCTCCATGATCGTTTCTTCTTTTTGTGATGTTGTGTTGTTATCGTCAAAATCCAGCCAAAGTTAGAAGGAGATCTTCTTTACACCCGTCATCTTTTTTTGTCCATTCAGAATTAAGAGTGTTCTTAAGACCACATACCCTTCTAGATATAATGTCCCTTTGTAATTAAAAATAGTCTTAAAAACATAGTTCCCTTCAATAGTTTATGTCTCTTTCATAATAAAGAGTATTTCTAAGATCATGGTCCCTTTTGAGGTATAATGTCCCTTCAAAAATTAAGAATGATCTTAATAATCCATTCTTCTTCAATTCTTGAAGAAGTTAAAGGTTAGAATGATGGTAACACAATATTTGAGTGGTTGAAATATCATATTGATACTTGGGGATGTTAAAAGTTAGAATGGTGGTAACACCATATTTGAGTTGTTGAAATATCATATTGATACTTGGGGATGTTAAAAGTTAGAATAGTGGTAACATCATATTTGAGTGGTCCCTGTATCATAGTAAAGTGATCACAGTACCATAATTGATTGGTTTCAATATTAATAGAGTGGTCTTAGTACCATATTAGAGGTGTAATTCTCGAACGGTTCTCTACAATGCAATAGTTAATCGCACAGTTGTAGTTTAGCTTGTTTTATCTTGGAAACGACGTGGTGGATAGTCTGCCTTACACAAGGCGGCGTGGTTGATAGTTTGTCTTGCACAAGTGCTACGGAATGTATTAAAGAGAGCGATTTGGATGTGACTCAACCTAGTAACAACTTTAGCAGATGAAAATTCTTTTTCAAAATAGACTTTGAAAATCCAAAGACAACAGTTTGGAAATTCAAAACCAACAATTGTGAGACGGAACAATTGAAATTCCAACAGTTTCTGAACCAACGACGATGTTGGTGGTGGCAGTTGCTGCGATAAAACATTTGTCGAGCTTACAACTTGTTGTCTAAAGAGAGAATAGTTGTAAGAAGAATGAATTTGTATAGTATGTCATTTATAATGACATAGCACAAAATAAAAAATAGCAGCCTAGTTTTATGTGGCAACAATCTTTTGAGTTTTAGCTTTATTTGTTCAAGTTGTTAAAACCCTTAAATTATAGCTGTATATTGGATTAATGTATTTTGAAACTACATACTTGAAAAAGAAGAAAAAAAGAGTGTTCCAATCTTGGATTAATGTATTTTGAAACTACATACTTGAAAAAGAAGAAAAAAAGAGTGTTCCAATCTTGGTGTCAGTGAGTAATGCTTGGTAGATGTAGCGAAATACTTGTTGAGATTATGGCCTTGCGACAATTTTCTGTTCTTGGATGTCAAAAACAATGTTAAAGCCTTCTAACATTGTTAAGATGCCATTTTCTTTGAACCAATAATGATGTTGGAAACATTGTGTTGGATTGGTGTTGTCGAAACACTATTTTTGGCTTGCCATTCTTTTGGATAGACCCGATCAAAGACTTTGTGAATGTGCATTATAAACGTGCTTCAAATGCCAAATGTTAATGTTTCAAGACTATTGCTTGAAGAACATGTCATTAAATTGAAGAACATATCACTAAATATGTCATAGAAACAACTTTTAATGGAATTTATAAACAATTGAATTGTCCTTGTTCTCTTTTTATTCATGAACATGAGATGTACATATACATTTTCCAGCAATAGCCATTGTAATGACTATTAATGTTGTGGTATGTTGGAGGTATACTTTCGATTCTATACCTAATATATGCCACAATGTAGGTGTGGTAATCAAATTCATGTAGGAATCTAAAATGTATCATTTGCAAGTAGTCAACAAAATCATGAGATACCTTATCGCACTATTGATTATAGTTAGGGACGGATGTAGAAATTTTAATAAGTGGGGTCAAGGTCTTTTATCATAAATG
The DNA here is from genome assembly GCA_958299785.1 of Medicago lupulina. Lineage (NCBI taxonomy): Eukaryota > Viridiplantae > Streptophyta > Magnoliopsida > Fabales > Fabaceae > Medicago > Medicago lupulina. Next base: position 69,379,227 of record OY283142.1, on the reverse strand, counting down.
TTTATAAAAACTATATAAATTTATAATTAATAAAGATGACATCGTAATATTGTGCAAAAGTTTAGAAAATGAAAAATTATAGTATTGTTTATCCAAAAATTTAAAATACCTTAATATTATTGCATAATTATATCTGATAAAAATGGATAAAAAATGGTTTCACCTTCAATAATCCTTCAAAGTTGATTTGGTTGCATGGAGGATAAAAAATAAACCAAATACAAAAGAGTGAAGGAGATCCCTCTCCAACCATTGGAGGGTTTGCTCAAATTGGTCTATTGATTTCAATATACTCCTAGGGCTTGGATTTCTCCTTTTTCTTTTAATAAAACAATGCATTTTTTAATATTGATAGTTTTAAGACTCTTGCGTGGAAAAAAGCCTTTAGACTTTGTTGAAATTTGGGGCCTAACTCATCCTCACAAAACCGGCTTGTGAGGATGAGTTAGACCCCAAATTTCAACATGGTATCAGAGCTTGTCGAATTCAAGGGCCACCTACCTATTCACGCACTAAGCCCAAAGAGTGTCCACTGCCAATTTTGACTCGGTCTATGCTGATGTGGCACCCTAAGTGAGGTGCCACACATTATTTTATTTTTTTTGCCCTTGGGGGACCAAAACTACTACAGATGCAAAACTTAAAGGGCCATTTTGTAGTTTTTTTTCTTAGGGGGCCAAAATCGCAACTTTGTGAAAGTTAGGAGGTTAGATTTGCAATTAAACCTAAAATATAAGCAATGGTGAGACTAGAACCCATGACCACAAGCTTAAGCACATGAGGACACACCACGGGAGCATTGTTGTCATTTTGTAAATTATTTAATTTTAACTATATATAATTGTTGCTTTAGTTTCTTACATATTAAAATATATATTTTGGACCCCAACAAATTTGAAGCCATGTGGCATAGCTCAACCTTGAAGGGTTACAGGTCGGCTATAATGTTAACTATACTACTTTGTGCGCAAGTAATTAACTAAGTTGGTTACGATGTCTAGGGGTCTCACATCCCTCCGTCTACGGTGTGTGAATCACAAATTTCTAACATAAACTTGACAAATGTATACTCAACATGTTGTTCAATTTGTTTTAAAAAATAGTGGTCAGGTTGGTCACTTCATAGACCATCTATAGTCGATTTGAGCAAACATCAACAAATATTTTTTATTTTCTTTGATAGATGAATGCAATTAACAAGTATAGATCTCACATTTTTCCCTAAAAAGAAGTATAGATCTCACATTACTATTGATATTTGATCATATATGAAAGAAATAACTTTGATTGTTAGAGTAATAATTTTGGTTTGTGAATGTCCTATTGGTTTCTAAAAATTCTATTTATATCGTAACGTTGGTACCGATGTCAAATTGTTGATGAAGAGTGTACAAACTCACGATTTGATTACATTATCTTAATTTTAACATTTGAATGAATGTAAGAAAGAAAAAAAGAACTACCTCGCCTTTTTACATTTATTTTCTTTTGAATTTCACATGAGTTTACCAAAATAGAAAATGAAATTCCCATAGTTTAATATAACATTCACTTCATTATATTTTTTTTGTCGAATTCACATAATTTCATTTGATAGTAAAAAACATGTCATCTACCCAAAAACCAGCATGTTAAATAAATACACTACCAAATGTAAATACAAATACAATTGACTTTTTTTCATTTTCAGTAAAAAAGAGGACATTTTTTATTTGTAAATATTTTGAGACCGGTCCCTTCAACTTTTTGTTTATATATTATAGTCTTATGAGTTAGATAATAAATTAATTTGTAGTATTCCTCGTTTGTGACCACGCTTCCCTCGTGTTTCATTTATTTTATCCTGCTCTCCACGCTATACTCGCTACATATATAATAATCAATGAATGAATCAATAAATGTATATTGTTAAATTCCATCTTGTTCACCAATAATGATTGAATTCATGAATTCATTTATTTTCACGTATATCACATTTTATATATTCTAAAAATAGGTTTTGTCAAAAAATATATATTCTAAAATAAATGGAAGCTGCAAAAAATAAGATAAAATAAACGGTAATGAAGAGATAACACTTGATAATGCTTATCATTATAAAGATAAATTGAGAAGAATACATGACGGCAACTGCAACTCAGTGGAAGAACACTTACAAGATGTATATGAAAAACACCGACTTAAAAAATGTATAGTATAGTAAATTAAAGAAAAGGCATTGTAGGAGTCACAAAAAAATGTATAGTATAGTAAATTAAAGAAAAGGCATTGTAGGAGTCACAAAAGGATCCATTTATTTATATATAATTTGTAACAATAAATTATTAATATTACAATGAATATACGTTTTTGTTGGTATATTAAAGTTGTGGTCATTGTTTAATAAGAAAAGCTGTGCACATATGTGAAAAGAAAATGACAAAATCGGTATGAGTGGTTTTATTTACGAAGTTATGATGGTCATGTTAACAAATGCTTTAAAAAACATGATTACATAACTCATAATCATGTAATTAATAATAGTATGGCAAAAATGAATAGTTGTAATTAGGTGTCACACTATATATAAAATAATGTAAAATAAACAAAAGGGTGGGTTTGGTTCAAAAAGTAAGAAATAGTTTTAAATTAGATTGAAATAGTTGTTGTGGATACGTTAATAATACAAAAACAAATAATGCTATCTATCTATAAGTAGTGGCAATATGAATGACTCTTTCCTCATATCAAATTAAGGTCTTGCTAGCTACCATAACTTCAAAAAAAAGTTATTAAGATGTGGAGGCTGAAGATAGGAGAGGGAAAGAATGACCCATACTTATTCAGCACAAACAATTTTGTGGGAAGACAAACATGGGAATATGATCCAGAAGCAGGTAGTGAAGAAGAGAGGGCACAAGTTGAAGAAGCTCGAAAGAATTTCTATGACAACAGATTCAAGGTCAAGCCCTGTGGTGACCTCCTATGGCGTTTTCAGGTACCTAATTACTACTTACTACTACTACTACTACTAAGTATATCATTAATCATTATCATATTCATTTCACCACCGACACTACCGAATGAATACATACCATTCTTATTAACAAAAAAATAAAAAAATACATACCATTTGATAGAGCTTCAACAACTCATTATCTTCCTTTCATTCAAATTATCATCCTATGATAAAATGTTTCCTAACAAATTCATATTCTACTTTTATGATTACATGTTAAAGAGTCTCACCGATAAAATATACCTTAAACATATGTTTATAAATGGAAGTAATCATCCCCTCACAAGTCGGTTTTGTAGAATTGTATTACACTTAACCAAAATTTCCAAGATTACAATCCATTATCTAATCTAATCTAATTCACTTGTTAACAATATTTTGGAACTAAGGATATATAGATTTACAATAGTGATACAAATCACAGTATTAATTAAAGTTGTTTAACTTTAATCAAATCTATTTCTAAAATCACACAAACAACTAATTAATGAATTTTTATTTGTGGATAATAGTTTTTACCTAATGTATAAAAGTTAAATTAGTACAGCATGTTCTTGTCAAAAAAGAAAAAGTTAAACTAATACAGCAGGTAACAGTTATCTTTCACAATCTGGTCAAAAAAATCTCTTTCACAACCGTCTTACTTAACCTATTAGGTAACTTTAAAGGTACATATTTTGTGGGAAAACAATATATGCGTGAAGATCAAATCGAATACGTGTGCACTCAAGCATCCCCGACAAATATTGATGTCACAACATCCTATACTTCACCTCTCAAAAAAGAAAATCCTATAATTCACCCATCATTTCTACAAATTTACCAAAAATAACAAGCGTTGCCCAATTTAATTCCTAGATTAGCAATTAAATTAATTGCTTTGTTTAGAAATAATAAATTTTAGCACTTGTTATGATTCCTATAGACAAATTAATTAGGCTTCTATAGGAATCTTACACTTGACTTTATTACGAGACATTGAAATTTATACCTACATGAAAGGGATTTGGATGCATTTGAGTTTTCTAAATTTTTCTACATTTGAACAAAAAATTGTCAAGTGAGAGAAAATGATTTTTTTTTCTCTTTTAGGGAAAAAGTCGTGTAAGTGAATTTATGTTATGTTGTAAAATTTAAAATACCCTCTATTTTAGGCTAAGTACAATAAATGTAGGAAATGTTGATTTATGAAAAGAAAAAGATTGATACACACCCAACACTCATTTACACTTTGACAGAGATAGAAATAGAGAGAATGATGTTATAAATGTGATATATTGTTAATGTGATAAAAAGAAAGAGATAGATAAAAATTGAAAAATGCTAATAAGTGTCTTTGGTGTACTTGTTTAGAAGTCTAAAGAAGAAACTTTTTCTTGAAAATTGTGTGTTCAACACATTAAAATTTCAAAAAGAAACTTTTTTTCCATAAATTTTATAATTTATTTCTTCTTTTGAATCCTTAACTAGTGCCTTAAGGCACTTATAACATAACCCATAAAAATTAAGGCGTTAAGAGTTTGTTTACGGAATCCAAATGCTAAATTAATGTGAGAGGGAGAAAATCCCTCTTTTCTCCAAACTTCCATTTCCAGGATCTATCATCATTATCCATATTCCATGGTTGCATTTTTCAATATTTTTTCTTGTTGGCATTGTAGGTTCTGAGAGAAAATAACTTTAAGCAAACAATAGATGGTGTAAAGATAGAAGATGGAGAAGAGATAACATATGAGAAAGCAACAACAACTTTGCGAAGGGGTACACATCACCTAGCAGCATTGCAAACAAGTGATGGCCATTGGCCTGCTCAAATTGCAGGTCCTCTGTTTTTCATGCCTCCCTTGGTGAGTACTTACTAATATTGATATAAAGTTCTAGTTTCTTTTCTTTTTTTTCATAAAATTAGTATAATCGTGAAATTGAAATAAAGTATAGTAACTTGATTAGTCTATACTTATTTAGTTCTACTAAAAAAAAGAATAGTGTATACAGACACAAGTCAATGAGTCATCGTACTTAATGTATCTTTGATTTAATTCAAGGGTGCATGCATTAGATTATAATTTTAAAAACACCATGTAGTAAAAACCTATTGCACTATTGAATTAAGACTTTTAAAATAATATTTTTTAAATTACGATTATGATTTTTTTTCAGACATGAAGTACAAATTGAGCGATATTCAATTAAGACTTTTTATAAGTTATAAAAAGTCCCGTCATATTAAAAGAAAAATAATTTTTGATGGATTGTTCTCTAAAGTGTCATTTATTAAATTTTGTTGTATTTTTAAAACTTTTTTAAATATAAAAATTCTTACCCTACCATATGTTATTTTTCAGAATTTGCAATCTTTATTTATTTTATTTCTATATATTTCTTTCTTTCTTACCTTCATCTTGCAGAAGTGAGAGTACTACTTGTCAATTCTTTTTTATTACTGTTGAAGTTTGATTTTTGAGTGAAACCACTTTTTTATTAGGTTTTATTTACCTTGGGATCAAAATTCAGGTTATTAGTGTTCATTTGCATAGGAACAAGATGGTTAACACAAAAAAAAAACTTACGATTTGTTTCTATTATGGGATATATTTTTTTAAATAGCACTCTTCTTGCTAGTTTAAATAATAAAAAGTATATTTAAATAAATTTATTATATAAGATTGTTTTATTCCCTAAGAAAAATCTAGAGACCCATTCTGGTCCTCGATTAAAATAAAAGTAATTTTTTTTTTGTCAAGAAATAAAATTTTGTTTTCTTTCTTTACCAATTTTTTTTTGTTTTTTATGATCATATCCTTTCATAAAGGACAATGAAGTCTGCCAATAATTTGAAAGGGACAATTTTTTTTTTGTTACACTTACCCTTTTCTTTTTATTGGTCCCAAGAAAGGGACAATATGCTGCTCAAATATGTGATTAAATTGTTATTCCAATATGATCATTCATCCGTTTTAATAAGTCCGATTTTTTTATGTCCATTCATATCCATAACCATATCTCTTTTTTACTAAACACCATTTTTTTAACTAAATCATATCATAATATATCTATCTCTTTGACTCTCCTTTCTTCTTTTTCTTTCTCTCTCCTCCATTTCAACCAACCAAAAACGCAGGGTCAAATCCTTGTAGTAACTTTTTAATCGGTTTTTAATCGAGTTTTTTTTTTAAATCCTGATATTAAAAAAAACAATATTCATTATAAACCGGTTTTATAAAAATAGTCAATTATTTATCCATAATCATATTTATATTTGGTTTTATGATCGATTTATAATAAAATATGGCGATAGTTATAAATCGAAATTCATATGAATGGTTTATAAATGTATATGGTTTGTCCTTAAAAAAAAATGTATATGGTTTGGTTGGTCAAAATATATTACCATGTACGCAGCACTCCCACAAACAACCACATGCACTAACAAACACATGACACTCAAGTCAACCAACGAATGCCAATGTAATGATCTCTCATTCATTCTAAATTTCTAAACAACCACAATTCTTCTTTCCCTTTCAAATTCATCTTAATTACTAACCTGCCTGCCTTGATTAAAAACACTAATCAACAATAATTAATTTTCTACATTGCAGGTTTTCTGTGTCTACATTACCGGACATCTTGATTCTGTATTCCCACAAGAACATCGCAAAGAGATTCTTCGTTACATTTACTATCACCAAGTATGTGCTATCTACCATTGCTTCTTTTGCTTAATTACCCATAAAAATTTATATTGAACGTGTTATGATTTCATTTTGAAGAATGAAGATGGAGGATGGGGGCTACACATTGAGGGTCACAGCACCATGTTTTGTACTGCACTTAACTATATATGTATGCGAATTCTCGGAGAAGGACCTGATGGTGGTCAAGACAATGCTTGTGCTAGAGCCAGAAACTGGATTCGGGCACACGGTGGTGTCACATATATACCTTCATGGGGGAAAACTTGGCTTTCGGTACCTACCATTCGTTTCTATGCAATATTAAAATTTAACGGACAATATTATGTTACTAATTTGAATGTATCATTTACCTATAGATACTTGGTGTGTTTGATTGGTTGGGAAGCAACCCAATGCCTCCTGAGTTTTGGATCCTTCCTTCATTTCTTCCTATGCATCCAGGTTCAATTCTTTGAATTCTATTGTGCTAATCTTTTTGGAACAATATATATGCGACATAATTATGGAGTTGAGAGTTTATTTGATCTCATTTTCATCGTAATTTAATTTAATTGCAGCTAAAATGTGGTGTTATTGTCGATTGGTTTATATGCCTATGTCTTACTTGTATGGGAAGAGATTTGTGGGTCCGATCACACCACTCATCTTACAGTTGAGAGAAGAACTCCATACTCAACCTTATGAAAAAATTAACTGGACGAAATCGCGTCACCTATGTGCAAAGGTGAGAGTCATTGTCTTTAATTGTTTACAATGTGTGGATTTACACTTACTCTTTAACATAATAATAGGAGGTATAATGATCTATTTTATGTCTCACAGGAAGATATTTATTATCCCCATCCTTTGATACAAGATCTGTTATGGGATAGCTTATACATATTCACCGAGCCGCTTCTCACTCGCTGGCCTTTCAACAAGTTGGTCAGAAAAAGAGCCCTTGAAGTTACAATGAAGCATATCCACTACGAGGATGAGAACAGTCGATACCTAACCATTGGGTGTGTGGAAAAGGTAAGTAGCATAGCAATTAAGCATATTGATCATTTAGCAGTATGCATCGACTGAAGTGAAATTAGCTTCTTAGTTTCATTCGAATATGTCATTTACATGTATATATTATCAGGTGTTATGTATGCTTGCTTGTTGGGTGGAAGATCCAAATGGAGATGCGTACAAGAAGCATCTTGCAAGGGTCCCAGATTACTTGTGGATGTCAGAAGATGGAATGACCATGCAGGTATATATAATTCATCTTATTTCAGTACAAATTATTTATATGCATATTATTATTGTTGTTATTGTAACCGATGTGATACATTCATTAAATAATTTTCCTGTCAATACAATGAAGAGTTTTGGCAGCCAAGAATGGGATGCTGGTTTTGCCGTTCAAGCTTTGCTTGCCGCTAACATAAATGATGAAATCGAACCTGCACTTGCCAAAGGACATGATTTCATCAAGAAATCTCAGGTATGCTTAATTTTGATGACAAACATATGACATGATCACAATGAACCAATCTAGTTTATCCAAATTCCCTCTCCTTATTTACTAATTTACTTAATCAACTAAATGAAAACTAAGTAAATGATCACTTTTAGCTAATTATTGAGCCAAGTAATATTGATTAATAACTAGTACGTAAAATCAAACCTTATTCTAATTAGGGCACATTTATTATTGGCTGCTTGGTGTTCATCGGGCCTTTGAACAGTGTGTGTGCTATCTTTGTCTTCGTGAAACTAATACTCTTATTTCACAGGTTACAGAGAACCCTTCTGGAGATTTTAAGAGTATGCATCGTCATATTTCTAAAGGCTCATGGACCTTCTCCGATCAAGACCATGGATGGCAAGTTTCTGATTGCACCGCTGAAGGTTTGAAGGTATAGACAATGAACAACATAATTTTTTAATAAGCTTTCTCAATCACAAGCATTGAATGTTAATAAAGGTTAAACTCTCTGGTGTTTCAGTGTTGTCTACTTTTATCAATGTTGCCTCCAGAGATTGTGGGGGAAAAGATGGAACCAGAAAGGTTATATGATTCGGTCAATGTCTTGTTGTCGCTTCAGGCAAGTGCTATTAAATTTATTGACATAAACATTTAACTAATTGATTACTTAAATTAATTTCCGAGCTTTGAACTTGCTACTTGATATCTGATCGATGGAAATATTGGGAAAAACCCAAGTCCCACATCAGATAGATGAGACCTATGATGCACGGACACAGACACGAACACGGAACACGACACAGACACGAGACACGGTTGATCTAAAAAAACGTAGGACACGGACACGGCTACGTATATTTTATATATTAATCAAATAAAGTATTTTGTGAGAATAATTTGTCAACTAAAAGTCTAAAACACATCTCAAAAAATGACAAAACATGAATCCTAAAAGATAAATTATAAAAAATACATAAAGTTTAACATATATATAAAAAACGTGTTGTGGTGCTAAGATAAACTTATTTTTCAGCCACAACATACACCATTGGTGTGCCCACAATAGTCTTTTATGACCAACTCATATAGGACATAAAGTTTGACATATGTATATATAATGGGGATATATTATAAAATATATACCATCACCATGTGATAAAAGTTCATACTTGTGTTATTATTATTATAAACTTGTGGTCATAAAGTTCAGACAAATAAGGATGAGTTATGCCCGAAATTTTAGCAGGAAACTCGAGGATACTGCAAATGACTTCGATCACTTATGTTTGATTTATTTATGCTACCTGATCTACTTTTAACACAACTTTATTTTTAATTATTGCAGAGTAAAAAGGGTGGTTTGGCAGCATGGGAGCCTGCAGGAGCTCAAGAGTGGTTAGAAGTAAGTATTGTATTAATATTTACTCATTCATGGATGAAATCCATTCGTTAGTTGATAAACTAAATACCTTTATTATTTATTTTCAGCTACTCAATCCCACTGAGTTTTTTGCGGACATTGTTGTTGAGCATGAATATGTTGAGTGCACTGGATCAGCAATTCAAGCTTTAGTTTTGTTCAAGAAGCTATATCCAGGACATAGGAAGAAAGAGATAGAGAATTTCATCTCCGAGGCAGTTCGATTCATTGAAGATATACAAACAGCCGATGGGTCATGGTATGGAAACTGGGGAGTTTGTTTCACTTATGGTTCTTGGTTTGCTCTTGGTGGTTTAGCAGCTGCTGGCAAGACTTATACCAATTGCGCTGCTATTCGCAAAGCTGTTAAATTTCTTCTCACAACACAGAGAGAGGATGGTGGGTGGGGAGAGAGCTATCTTTCAAGCCCAAAGAAGGTTCGTATTTATTACTAATTAGTTACCAATCATTCGCCGACTTCAACATGAATTGACAATAATGGTGTCTTACTAAATAATAATATTGCAGATATATGTACCTCTCGAAGGAAGCCGATCCAATGTTGTACATACTGCATGGGCTCTTATGGGTTTAATTCATGCCGGCCAAGCAGAGAGAGACCCTACTCCTCTCCATCGTGCTGCAAAATTGCTCATCAATTCCCAGTTGGAAGAAGGCGATTGGCCCCAACAGGTTCATCTCAATCCTTATTTATGCTTTGGCTCATAATAGCAAAATTGGTTATACTTATTAAGTAATGAATGTGGTCTTAAAAAACATGACAGAAGTCATTAGCATTATATAATCAAGTACAGGTGATCCCTATATACACTTGCATAGTGATGGATAATTTAATTTGTCATCTTAATTGTGAGGACACTCTAAAGAACCAAGAAAAATAATCAAATTCAGAATTTTAATATGAAAGAAGTTTAATTGCATAGCATTTTCTATCTCAAAAATCTTTTGAAGTTTCAGTTCTATGTTGAAATCGGAGTTGGATTGTGCACTCACACTATGTATTTAATCCATGGATCACAGAACACATTATCTTTTTATAAATAATGTCTACTGATAGGGGAATTTGATCCAATTTATTTTTAATGGTTTGAAATATATTTAATGTCCAATGATTGTTTTCTTGGTTTGAGTTATCTTACTCTTCCATTGTAACTTTCCAATGTTAGTTCTACTTCTTGTTAGTTCTTTACTAACATAGCATGTCTAATAGTAGTGGGTAAAATATAACCAGTACCACCATCAACGGATCAAGACACCACATTTCCACCAAAACCTTAAAAACATTGAAAAAATGTGTCACCTTTCTTATATATTTAACATTGAACTCATTTATCGCCCGAGCAGTACTATTTACACTTGAATACCAACAATCTCTCCGAATATCACCCATCCGCACCAAGCCGAATCAGGCTTTGTTACCACTTGTTGTGGGAGTGTAGACGAGCGATAGAAGCAACAATAAGCTAATGATCCAGGACCACAAGAGATTGGGACATCACATCTCCATCCAAAATTTTGAAGCACTCACACTTGAAACACCTTTTACATGTACCACTAGTGCACCATATTAGGTCAAACTTCACACTTTAATGTTTAATTTTTTTGTCCTTTCCTAAAAACAATATTTTTTATTGTCATTTTTTTTCTTTTTGTATTATTTTTTTTATTTGTTTCAAAACTCAAACTTTGCACTTACCATCTAAGCAATTAATAAATACCTATTATTAATTTTTGTTTTGTCTTATTTATGGCAGGAAATCACAGGAGTATTCATGAAAAATTGTATGTTGCATTACCCAATGTATAGAGATATTTACCCCTTATGGGCTCTAGCCGAGTATCGTAGACGGGTTCCATTGCCTTCCACTGCAGTTTAACTTGAAAATAAGCTATAAGTTATGAGCACAAAGAGGACAAAGCCATATCAATAAAGAAAGAATCAGTCAAATAAAACCAAATAAGTTGGGCAGTCAAGCCTATTTTCTACATGTGTTGAGATTAATTTTTCTTTTATGTTAGCTTATGTATGTATAGTATAGATAGATGTGTTCTTCCACGTTTTCATTTCTATAATGGATGTCTAGCTCCAGAAAGAACGAGTTCAAACAACCAAAAGAAAAAAGTTGGCCATGTTTGCCGTAGCGATATATTGCAACATTCAAGTATAGGTAGAGTATTTACATATTCATTTTAATAATATATTCTTTTTTTTTGAGTAATTTCAATAATATATTCTTATTCCCCTATAAATTCCTGTGTTCATATTTTTAATGATATTTTAAGATCGACTGAATGGATGTTCTCAATAATTTAACACAATAGATACATTAAAAAAAACATGTTTAGTTATTATCCTAAAAGGATTCTGTATTTCCCGCTGAAAACTCATTTTTTAAGTAATGAGTATTTCTATCATGGGCAAATTTGTATATGTCAAGTAAAAATTCATTTTTAAATAAAAAAGAATGTAAAAAATCATTTGTTTTTTTAATAAAAAAAGATTATTTGATTCTTATATAAAGATGGAGTAAAATGAAGGTTGACTTAGTTGATAAGAAATTGACTTATCATTAAATTGTATATAAGTATTATTAGGTAGTGCTCGCTAGAAACATGCTCTAACCTTGATGATTAGCAGGAGCCCAATTCCTAAATTTTCTTGCATAAAGAAAACGTACGTATATACTTCAAACTCTTAATATGAATTCAGCAGAAAAAAAACTTTTACGATGCATTAGTTTTTTGTACAAAGTAAAAAGCCAATATCATTTCATTAAGATTTAAGAATAATAGCTGAAATACGAGGTAGAAAGTGAAAATTTTGATGGCTAGTCTACAATACAGCTTTTGTCAATGAATGAGTAATTGTATATATATTTTTTTCCTCATAGTAAACTAATCAAAAAGTTTGGAAATAAAAACGAAGATTGATTTTTTTTTTTTTAAGGAATAAGAAAGATTGATATTGAGCAATTATAAAACCAAATTGAGAGTGTGATTATACACGAACTACTAGTTTTTTTTTTCTTTCTCTTTTCGAGTTCCCCAAATTTCGAATCCACCAAACGCATGAAGAAAATTCAAAGTCTCTCCTTTGCTAACCAGAAGAATCAGAGTGGATTGGTAAGTGAAACCAAGTAATGATATTGGTACAATCATTTGATGACAATTTTTGTGATAGCATTCTTTTTTTTAAAGAGAGTTAGAATATAATGTGAATATGCGAGATAGTTGTCTAAAAGTTGTCCTAAAGTGGTTGTACAAATATCATTTTTCAAATGAAACACGCATAAGAAAATCCAAAGTCTATGCTAGCTGCACACGAGTGAATACGCTTTTGCTGGGCTCCATTCTGATCATCACACACACACCTTTCTCTTGCTTAAATATGTATGAAGTATATTTCGATGGGGAATGAATAAATAAAAACAATGTAATGTGCGGCGGAATCAAAATTCCCCTAACTTGGAAGAACAAGGGAGGAGCAACAACACACGCACACAAACACACAAGGGACACCCAAATTTTAACATAGAAAATCTCTCAAAGGAAGGGTGAAAAATCATAGGTAGTTCAAACCAAAAAAATGGCTTGGTTGTAATCAAATAAAGATTCTCAATATAGTGCACAAATTGTGCCAACAAGCAGCCGAAACAACAAAGCACAAAAGCTAATAAATGAAAACAAGGAGATGTGAGGAGCGATATCTCTAGTTTGATCCATACTTGTTTTTGACGATCCATCTAATGAAAGCAAAGTAGTACATATCCTGAGTCTTCTAGCAAAATTTGAGTTGAGTCTGATCCAACGGTGGACGAATTCCAATCTCAGTTTTATGGCTATGAGTTATGACAAAAAAGGTAATTGCTTTTACTTTTTTTTTTGTCTCCTTGGTGATTGTTCTCCTCACCAAAATACTCTCTTCTTATAAGCCTGATATAATCTTTCTCCAGTTATATAAGTGAGACGTATAAAGAACTAAAATATTACGGTCTTCTATGATATGGACCTGAGAGGTTTTTCGTCTTGATATAAGCTTCTACACTTCTATGATACGGACCTGAGAGGTTTTTCTATACTTGCTCATCCGCGTGCACTCTGGCGATCTTGTCGTTTTCCAAACAGAACTTCATTTTTCAAGATGCATGGTTGCTACAATAGATCCCAAAGCATTAAGTGTCAACCTTCCTATGATAAGGTTATAGGGTGACTCTTACCCTCTACCACCATCACCCTTGTTTGAGTGGACTTAGAATCAATGTTGGTGGTGAAAGGTGTGTTGGAACAAGTTGTTATTTGAAAAAATAAGGATTAAGGAGAAAAGAAAATTGCAATCAATTGTAAGAATCATAAAACTTTATTATTTAATCAATCTCACTTACAAAGAATTACAACCATTTAACTTGCTTATATAGCAAGTACATTAACTACCAAATACTAACTAACGTGATACTTGCTATCTAAGTAACAGTTATAGCCTATGTTTGTTTCTCCGGTGGGAATTGACGCCACCACACGTTTAACCAAAAGCTACAATATGTAGCTTCTCAAAATCCACGGCCAAATGGCCTTGGGATGCGAAAATATCAATTTAACCGCGAATCCAAACACTGCTATAAACTAACTCAACTAACTAGTTAACCAACTCTTTATGTTAGTTAACTAACAAACTTTAACCAACATTGAATTAAAACATAAAAAAAAAGTCATTAATGTCTTGAGGTAACCGTGTGAAAATTGTGATTCCTTCTTCATGAGTTTTCTTCTTCTGGAACAGGGGCAGATCTAGGATTGAATTATTAGTAGAACTATTTTTTTTTTTCTTTTTAAGGAAGTAAGACTATAAAGTTTAGGGAAATAAATTACACAAATAAAAATATATGTATTAATCGTAACAAGTCGTCGATCACTTTTTTCTTTTTGTAGTTATGTTGTTCATATTTAAGTGAAATTTAACTTTTTAATTACAATTTAAATAACATGATAAAACAGTTTAAATCAATGTTAAATTCAGAGTAAAAATTCTCAATATTTTTTTATAATTTTTTTGATATAGATTAAAATTATAAGTATAGATATTTGTGACTTTCAAATTTAACAAACTCAACAAACCATATTTATCTTTTCATTTTTTTTTGAAGGAGATATTTATTTATCTTTTCATATTGACAACAATAATATAACAAATATAATAAAAATTCTTATATTTTTTAATAACACAATAATATAACAAATATAATCAAAATTCTTATATTTTTTTTATAACACCAACAATGTCATTATTATAAGAAAATATGTTTAAGGGTATAATTGAAATAACACAAAAGTCAACCCAAAAAAGCTGAAACATGCTATTTTCTTTATATATAGTATAGATGTACGACGTAAGTTGCAAAATCTTTATATATATATATATATATATATATATATATATATATATATATATATATATATATCAGGGAGCATATCCAGTGAGAATGATATTTATATGTGAGAATGATAGGAATAAATATGAACCCTTGGATTAGAAATATACGGATCAGATTTAAAATGTCATTTTTATTAAGTCAACATGTAAGTTTTCCCCTTTCCCATTAAAACTCTGCTTTCTTTCATATCCTGTTCGATTGCACCACCACACCCACCACCGTTAGCGATGCCGTCGGCTGCCAAACCAATCATTGTAGAAGAATTGTTTCCAAGCGAAAATCATCCAATAAAAGTCTGATTAGTAATTACAGTGTAATTTAATTTTTAATTAACTCCAAAATATGAAGGATTTGAGGATGAATTTCAATCAAAAGTGAAAGATTAAAAAGTAGCGATGGAAAACGTGGTGCTCACACATGATGACTCTGTACAAACGCCGGCGAACAACATGATGAGAAGAGGAAGAAGATGGCGGCCAGAATTGAGGAGATCGGTCAAGGGGAAGGAGATGGTGGTGAGAAGGTAGAGAGACACCGTGAAAAGAAGAATAGTGAAGAAGGAGGAAAACAAATGTGTGGTTCACTTAACTAGGCACATTTAATCTCAACAACTCATTTTAAATCCAATGGTTACTATTTATTCCTATCATTCTCACATATAAATATCATTCTCACTTGATATGCTCCCATATATATCAATGTTGCAACACAAATAACATAACAAGTATTGTAGCTTAGTGTTTAGTGAGAGATATTCAATTCAATAGGTTTCACCTCACAAGATTGATTCCTAGTGTGTTTTGTTTTTACAATTTATTTATGTTGTTTATATTATTCTTTGAAAAAATTATGAAAAAAAATGCAAAAGTTGAGAGTTGAACCGAGGACAACCAGGTATGAACATAGACACCACACCACAAGACAAAAGCATTATGATTAATTATATTTCGAAATAGAACATATATATATTATATAATTAGGCTTTGTATAAAAAAAATGGTATGGGCTGGTGTGGAAATAGCCACACCCCACCTTACACAAATCCGCCCATGTTCCGGAAGTATAAATGCTCACATGAGATATATAGTAGTGTGAAAATTGTGTCTTGGTTAGATCAAGTGGGTCATAAAGCATTGCTATTTCACATGGTTTAATCAAGTGAAATTTGTGTTTCCCTCTACCATTAATTTTCACATGAGAAGGAAACACAATTTTCACACTCATTTTTCATTTGTTTTAACCATGTCAAAATTTTGTTTCCTTCTTCACGAGTTTTACCTATTCAAACTCTGAGAAATATACACTACCTTTTAAATCATAATAAGGTATGTACAATTTTAAGAGAATTCATTATTGAAATTCTGGCACATTAGACTGAAGATGTTCTATATTATGTTTCAACACAAGTTATACAGAAACAGATGTTGAATGATATGTTTGGAACATTAAGCTAATCGAAGACAAGCAAAACACAAAACATAAAAGTAAAAAAGGCACAAAGAGTTGTTAACCCAGTTTGGTGACAAACACACCTACTCTGGAGGCTACCAAGCTAGGAAGGAAATCCACTAGTGTAGTCCTTATTCAATAGCTCTCAGCAAACCACGTTTGCACTAATGACCTAGGACCTACCTGTACTGACTTCAACCTAGAAACTCCTAAATTTGAGATCCCATCTCACTCCCTTACAACTGATCACAGACTATGTGATTCTTAGAATACACACACAATCAAATAAGCGAAGTTACCTTCAAACAAAATCTACAACCTTGCTTCAAAGCTTCGGTGTAGTACACAAGACTACCTAACTCTTTGCTTCACAACTTCAGAGTAGTGCACAAAATACAACTCAAAACACAATCCTAAACATGCATCAAAGTGATACACGAAAGGCTCACAATTAACAAAGACTCAAAACCCTAAAAATTCTAATCTTGAAATGACGGCTTCAGTCAATGAATTAGGTCTTGTAGTCTTGTATATATACTGAAGCAATACGGGTCAGATCATTTTGTCGGGCTTCAGATAAAACCGGTGACCCATTTCTCAGTCAACAAAACCAGATAAGGAAACTCCTAAAATGTAGGCACATCTTTAGGAACATATTGATCACCTTCAAGACTTTCCTAAGTCGTTAGCACTTCCTCAAGAAATCAAATATGTTCTGATCTTCTAAAGAAGACACGCAGGTTGACCAACACTAATGAATGCGTGGATTACTTAAACAAACAAACGCGTGCGTAAAATAAGGCAAGGTACAGAACACACAGAACCATGCCTTGATGTTGGAACATTGTGTTTCACATCTGAAGTGTATATTTGTTTTAGGCAAAAGTGAAGTCAACATACAAATATCCAACAATTACAATATGAATAATCATTAGGGTATGTCATAATTGGTAAATAAGTTGGTCTTTTAAACATGTGATCATGAGTTTGATTCTTGATGCATATAAAAGAATGTATATTAAGAGAGAGGTCAAATCCTCGAAAGATATCAAGAAATTGATGTTGGATTAAGTATTTAATTAATCAATTATGGATTGATAGTAATTAATTATTATAAATTAATATTAATATAAATTATGGTCCATTGTATTAAGCACTAATTAGTTGATGAATATGCGTGATTGTGCTATTGTTTTTAATTGAACCGTGATGGATTGACCATTTGGTTAAGCACGATGAGAGGTCTCTTCTCTCAACCGTTTAACTATTTAAGCCTCATTCCGTCAGACGGTTAAGCAAATTAATCAAAACACTAAAACCTAAATGGTGATAAGGGTAATTATTCTTCTCATGATTTCCTCTTCATTCTTCCTCGACGGTTAACTGTTCAAAATTTCATCAATTGAGACTACACATGCAATGTTTTTCCTTTATTGTTATTTTTATGCATGCATTGTCGTTGCTGCCAACTTATTATAAGTGTATAGCACACAAGATAAACTTCATAAATTTGACTTGTAGATTACATGTGTTTGGCGTTGGTTGAGACTTGATACCATGATTCAATGAATGCAGTGCGATTGGTAAATTTATCGCGAGGAGTACTACTATTCAATTTTCACATAACATGCTTTTGGGATGGGATGAAAGCTTTGAGCTAGCAATCAACTGTAGATTTGTCGTATAGCTAGTTTTAAGGATTAAATCTTGAAAAGGTATTTTGTAGTACACTTGAAATGTCAAAGACCTTAATTTATCGTGGTTGTATTTAAAAAAAATAAACATGAGGGAAATAGTACTATTATTATTGTCTTTGTTATTAAAAAGCTTAAAGAATAATACAAGCAACACTCATTACATTATAAAACCAAAAAACATCAAACTAGGAAATTATAGATATCTTAGAAGGCCATACATGGAAAGCTGATTTATGAGCAAATATATAACTCAAAATGTTATTATTGTATGGTAACTTTTTAAGAATCAGAGAGCTTTATGACCTTAGCAAGACAATTGTCTATTGGCTTAGAATATGGGAAACTAGTAAGTGGACATTCAGGATTTATTCGCTCCAACCTACAAAATTTAAGATAAAAATTAATATTCTCATTACTATATAAAACACCATCTATGACTGGTACAATATGAATAACATAAATTATTAATGTAACATGTTGATTTTAAAAAGAAAGTTACAAATAAACAATACTAACTTGTAATTAAGGACAAAATAGTGTAGAAATATAGATATTTCATATTTGGCCAGGTCTCTTCCCGGACAAAGCCTTCGACCTACTCCGAAAGGCATAAAGGTTCCTGATCCTGGGTTATAATCCTACACATATAATCAACTCATAAGAAATTAATTTTTTATAGCTATTAAATCTAATTCTTTCATTAACACAATAACCCAATTAACGCGTACTAAATCTAATTTTTTTGTCAAGTAGTTAAGTGATCAAAATTCACCTTATAAGATGAATAAGTGATGTATCTTTGATTTGAACCTCAAGCCCTACATATTATTTGTGTTCTCCATTTATTATTATTAAAAATATATTTTATTGAAAACCCTAAAGGTCCGCATTTGGACCAATTGGAAATGTTCTTTTTTTCGTGTGAACTAGGTATCCTATGTGCCCATAAAAATAATTCATAAAAAATTATAATATTAGAAATTGTTAATTGAATCATTTTATTATTATTATTATTATTATTATTATTATTATTATTATTATTATTATTATTATTATTATTATTATTATTATTATTATTATTATTATTATGTCAAACTTTGAATTGAAGTCTTTTTTGAGTTGCCTATGCTTACATTCCATCTCGTCGGATTAAATTCCTTTGGATTTGAGTAATGCTCGGGATCCATATGAAGAGCGCTTAGCCAAACTAATACTTTCCATCCCTTTGGTATGAAATAACCTAAAATTATTGAGCAAAAGACATATTAAATTCATTATTCCCTTTCAATAACGAGAAAAAGTAGCTTCTAAAAAGGTGTAAGGAATATAACAAACCATTTATGTTTACATCAGTTGTTGCCTCTCGAAAAGCTGAAAAGATAGTGATATGGCGTATTGTTTCATCAACAATCTACAAGATAAAATGAAAACAACATTTTCTCACTTTGATGTGGTTGTATTATCTGGAATTAAATAATTTTATTTGCAATGTATAAGAAAAGAGAAATGATTGAGTACTCATCACTTTCTATTTAAAATTTTCTCCATTTCTACCATATAGAGAGATATAGACACAAAAATTCTTAAAAATAATTAATGCTAGTAAAACATATTTAATGATATGACTCACCATTTATTTTATGTGTCTATATATATATATATATATATATATATATATATATATATCTAAATGATAGAAATGAAGAAAAATTTAAATGGAGAGGATCTTAACTCAATCGTGATCCAATCTAATACAGATAGAACTAAAAGGTAAAAAGAAATTAATATGGAAATGACACTCGAGACTCTCAACATGAATAATACCCTAAAACTCTATGAAAACAAATATGACAGTTTATATACTACTCATAGTAGGCACGGATCCACATTGCTACAATTGGGGCTGTTGATCCCACGTGTTCACTATTTTTTTAACTAGTAATTAAATAAATTAAGATAATAACCCCACATACAATTTTATGTTGACCTTGCAAAAGTTTGTTTAGTGCACTAGATGACAAACAATTACACCATGATACTGCTACTAAAGAGTAATGGCTAACAAAAATGTGGACAGAGTTTCCGTTGAAAGAGAAAAGTGGGTCGAGTGGTAAGTGATAGAAAATTTGCATTATGAACAAACTTTCATTACAATAGAGACATTCATTTTTCGGTATTTAAATGTAAAAGAAGATAATTGCTTCTAGCATTATTTTATATATTGAGCATACAGATGCTATCCTTTTATACATACAGGAATGATAATGTGCTTATTAGCACAGGCTATACAAATCAACAATTAAATATGGACATTAAACTAAATCAGTCAACTAAGAGATAGTCATGTACTGATGTAATTAGCAGGAGCTATACAAGGCAATAATTAAATATAGACATTAAACTTAATCAGTCAACCAAAATAGAATCAGGGAGTTATTAGGTAGGATCATGATTCTTAACACTCCCCCTCAAGTTGGAATAGATATTGATCATTCCTAACTTGTTGATAAGGTTTGAAAATTGTGGAACGCTCAATGCCTTCGTGAAAACATCTGCTGGTTGTTCTGATGTTGAAATGTGGTAAGTTTTGACTACCCCGGCTTGAACCTTTTCGCGAACAAGGTGACAATCTATTTCTATGTGTTTTGTCCGTTCATGAAATACCGGATTTGAGGCTATATGTAGAGCAGCTTGATTATCACAAAACAATTTAACCGGTTGTCGATGTTCTATTCCAAGATCATATAGAACACTCCGTAGCCAAGTGATCTCATAGCAAACAGATGCCATGGAACGATATTCCGCCTCTGCACTTGAGCGGGAGACAGTGACTTGCTTCTTTGTTTTCCAAGAAATTAAAGAATTTCCAATAAAAACACAATAACCTGAAGTTGACCTGCGCGTGTCTCGACATCGAGCCCAATCTGCATCACAAAAAGCATTCAACTGCAATGAACTTGTGGATGGGAAAAAAATGCCATGTCCAGGTGTTTTCTTGATGTAGCGTAGTATCCGTTGCGCAGCCTCTAAGTGTGGAATGCGAGGCTTGTCCATGAATTGGCTGAGGATGTGAACAGGATACACCAAATCTGGCCTTGTAATGGTCAAATAGATTAATCTCCCAACAAGCCTTCGGTAAGAAGATGGTTCAGCAATGAAATCACCATCTGTTTTGCTAAGAGACAAATTCTGCTCCATTGGAGAATTGGCAGGCTTTACTGCCAAGTATCCCATCTCCTCCAATATTTCAAGTGCATATTTTCTTTGTGAAAGTGTGATTCCTTGTTTGGATCGAGATACCTCTATGCCCAAAAAGTATTTCAAGTTACCAAGATCCTTTAGCTTGAACTGCTCCATGAGATGAGATTTAATTCTCTCGATTTCTTGGAGATTATTTCCTGCCAAAATTATGTCATCAACGTAAACAAGGAGAGCGGTGAAGCTAGTTTCATGGCGTCTAACAAATAAGGAGTGATCTGATTTTGATTGAGTAAAATCCGCAAGAACGAGTACTTTGGACAATTTGATAAACCATTGACGTGAGGCTTGCTTTAGCCCATACAAAGACTTGTGAAGCTTGCAGACACGTGTCTCCCCCTTTCTTCCGTAACCGGGAGGTAATGACATGTATACTTCTTCCTCGAGATCACCATGGAGGAAAGCATTATTGACATCTAATTGTCGAAGATGCCAATTCATGGAAGATGCAACAGCAAGTAGTAACCGAACAGTAACAAGCTTAGCAACCGGGGCAAATGTTTCACGATAATCAAAACCTTCAACCTGACTGTACCCTTTTGCAACTAAGCGAGCCTTGTAGCGTTCAACGGTTCCATCTGGATTGAATTTGATTTTGTAAATCCATTTGCAGCCCACTGGATTCTTGTTTGGAGGCAAATCTTGAAGTGACCAGGTGCCGTTATCATGGAGAGCAGAGAGTTCTTCGTCCATAGCAAGACGCCACTTTGGATCCTTGACTGCCTGGTGAAAGGAGGTAGGTTCTTTGACAGCTGATATGCAAGTGGTGAAAGCACGATGGACAACAGAAAGTCTATCATAATTGAGAACGTGAGACAAGGGATAAGGAATACCTTTAGGAGCAGCCAACACCGAGTGAGACGATGGTAAGGAACGAGTAGGCAAGGACACTTCTACATGATACTGTTGAAGGTAGCTGGGTGCTTGTATCCTTCGTTTAGGCATAGGAGCAGGAAGAGGGGTATTATGAGGTGCTTCTTGTAGTGTCAAGGTTGCAGAATCGGAAGTTGCGGAATCTGAAGTGGACGAGGTGGTAGGAATAATTGTTTCTGGAGGTGTTGTAGTGGGCACCACAATAGGTGGTGTTTGTTGTTGGTCATCCAATACTAATGGTGTTGGGGAAGGAAATGATGGCATAGAAACATGAGGTACAGTAGTAGTAATAGGAACTTGATGTGTTAAAGGATTAGGCAGGGGAGCAGCGGAAGTATAAGGAAATATATGCTCATGAAATATGACATCTCGAGAAATAAAAATTTTCCCAGTGGCTAAATCATAAACCCGATAACCTTTGGTACCATAAGGATAACCGAGGAAAATACAGCGAAGAGAACGTGTGTCAAACTTTGATGGTTTGTGATGGTGGGTGGAGGCAAAACATAGACAACCGAAAACCCGTAGATGGTGATAAGTTGGTGGTTTATGGAATAGTACCTCAAAAGGTGTCTTGCCTTGAAGAATGGGCGTTGATGTGCGATTGATTAGGTAAGTGGCAGTAAGGATAGCGTCACCCCAGAAAGTTTTAGGAAGGTTGGCTTGGAAAAGTAAGGCACGAGCTACATTGAGAAGATGACGATGTTTTCGTTCAACAACGCCATTCTGTTGTGGGGTTGAGACACAACTAGTTTGATGTACAATTCCTTTATCATGATATGTGTTTGGGATGGAAAATTCTAATCCATTGTCACTACGAATGATTTTGATGCGGGATTCAAATTGGGTTTCAACTAGATTTATAAAGGTAAGTAAATAATTTCTAGCTTCAGATTTTGTATGTAATAGATAAACCCATGTGCATCGAGAAAAATCATCTACTATAGTGAGGAAATATTTTGCCCCTTGCAAAGTTGAAACATGATAACCACCCCAAATATCAACATGAATTAACTCAAAACAAGATTTTGTATTGATAGAACTAGTGGAAAATGGTTTTCTGGTTTGTTTAGCAAGTGGACAAATGGAACAATCATTGATAGAATGAAATTTTACAAATTCAGAACACAAAGAGATTGCATGCATGCTTTTATTAGAGGGATGACCAAGTCGTTGGTGCCAAAGATGAGGATTGGTTGAAGTAACCATGGCAGCGAACAAACTACACCCAGCAAACTTCGACGTATCTAAGTAGTAGAGTCCAGCTTCCTCAATTCCCGTCCCAATCGTCTTCCCCGAATGTTGGTCCTGCACAAAACAAAGGTTGTTGGTAAAGGTTGCATGGCAAGAAGAGGTTTGATTTAATTTAGCCACAGATATTAAATTTAATTCAAAGGAAGGGACACAAAGCACATTATAAAGTATGAGGCTTTTAGAAAAATGTATTGTCCCTATATGTGTGACTTGAGCCAGGGCATGATTAGGTAATGAGACATAACGATTAGTAACAGGACTGCTAGTGGTGAAGAATTGTGACGAACAAGCCATGTGATCAGTGGCTCCTGTATCAAATATCCATCTAATATTCTTACCATATGTAGGAGATTTAGGAGCGATACCTGAAAGGTTGTTCATTGTCGAGACTTGATTGACAACACTAACCGATTTTGTCTGATCAATAAGTTCAAGTAGATTATGGTATTGATCTGCAGTCAGGTTGTATGATGAGGTTGTCTCAGCTTTGTCAGATTTGGAATTCACATGATTCGCTCTAGAAAGGGAGTTTGAGGAACCTTTCTTATCCCCTTGAACGTTTGCTCGCTTGAGCTTGCGACAAATGTCAATGGTATGACCCCTATAGCCACAATGTTCACATTTAAGATGTTGGCGACAATTTTCAGCTGTGTGTCCAGCAAAGTTGCAGCGATCACATTTGAGGTGTGGATACTTTGGTTGATAATTCTTGTTGGAATTTGGTTGCTCATTTCTGACAGCAAAAGCTACTGCATCTGATGTTACTTGTGAAGAAATGCCACGTTGTTTTTCATCTTGAATAATGAGAGAAAATACCTTATTCACGGGGGGAAGTGGATCCATGAGTAAAATTTGTCCTCGAGCTCCAGCATAAACCGGGTTGAGTTTCATCAGAAACTGAATGGTGTGTTGAGTTTGTTGATACTCCTTCAATTTCTTTGCCACGTTACCATCACTTAGTGGAAGAGGACTGAGAGCATCACGTGCATCCCACAGTCCCTTTAATTTGGTGTAGTAGTCACCAATGCCCATGTCTCCTTGAACGCACTCGTGAATCTCTTGTTCAATGTGGAAGAGATGCACGTTATTTGCATGAGAGAAACGTTCTTTCAATTCACTCCAGATCTTGGAGGCATCATCATTATACATTACACTTTGAGCAATGCTAGGTGAAATAGTGTTGAGAATCCACCCTTTGACAAGGAGATTGCAGCGGATCCATTGCTTGTACTCCTTGGAAGATGTTGTTGATGGCTTCTTGATGGATTCATCCACAAATCCATCTTTGTTCTTGGTAGTGAGAGCCATGAGCATGGCATGGCTCCAAAGAGGATAATTGCTCTGTGACAATTGTTGGGTTACAAGAACCAAACCTGGTTGGTCTGAGTGATGGAGATATAGTGGATCGCTTGGATCATCATATTTGTTGGTAAGGCTCTTGGGTGTGTTTGTAGACGATTTGAGTGTTTCTAAGGTTTCATCATGTTCTGCCATGATAGAAACTATGGGAAAAGGGGTATTTGAGCTATAGAGGTTTGAGTGCTCTTGATACCATGTAAAAGAAGATAATTGCTTCTAGCATTATTTTATATATTGAGCATACAGATGCTATCCTTTTATACATACAGGAATGATAATGTGCTTATTAGCACAGGCTATACAAATCAACAATTAAATATGGACATTAAACTAAATCAGTCAACTAAGAGATAGTCATGTACTGATGTAATTAGCAGGAGCTATACAAGGCAATAATTAAATATAGACATTAAACTTAATCAGTCAACCAAAATAGAATCAGGGAGTTATTAGGTAGGATCATGATTCTTAACATTAAATGAATTTCACATATACACATCGCTCATTTATAATTTTTTAATAGTAATTTTCTCAAAAAATAAAAAATTAATAGTAATATCTAATGAACACTCAATTTCTCCAACCAAATATCTCTCACAAATTTCTTAAATGAAACTCATAATCAATTATCAATAATTTTAGAGTTAAATATGTTTTTGGCCCCTATAAAATTGGGAACTTCTAAGTTTAGTCCTTACTTAATTTTAATATAGGTTTTTTAGTCCCTACGAAAAAAAAATTATTTCTAATTTTAGTCCCTATTACAACAAAGTTTGTTTAATTATCCTTAAACTCTTAAATTTTTGAACGATTCTTTTAAGACAAGTTTAGAACACTATGAAAAGTTCATTTACTAAAATTTAGAATTTTTTAACATGAAACGAATTAAATATGATTTTTTTTAAAACAGAAAAAGTTAAAGATAAAATTAACAAAATCTGGACGTAGAAATCAAATTTTGCGACAACTTTTTGCAGAGGAACTTTTAGTATTGTTCTTAACACGTCTGCAAAAAATTGTTCAAAAACTCAAGAGTGTAAGCATAAATTAAACAAATTTGAAATGAGGAGGGACTAATACTGACTGCATAATTTTTTTTTTATGGACTAAAAGAACTATTAAAATTAAGTAAGGAATAAACTTAAAAGGTCTCAATTTTATAGGGATCAAAAATATATTTAATCCATAATTTTATATTCTTACATTTCAATTGAAAAGGTCGAGTCTTCAAAGTTTTTCAAATAGGTATCAAGTCTTCAAAGTTTGAGACATCACCATTGAAGACAGCGACGAAGCTACCAATAATTTCATGAGGTAGCCATATGAAATTATTGCATCTAAAATTAAACTTGGGGTAGCCAAATGTAAATTACTAGGGGTAGCTAAATATAAAAATATACCAACTAACTCAATAATTTTTTTTTTTTTTTGGGGTAACCATAGCTACCCCTTGGTTCTACAAGCATTCGCCCCTGATTGGAGATGGTCTAATAACTTTAAGTCTAAAGGTTTTTTTTCCACGCAAGAGTCTTAAAACTATCAATATTAAAAAATACATTGTTTTATTAAAAGAAAAAGGAGAAATCCAAGTGTTAGGAGTATATTGAAATCAATAGACCAAATTTGAGCAAACCCTCCAATGGTTGGAGAGGATCTCCTTCACTCTTTTGCAATTGGTTTATTTTTTATCCTCCATGCAACCAAATAAACTTTGAAGGATTCTTGAAGGTGAAGCCATTTTTTATTCATTTTTATCAGATATAATTCTTCAATATTAAGGTATTTTAAATTTTTGGATAAACAATACTATAATTTTTTATTTTCTAAACTTTTGCATAATATTATGATGTCATCTTTATTAATTATAAATTTATATATTTTTAATAAATATTTATGATAAAAGACCTTGACCCCACTTATTAAATTTTTTTCATCTGTCCCTAACTCATAGTATAGACAACAACCCTATTAATTTCCGAGGTTAAAAATAATTTCCAAGACATAATTTTAATATGTTCAACCAAAACTCCTACATTTGAGATATTCTTTACAAAAATACAATCATTCTTCTCCCTCCATATTTCCCAACAAAGCACATGCCAGATACCCACAACCCCACTTTCATCTTTGTACACCAAATCAACCAAACAAGCTAAATTTCATCGATGCATCACTCGACATAACAATGACAGACCTAACTATATTGAAGACTTCATACCAGATAAATGTAGATAACTTTCTAAAAAAACACAATGATTAGTTATCCAATGATACCACACCTCTCGTCGAGAGGTTCACCCGTTGGAAGCCAATTATTTCTTATAGTACACTATAGGAAATATATGTATCATATGTTGTATCCAAATATTACCTGAGAAAGATAAACCATTTTCTTAATTTCCTCGATACTTAATTGTTTTTGGGAAGGTGGTCTTGCTTTCAAGATTTCTTGTTGCTCTTCCTACAAAATAAAGATAAAAAATGATTGATTACCAGTTTATTGTCCTGTACTAAATTCGATTTTGCTAAAATTTACAATACTTTATTTACAATATTAAATCATCAAGAAAAATTTTTGAAAATCCAAAAAACAAGTACCATTATCTTCTTCTATATGTAGGTAAATTGAGTTCTATTACTATTTTCTAATAAAAAGAATACATAATATTATTTTAAAGTCCATTTCTCGAGTGGGATATGTCCAGTCAAATTTTCAACTTCATGTTTTCAAAATGTTCTGAAGACTCGAGCATTGTTAGAGTTATTTGATGAAATTCAAAATAATACAACTACTGAAAAGTGTCATATCAATTGTGTTGAAGAAGCTTTTCAGGAAAACCGTTACTTGTTTCTCGGTGTCAAAATTTAAATTTAAAGAACAAACTTGCAGAAGAAGTTCCTTAAAATACACACGATGTTCATGCAAACATAGGAGTTTGTTTGTTTCTTGCCTTTAAATTGTAAGATCGAATTTCAAGTAAAGGAGTTCATTTCCATTCAACAAAATTACACCTACTTGATCCACATCCACCCTCGTAAGATGACATTCTTACTAAAATCCATACATTTCATCGACTCATAACTTTGTGTTTGTAACTTTAAATCTGTCTAAATAAATCGAAAAAACTTTAAACCTATCAACTAAGAGCCCTCTTAAGAATCAAACTTAAATTCTAAATTGATCTACCAAATACAATAGTTGAGTTGAAACATTTTCGAATCGATATATATGCTATTTTTTAACACAAATAACAAATATCATATACGGAGTAACAAGTAACAAACAATCAATAGAACTTAAGCAATAGCTTGAAAGAAAACATATTTGTAACATCAAATTGATTAAAAAACTACTATAAAAAGGTTATGTTCGTATTACTATCTCTCTTAACTAATGAGAGAAGTTTTCCATTTCTTTTGTATTTATGTTTTCTCTTGTTCCCTCTTAGATAATTTTCTTGAATCAATTAAACCCTTAGAGTATGTTTAGATAAAGTAATTGAAAATTTAAGGAAATTTAAAATTATAAGCAATTCAAACGCTAAACTGAATAAAATAATCTTGTTTGCTGTTGAAGAAAAAAAAGCTAAATTAAATTCCCTTTATTTATTATCTTTTGAACTTGAATAAAATATTATTACTAATTTAAGGTAAGTCCGTTTTTATTTCAAAAAAAAGGTAAGTCCGTTTTATAATTTTCAAAAAAATTGGAATAAAATATAATATCAAATGTAAAGTGGTTTAACGAAAATACAAAAATAGCAAATGTCAAATTTTAAAAAATTTGACCGACCAATCGCAAAAATTAATCTTTACTATATATAAAGGAAACTACTCCTTTCAACACACTTTTGGGTTGGACTTTTCTTTTCAAAAATACTCTTAATTTTAAATACAAGTAACACATGCAACAAATAGATAAGAATAAATTTAAATATCAAAACAAATGTAACAAACACGATATGAATATATATATATATATATATATATATATATATGTTTTTTTCTTTTATCATTTAAAAAGTATAACAAACTAGATGAATATATTTATACTTACTTTTTCATTATTCCAATTATACTCTTAAGCAATTTTTCTATAATAAAAATTGTTGTTTGTGTCATTAGAAAAAGGTAACAAATATTATATTTTTACTTTTAATCAAAAAAAAATTTCATTAAAAAATACCGTTCATAATTTTCAAACGAATATTAATTTTGAGGTAGACTAAAAGAAAATTGTCGGTGATTAAATTTCATATAAAGAACCATTTGTAAAATTTGAAAAATAAATAGTCTAATGATTAAATTATGAAACTTATAGAGAGCAATCTACAAATTTAACATATTTTATAGGAATCAATTTGAGATTCAGTTTATAAGATTAAAAAGAGGTTTCGAATTCTTAGTTTTTGGGTAGATATGAAATACCCTGATATATATAAAACAAACAACAATGATGGTGGTATATTCTTATGCACTTACTAAAACATTATGGTTTTCACCCTTTTGTACGGTGGATATGGGTGAGTTGTTGGAGCTCTATCATGCTATTATGTGGATCAATGATTTATAGTCAGCGAATATTGATTTTGAGGTAGACTAGAAGAAAATTGTCGACTATTTAAGAGAGATAACATAGATATTTCGGGGTTTGGGGACAATTATGGGGGAGCTTTTACGGTACATTTGCAAATTAAGGTGTACTGATATTCCTACTTCAAAATTTTTTAAATTAACTATTATTTTATGGAATAAAGATTTATTTGTTGATATTTATATTTTAGAAAATATCATTTTATAAGAAAAAACATCATTTCATTGTTTATAAAAATCATACTAATTTTTTTTACATTTTATTGTAAAAAATAATCAAAATTCTCTATTATGAGTATTAAAAATTCAGAAAAACTAAATTTTATTTTGTTGACGTTTTTGGTAAATAAGAATTAATTATAGGTGATAGAAAACAATTTTTCTCTTCAAAAATTAACACTTTTAACTATTAATTTATTGATTTGGTGTACCAATACACTCATATTTGTGGGTGTACCATAGAATTTGCCCAATTATGGTGGCTTGCAAGCAATATCATAATTTTTTTTTTTTAAAGTTTTTATGTCGAGTTCACTTAAATACAAAAGAATGAGGTCGTTCATGCTACAGATAGCCACATTTTAAACTAGTCCCATATCATTATTGATGTACCCTCATGTAATTCTTTTTTGTCAAGTAATCTAATAGCTAAAAATTTACTTTTTTGTTAAGGTGAATATGTGAATATGTTCCTACCAATTAAGTTAAGTTCACGAGGACCGTGTAAACTCCTATATTACTAAATTGATATCTAATTAAATGCAAAATATTTAAAAGTAACAAATTCTAGGTGATTTACCTTGGCTTTCTTCAAACAAAGTGGATTTTGTGTAAGATATATAATTGACCACATAGTAGCAGTTGCGATCGAATCATGAGCACCAAATAGAAACGCTATCAGTAAGTCAATAATGTCCTTATCCTCCAATTTTTCACCCTTTTCGTCTTTGGTTTCCAAAATAATGTCTAAAAAATTATTATTTTCTCCAATTTGTCCTTTTCTTATCGCCATTCTCCTTTCATAAATAATATTTTGAATTATTTTGACAAACTTCATACGCGCCTAAAGTAGCCATGAAAAGTTAGAATAAAAAATTCAGACACATTCATAAATATAAAGAGTGGTGGGGGGAAAATGGAATAGGAAATAGAAGTAACGAACCTTTAATGCTTTGTTGTATGCAAAACCAGGTACATTTATGGGCATGAAAGATAGCAAAGCAATACTCATAACATTAAATAAATCTCCAATCTTCTTTACGGTATCTTGATCGCAAGAGTCAAAGAAAATGTGAATGACGAATTCAAAAGAAGCTTTCTTCATCTCCGTAAGGAACTCAACAGGGTGTTTCATGCTAGACAATTCTTCTAGTTTGTTGATCACAATATCTTCAATACGCTCTAAGTACATTACTAATACATTGTGACCATTGATAGGAGATGAGACTAGTTGTTTAAAACGTCCGCGTTCTTTATGTAGAATCTTACTATCGCCTAATTCAAGGGCGGATTTTGGATAACCAATCTTAAAAGTCACTTCATCAATTAGGACATTCTTGCACATAAGAGGTGCAATGACAATGATGCTTGGACTTCCATACAAGTGAGTCTTGTAAATACCAGTTCGTCCAAATCTGAAACATCACAAACATGTTAAGGATTCGTTTGTTTTCTGAAATTATTTTCATTCTTCCTATTATCATCATGACATGGCTAGAAGACTAATGTATTTAACAATCATGATAAAGAAGATGAAAGACCAATAAAGGAGAGTTCATTTTAGAAAATAGTGTTCGAATTTTCCAAATTTATAAAAATGTTATAAATGTCTCCGAAATGCATCTTCAAAATTGCTGTTAAATTCTTTTTTCAATACTTGTTATTTTGAATGAAATGTAAACCAAGTGTGCGTGCTATAGAAAAAGAAAATTGATGAAAAACAAAATGAGAGAGACTTGGAAATAATGTTGTTGATGAACATTTCACCGCGACCAGATGAGAAATATTTGAAGAAGGACCAAAGATTTCCAATTATAGGCCATCCCATGTCCCCAGGAGGTAGTGGA
Organism: Medicago lupulina; assembly: GCA_958299785.1. Lineage (NCBI taxonomy): Eukaryota > Viridiplantae > Streptophyta > Magnoliopsida > Fabales > Fabaceae > Medicago > Medicago lupulina. The sequence continues at coordinate 69,347,653 of OY283142.1, read as the reverse complement.
TATTGTTTGTTTTTAAATTTAAGATCATAATACCACCCATTCAAATTCCTCATAACTTTGCTAACAAAAATGTAGCATGCCAACAAAGTGGCAGCAAACATCCAAAACCATTGAAGTTCCATTATATTCTTGGAATCTCTTTCTTCTTTGTGTTGTCTTAGTGATGTGATTATTGATTTTTCAAGTATTTATGTCAGTCGCAATGAGATGGATTTATATTTGTTTATTAGTGGGTACTTCTAAGTTAGGAAAAACGTCAAAAACTTATGTATTTAGATGGAGATAATTACAAGAGTTAAACTTCTTCGTTGGACCTAATGACCGAACAGCCGAAACCACAACAAACACAAGCGATACAAACAATTAGACACCCACTCCCAATTATTGGCCATGTGTGTGATATATAGATCCACTTCATTTCATCATGAATCAAAAATCAATATATTTATTTATTACACTAACTGCCAATAAATCTTATGGACACTATTACAAAATTGCTCATCAATTCCCAGTTGGAAGAAGGCGATCGGTCCCAAAAGGTTCAACTCAATCCTTTGATATTAAACAATATGGCTCTTATTTATCCGTAGTTCACAATAGCAAAAGTTGATTATAGTTATTTAGCAATGAATGAATGAGGTCTTGAAAAACAAGACACTAACAATTAGCATTATATAATCAAACGTGCGGCTGAGTGATCCCTTTAGACACTACTATGTGGCCGGACTGGGGAATCCAGAAAAAATAAATAATCAAACGTCAATTATTTTATCATGTATTATTTACTTACACATGAATAGAAGGTAACGGACAACAAGCTGCGTTGTTAGGATTTTTTGGATGACAAAATCAATTATTGAAAATACAACATTCATGGACCTAAGAGACACGACATTGATATGCATGATCCTTTGAACTCAATCTAGAATGTCAACGGTCTTTGGCGCTAGGAAATCAAAAATGTCAAAAATAAATGATATAAAATCATGTTAATTGTCAGAACACGCTTTCTCATGTTTGGTCATTTTGATTCACGCAGCTTTTAGGGTTGTTTGTCCTACTGTAAAAGTCCCGGTCCCTAATCCAACAAGTGGTGAAACCTTAGTCAAGTCCACACATGTATTTTTTTCTTTGGGTTATTGTAATCGAGGCTAAATATTTGTTTTGATTTTTCTTGAAAAGTAAATCAAAAATTAAACCTGATCATGAATGAAAATCACCTTAAAATTAAAAAGAATTATGAAAATGTGATTTTTTTTTTGTGGGTACAATATGAAAAATGTGATTTTAATAACACAAAAGGCACTTAAATGGAGGGATTTTTATCTTAGTTTTCGTTAAAAAAGAAATTCAAACAAAATGATGTTTTAATTGTGCATTTGTAGCAAAAGTGAAGCTCAAAAGTCAAACGAGAAATTTCATAATTTTAATATCAAAGAAGTATAATTGCATGATTTGCATTTTCTATTTCTGTACTCGTCCCAATTTATAAGCAAAATACACAAATTCACATTTATTAAGAAAAATAAAGCATAGTAGTTTGAAATATAATTTTTTGTATTCTTCTTGAAATAAATTTTATGGAAAGATGTAAAATCAATTTTTTTTTTGGTCAAGTAGCCTAGTGGCTAGAGCTCACACAATTTAATTGTGGAGAAGTGGGGTGTCCGAGGTTCGAACCCCGGCCCCTGCATATAATATGCGATATCCCTACCAATTCTTATTGGTTAATGATTATGGAGAAAATAGAAAGGAGAACAAATCAAATGCACTTTGCATTTAATTTAACTTTGAAAAGGATGATTTTTTTGAAATAGCATAATAATAGCATAAAAGTTGATCTTTTTTACTTATATTTTGAGGGGTAAAGATCCTCTCCATTTATAACATTTTCCATTTGTTGCAATTTTGAGAGAGATAGACAGAAAAAAAAATAATGATGGTGGGATCCACTTAGTGATAGGACCCACCACTTTTTTTTTGTCTATCTCTCTCCAAATTGCAACAAATGAAAAAAGTTATAAATGGAGATGATCTTACCCTATTTTGAGACAAGAAAAATGAGATTTGTTTCCTTATAATATCGGACAGAGGGAGTATCTCATATAATATAAACCTTCGGAAATTTCTATCTCATTCAATTAATAAATGTTTTGTCTTATTTCTTGCACGAAATCACACAAATATTCATGAAAAGTTGTATGCTTCATTATCTGTGTAGAAATATTTTCCAAGTAAACCATTAATTTGGTCTTTGTTTTTAGCTCTATTAATATTTCAAAATAGTTTATGTCTTTGTCAAAATTTTCTCAAGTAAATCCTTGTCATATTAGTCGCTCAATGAGATAGAACTTATTAGTCGCTGAATGAATCTAAAAAGTGGACTTTTGTTTATAATTAAGACCGGATTAAATACATATACGAATTAATTTTTCTTTCATGTTGGCTTATGTATGTATAGTATAGACTAGACTCTAACCCGTGTGATGCACGAGTTTTGTAGAATATCGTATATACGTATCAAATTGGCTATATTTTTACATTTTTAAGTAAAAACTATATTTTTACTTGCAGAAATATCAGATTCAGTACTATGTTATTATTAAACGACTGCAAAAAAACAACAAAAAAGATGTAAAAAAGACATCAATTTAAGCTATTAAATTTATTTATTTTACCAAATAATATCATAGGGTTGTGTTTCTGAATTCATTCTTTGTCAACCTTCATATTTGATTACATTCGTGTTAAAATAACAACTAAAATAAGAAAATTGAAAATAGTAAACATGTTTCAAAAGTCAAAGTGAGAATGCAAAGTAATGTTATAATATAGTGTAGTGATTTTTGCAAATAAAAAGTTAGAATAACTAGCTCCGTTAGGTATAATCTCTTCCATTGAATCTTTGTTAAATAAATATTTTTAGGAGAGGGGGGGAGGGGGGCGATAGTGAGGAGAACAGGAACATTACTTGGATAGGTTGGAACACTGTGTGTTTGAGGAAGGAGTATGGAGGACTGGGGGTTAGAAAGTTGAGGGAGTTCAACACCGCTTTGTTGGAGAAATGGCGTTGGCGTTTGTTAATAGATAGGGAAGGGTTATGGAAAAGGGTTTTGGTGGCTAGATATGGTGTGGAGGATGGAAGTTTGGAGGATGGGGGGCCGGAGTTGTTCTTCTTGGTGGAGGGAGAGAGCGAGAATTCGAGATGGGGTGGGGGGGGTGAGAGGTGGCTTTCGGATTGTTGGTGTGGTGATGTTCCTTTATGTGAGCGTTTTAGTCGTCTTTATGTTTTGGCTGATAACAAAGCAATAACAGTTAGGAATATGTTTTTCTTGGGGTGGGAGGCTGGTGGGGACGCTTGGAAGTGGCGGCGGTGGTTGTGGGTGTGGGTGGAAGAGTTGGTAGCAGGGTGTAGAGAATTACTTTCTAATGTTACTTTGCAGGATACTACTACTGATTCTTGGCAGTGACTTTTGGATCCAACTGGGGGATACTTTGTTCGTGTTGTTTATGACTTGATGACATCTCAAGAGAATCCTCAGTTACAGCATAACCAGGACCTCATTTGGCACAAAAAGGTCCCTTTGAAAGTATCAATCTGTGCGTGGAGACTTCTTTGTGACATATTACCTACTAAATCCAATTTGGCTATTCGTGGCAGTATCACACTAGAGGCGCGGTTGTGCGTGGTGGGCTGCGGTCACGTCGAGGATGCTACTCACTTGTTTCTGACGTGCCCTACCTTCGGTGTTATTTGGCCGCTGGTGTGGGCGTGGATTGGTTTTGATGGGGTGGACTCTCAGGTTCTTTCATATAACTTCTTGCAGTTTATTAATCATACAAGTGGTCTGAAGGCGAGGTGCTCCTTTTTGCATATGATTTGGCTTTTGTGTGTTTGGACCATATGAAACGAAAGCAATTGCAGGCTATTTAAAAATAAGGAATGTTCTATTTTTAAGTTGTTAGATAAAATTAAGTCCCAATTGTTATGGTGGTTGAAAGCTTGTAAGGCTAACTTTGTATTCGAGACTCATTTATGGTGGTCGAGCCCTATTTTGTGTTTGGGCATTGGCTAACCTTATGTTTCTTTCTGACAGACTTTTGTACATTCCGTGGTTACTTTGACACGCCTTGTGCTGAAGTGATTGTGTTGTCAGTGTTATTATAATTCACTTTGGCTTGTTAAAAAAAAAAATCCTAATGTAGTAAGCATGCACTAAGAAATCGCTCATAATCGTAAAGGCTGCTAAATCTATAAAAATGAAAAGGAACTGTTATGGTAACCAAAAGAGAAAAAAAATGAAAAGAAACTTTTATGTGGTAACCGAAAGAAAACAACAACAACGACAACAATAATAATGAAAAGGAACTGCCCCTCTAAAAAAAAGAAAAGGAACCGTCATAAAAAAACCGCTAATAATGAAAATGAACTACTATCAGGAAAGGAACTGCTAGGGTGATAGTGATTTAAAAAAAATGATTTATTATTGTTTATCTATTTTGGAAGCAAAATATTTTAGCAAAAATGAGAGTGGCCTAGTGGCGGAAGTTTTGAAGTGGTGTCATATGCTACCCAGTTCAATTCCTTGTAAAACTTTTTTTTTTTTCATAATCATAAAAATTAATTAGACCCACCAAAAAGGGCGTAATTAGAGTTAGGTCAGACTATTTAACTTTTGAGAACTGCTATTCAATACAGATGTTTACGTACGAAAATTTACGGGCGCGTGCAAATGTTCATTTTCCACGCATTCCAGTTTTTGCAATTTATTTTATTATTTAAATAATAATATAAAAAATTATAGAATTGCTTAACCCACACCCACCCACCCACCATTTCTTTTTATTCCGTGTTCCTTCCTTCCTCTTCTTTCTTATCACATTCAAACATTCAACAGAGTATATAGTGTGTTGAACTATTCATGCTTGCTTCGTGTTTCCTTGTAGTGTGTCAGCAACCGCACCATTGACATCGAGGTGTTCTCTAATGGCTGTTCATATTGATGAATGAGTAATTTAGTGTCTCTACAAACCAAAGTTAAGTGACATGCCCTCTTTATTAGTTTATTGCCTTGTTTCTTCTTTCGGTTTGCTGTTTAAGTCATGTTTAGATATATTAGCTTCTGGATAGTTTTATGGAGTAAGTTTTGTATCAAGAACCATTGGATGTGTCTGGGTCTCGGATAATGAAGCATAAAGAAAGGATGTGCAAATGAAGGGGCTCCATTGGAGCTAGATTTTGTAAGCATTGATGGATGTGGCTGATTTTTGCAGCAGTGTTGAACACAAAGACTTTGCAATAATTTAAATCTCTTGATGTTAATGCGTATATAACATAATAAACTTTGACTTTGAGACTTTTGTTTTTGGTGTTGTAGTTTAATTGCTTCTGTGGATCAATGGCAGTTGTGACTTGTGATGGTATAAGGATTAAGGAGGAACCCAGGCACTTGATGATAAATATGATGAGACAGAGAGTCTGGTCAACAAAGGCACAAGATCTTGAATACGAAAATCCACCGCAACAAGAGAGAGTGAACTGAATACAAAAAACCCTATCAAGTCTTTGTTTGGCCGAAATTGAGAAACTGTATGCGGCATACGTGGGTTGTAGCGCGTTGAAAATAAGCTTTTCCACGCGTCCGTGAAATTTCGCGTGCCAACGTCCGTACTAAAAAGCAGTTCTCTTAACTTTTAGTATAACTAGACCTAGACCCGTGTCACGCACAAGTTGATTATGATGTAATACCTAATACTATGTCGTGACTCACTATTTATGAGAATATTAATGTTGTTTTTCATATTGAACTTATAGTCGGTGAGAAACAGGAACAACAAAAACATTTAAAATCTAAAAGTAGATACAAGTTATTACACATTTCTAAAAATGTCTTTAAAAACCACATTTGATGTAACAATGTCATCTTCATCATTTTCATTGATTATCAATATCTTCAAACCTTTTCTTGAGTTCACTCTTGAAATTGCAACATATAATTGACCATATGAGAATATTAGTGTTGGAAGATATTCACCGACATGTTTAAGTGAATGTCCTTGACTTTTATTCATGGTCATTGCAACCTTGATTCCCATTGAAAACTTTTCATTGACAAATTAAGTCATTTTAGTATCTCATCCATCTTTCTCTTCAAATTTCAGTTTCTACTTGCAAATTAGAGGCATATTATGATCTATAAAATATTTTGTTAGTGGGATAATTGGATATATGCATGAATGGGATAATTAAGCTCATTGTGCGTTAATATCATATGCCCTTTGTAAAATTAAGTCATTTTTGGTATAAAAAAAATATATCTACTAAAATTCTTGTGCATTGAAATTAGAAGACTAAATGAATTGAATGTTAAATTGATTGGAAGTGGAATAGATATTGAAAAAAAATTAACATGAAAAGAAATTAACATCTGCTATAGAGCTTCATATATAACTATGAAATTGACTATATTATTACTTTTATAGTTATATTTTGAGTATTATGTTATCAAACTACCTCAAAAAACAACTGAACAAAAGATAGACTGCAAAAAAAAATCAAAAGAAAAAAAAAGTATAAAAGTCTGCACCAAAATATTGGTCCTAACCGCAAAAGTTGTTAAATCTATAAAAAAGAAAAGGAAAAGAAACTGATATATGTTGTAATCGAAAGGAAAAAATAACAACGAAAAGGAACTGCTATGTGCTAACGAAAGAAAAAATAATAATTAAAAGGAACGATTATGTGGTATTGGAAAGAAAAAATAATAATGAAAATGAACTGCTATAAAAAAATTTGTAATGGCGTAAGTGACTTAAAAAAAATGAACTTTACATGTGTTACCTGATTAAATTCTTTGTGAACCTTTTTTTTTTCATAAAAAATAATTAGGTCCGCCAAAAAGGGTGGGGTTATGGTTGTTAGGTTCAATTGCATGATGGTGAGAAATGATTTAGAGATTGTGAGACTGAAAGAAATAAGATCCAAGATTTGTGTTGAATACATAATATTGAAGGAATCACATATCATTAAAAACATCATTGCCCTGGTGATAAGAGTTGTGAATTGGAAACATGAGGTACCTGATTCGATCTCCAATAGGGTTTAGGAGACGACTTATATATATATATATATATATATATATATATATATATATATATATATATATATATATATATATATATATATATATATATATATATATATGGGTTAAGTCAGAGTATCTAACTTGTAGTTTAATATAAACACTGATGAATTGAAACCATACTTCTTTTGTTTTATAAAAATTCATTACCTTTTGTATAATTTATTTTAATATAAACAGTGATGAACGTAGTTGAGTTTGGTATCTTCATTTTTGGGTTTTATTATTTGCTAATTTTTTTACTTCTTTTTGTATTATAGGTTCGGCATACTCAAACTATTAGACTTTTCATGGAGTATATAGTTGATGTGATATCTTCAAAGACATAAATTATGCAGGTGAGTCTATTTTAGTTTGTATAATGTTTTGTCCATCCTCGCTATATATTATCTCCCTGTTCCATTTTGACTCTCAAACTCTTCCCCTTCTTTCTTTTATGGTTCAGTTCAATATTTTTTTTTGGCTTTTGTACCGGTTTTCGACCCACTAATGATGAGCGACTAATCCGGCTCGTGCGTAGAGGCATGCGCACTGGTCAAGAGTTGTTCCCCTTGGAATTCGAACCCGGTATTTCCCGGGTACGTCCTTGGAAGGAGCTTCTTGCCACTGGAGCCCAAACAACTTGGTTCAGTTCAATATTTGCTAAACAAGGAACTACATAAGAGCTTTTTAATGCCTCTTCCATTCCCTTCTCCACTTAATCATCTCATTTGTTAATAATGGTATCTTTTGGCAAAATAGCGACATTAAAGCCATGAAGAACATGGGATCCAACATTAATCTAAGGAATAAATACGTGAGAAAGGTAAATTATTTGTAGCAATTACTGTAAGTTTTCTTTTGGAAAAACTTACTGTATAGATCAACTTACAATTGCTGTCAGTTTTCTCATAGATTCTCTATAATTTCTTTAGACAATGTTAGGTTCTTTCATCACAACCTTTTTGGAAGCTTCTTTCTAAGGATGTCAAAGAAGTGTAGTTGAAGTTATAAGTGGTATTTCTTTTTCAAATTTATATTATATTTTAGAATAAATTTCGAGTGAAAATCAATTCATATGTCCACGACCATAAATATTATGACCGGATTTTTTTTCATCTTTATTCAGCTATTTATTTTTTGGCAGAAGTCTTAAAAAATTCAATTTCTTACATTATCATATTACTTTAATTTGGTGGGTTTGTTGCAGCTTATTTGAGCTTGGTGGTGTTTTTATATCATTAGTTTTTTTATACCAAATGTATTGATAAATGTGCAGGTTGACAGTCAAATTACAATGAAATTCAAATTTGTAGTATCGTCACATTGGAGAAATCTTTTAGTACTTTTTTTTTATCAAGTAGATTTCTTTAGTTTATAACGGTTTGTTGAGGGATATGTTTATTTGGAAAAAATCTACTTCATTGTATTATTGTTTTCCATTCAATTGCAACAATACTTTGATTCACCTGATTTGTGCTCATAACATGAAATGTGCTTGCAATGCTATTTTCTTCATAATGTTGATAATTGTTCATTAGAGTGGTCATATCGAAAGAAAGCTCTAGATACTCATGTTACGTTGTCTTATATTATTTGTAGGGAAAATGCTTGAGACAGCAAAAAATGATGTAGCGACAATTTCACTAAGGCTTTGTAGCGTTATACAATTTAAACTCCACTACGCCACTATACTGTTTGTGCCGGCCAGCATGAGATATGATTGGTTCAACTGTAATTCGCAAGAAGTTCGTGATAAAAATCGTCGGGACAAATAGCATTGTTGTGTTTGTGGAAAGCTAAAGTAATTGAAATAGGTGGAAGCAACACTTATTTTTTAATTGAAACACGTTGTTGCATTATATTATTGTTAATCGTCATCAACATATGTATTTTGTTTTGATTATTATTTCGCCTCTATTATTCTGATAGTTTAAAAACAGTATATGCTTCATCCTCTCTATCTTGTTCTCATTGTTTTTATCCCTAATTAATACAAATATTCTTTATCTATTTTTTATTTAATTTTTCAAGAGCTATATTTTATTTAATTAAAATTCCTTTCAATTTTTTAAATAATATAAATATAAGCTCCCACGAGCAAGCATAATTTTTCCTGTGGATTGCACAGGTTCACATACTAGTAATTAATAAAGATAAAAGATGTGCTCTTTCACGTTTTCATTTCTAAAATGGATGTCTAGATTAATTTTTCTTTCATGTTGGCTTATAGTACAGATGTGCTGTCACGTTTCCATTTCTAAAATGTATAGTTGGCCGTAGGGATATAGAGCAACTTTGAATGTATAGGTAGAATATTTTTCTTATATTTTCCTCCGATAAAAAATTGTCGTTTTCATATTTTCGTGACATGTTAGGGTCGATTGAATGAATATTCTTTATAATCTTTTTAGGTGTAAATAAGATATCTTATGCATGTAACGATCAACATTAATCTCTTGAGTCTACAAGATCCAAATGAACAGCAAACCTTTCCTAAAACTTATGATAGGAATATATCAAATTACTGACAAGTTTAATTTTGTATTAGTGATAGATTTGACTATCAATACTTACCGACGGTCTACGTCCTCAATAATGATGAAAAATCCATCAAAAAATTATATTTAACATTACTGGAGGAACCCACTTAGGTTGGTCTGATGGTGTTGTCTCAAGACCTTGGAGTGTGCTCCTTCTCAAGGTCTCAATTTCTTTTATCTTTGATGTTAATTTAAGTGAACTAATTTAACTTCTTAAAATAAAATTACTAAAGGACTCAACCGCCAATAATAACTTGACACCTATTTAAAATATCATTTTTTAAAAGAAACCAATTTAAAGTAGGGTTATGCTAACAAGTACCTCGTGCCTTAAAGACACTTGTTAAAAAATCAGAAATAGAAACAATATCACCGTTGCATTATTGATAATAATTATAGACAATTGTTTGGTTAGGATCATAATGCTCTTTAGAAAAAGGCTCCTAGCTTTATAATAAACATAATAATTAAATAATTTGAGTTTTAGTACTATTATTGCTGTCTTTGTCATCAAAAAGCTTAATTATACATTACACAAGTCAAAAATTGCAAACTAGGAAATTATAGGTATCATAGAGGACCAGAGAAACTTGATTTACGAGCAAACATGTATAACTCAAAATCTCGACCTTACTCGGTACTTAATTAAGAATTAATTTTGGAACAGAGGAAGTTCAAATTAAAAATCTCAACCGTTTTTAGTAAAAGTGACATGTCTTTAGACAACATTTATATTTTTTAATATGTATGTAAGAACCTTAAACGACGCTTATTTTAAAACAGAGTAAGTACTAATTAAGAATTAGAGAGTTTTATGATCTTAGCCAAACAATTGTCTATTGGTTTAGGTTGTGGGAAACTAGTAAGTGGACATTCCGGGTTTATTCGCTCCAACCTACAAAGTTTAAGATATCACAATATTTCCATTATACACCATCCATCATCTCTAACGCTAGTAAAGTAGGAATATCATGAATGATTACTGTAAAATCTTGATTCAAAAAGGAAGTGACAAAAACAAAACTAACCTGTAATTTAGGACAAAATAGTGCAAAAATATGGATATTTCATATCTTGCTAGGTCTCTTCCCGGACAAAGCCTCCGACCTACTCCAAAAGGAATAAAGGTTCCTGCTGCGGGGTTATAATCCTACATATATATAATCAAGTCATAAGAAAATAATTTTTTATAGCTATTAAAGCCAATTCTTTCATCAACACAACAACTCAATTAGCATGTGTGTGCATGTGGGGGGTTTTTATATATAACTCTTGAAAGTACAATATAATATGAAAATAGTTCATACAAAAATATAATATCAAAATTAGTTTATTGAATCATTTTATTATCATCATTTACTAGTGGAAGTTGGAATTAACGTGTTTGCCTATTCGTTTTTTTTTTAATGGTATTTTGTATGCACATATTATATACATACATACATATATATATATATATATATATACATATATATATATATATATATATATATATATTTGTTCATATACTTTAATTTCTTAATTTATTTTTTATAATATCTATATTATGTAAGTTTATTTAAATTTTCATTTTAATATTTATTTTTTATGTTTTTAAAATTTGAATTAAAAAATATATTTACGAAAAAAAACTGGACTAAAATAGTTAGTTTTCAAATTTCTTATCATTATGATATACATTTAAATTTTAATTTAAAAAATAATTGAGTTGCTAGAGGTAAAGCTGCCCAAAAAAGGTCGGATGGAAAAGTTATTTATTAACTTTGAAGTAGTCTTTATATAACGGTATAGATTGTTATTCTTATTATTAAGTATGTCAAACTTCGAATCAATGTCTTTATTGAGTTGCTGAGAAATACTTGCATATTCATAAGCCCAAATAAAAAAGACTTAGCCTCACACACATAAGTGAGAAAAAGGAAAAGAAGAATAAATGTAATGATATGTATTTTATAAATAAATAATAGGTATTTATGTGTGTGTGTTTGTATGACCAAATCCTTTTTATTTAGGATTTTGCCCAAGCAAGTGTTGATTTGAATTATCCATGCTTACATCCCATCTCGTTGGATTGAATTCTTCTGGATTCAAGTGATGCTCTGGATCCATATGAAGAGCGCTTAGCCAAACTAATACTTTCCATCCCTTTGGTATGAAATAGCCTAAAATGATTGAACAAAAGACATATTAAATTCATTATTCCCTATTAATAACCAGAAGAAATAGCTTTTGACAAAGCAAAAAGAATATAACAAACCATTGATGTTTACATCAGTTGTTGCTTCTCTAAAATTTGAAAAGTTAGAGACATGGCGTATTGTTTCATCAACGACCTGCAAGGCAACAAGAAAACAACAATTTCTCACTTTTATGATGTTGTCTTTTATCTAGAATTAATTACTTTTATTTGCATTTTTTTACCGGTAAAATAATAATTATATATACAATAAAATTTTATTTGCATTTTTTTTACCGATAAAAGAATAATTATATATACAATAAAAGATAAATTATTGATTGAGTATTGATGATCTGATCTAGTCTAAGTACACATATAACTAAAACATAAAAGAGAATATGAAAATGACACCTTAGTCTCTCAACCTAATGACCTATATTAAAATAAACAAGTGGGTTTATATTCCACTCATAAAACAAATAATAACCCCTATTTTCTCAAGCTAAAAATCATTTCCAACACAACTTAAATATGTTCAACCAAGTGGGGTATTGTTTGCAAAGATACAATCATTCCTCTTCCTCTATATTTTCCATCAAACTGTGTGATAGCTTCCAACAACCCCACTTTCATCTTTGTACACCAAATGAACCAAACAAGTGAAAGAACATAGATAAATCGCCCAATATAACAATAAGAACCCTAATCATATTGAACTCCTCATACCATATAATAGTAGGTAAGTTTCTAAGAAATAAACAAATGTTATTCAGGATTTTGGTCCCCACAATAAAACACACATGATGATTGGTTATCCAATGATATCAACCCATTTGTCAAGAGGTTCTCCCTATTAAGAAGCCTATGTATGCAACAACTGCCAAGAGAAAGATGTTAACGAAAAACATAAAATCCCTTTTCGTAAGATGTTTTAATGATAACAAACTTACTAACAAAAAACCATTTATAATTCTCATGTATTTTGTTTTATAATCAAGTTTTTTGAGTGTTCTTAAGAACATGGTATTTCAAACTCACATACAAAAACTATCATAAAAAGAAAAAAAAAAAACATCAAAATTATACTTCAAAAGCATATCAAGTCTAATTCAAAACACTGCAAATTCAGAATAGTCCACAATGGAAAAATAAAAGCAAACTCATGATAGACTTCAAAATGTTCAATTTATTAAATAAAATATCATTTTTTTACCAAAAATCTATGCTCCACGGGTCCTCTTTCTCAACTTCAACAATGATATTTAGACACCTCAAAAATTTCAAACACTTATTCAACATCTTATTCATACTACCACAGAACCAGCATATCAATCGATCATATCATTTTGTTTCTCAAGATGTATACTTTTATTCGGGCGTCCACTTCGGACTCCATCCATTCAACTCCCAACCTTCAAGACTATACTATCATGCATGAGGGAAATTTAAAGAGCTAGTGGAATAATATCCTTAGAGGTATAGCGATAATGCAATGATACGTGAAGCATATTGATGATAAGTTTAAATCCCACTGTTCTTACCTTAGATAGATAACCCATATGTTTAATTTCATCAATGCTTAATCGTTTTTGCGAGGGTGGTCTTGCTTTCATGATCTCTTCTTGCTCTTCCTACAAGATAAAGACAAAGAATGATTGATTACCATGTTCCTTGTTACGTACAACTTGGATATTTCTAATGTTTGTAATACCTTATTTAGAATACTACAACATATATTGTCTCTAGCAACACTTTTTTAGGCAACATGCAAAAATCATTGCTAAAAGTAGTTCATGCAATACTTTATGGCTGTTGTCAACATTGTTTTTGCACGACTTTATAAATGTCCCCTAAAAAAAATTTGGGAACATTTTAAGGTGACAACTAGAGTACCCGTAGAAAATGATGGGTAATTTACCTCAACCAATAAGCATTCATCTTTTTAGGTGGTATCCATGCACTATTTTGACCCCATCAATAAATTGCTCATTTTCATTGGTTGGTGGGCAAGTTACCCACCATTTTTCAAAGGTAATTTAGAAAAAACCACATTTTAAAGCGTTCCTATGATAGTTGTTAAAAAAGTGTTCCAATGTTATTGTTTTGACGATATTTGATAAATGTCCCCTAAGACATTTGTAGCGACATTTTTGGATTGTTGTATATTATTAATAACAAAATTAGGCTGCACTTATAAATGTTGCAAAAAAATAAAATCAACATTAGTGAAAATTTTGGGGGATATTTTCCCTCCAAACATACAAAAGTTTATTTTAATTTTCTTTAAGGAAAAGGTTGTTTTATATTTTGTAGAAGTTTCATCTCTTATCTTCATTTTTGCTGTTTCCATAACTCTAGCTTATTTTTTTAGTACAAACAGGAGGAGTTCTTGACTAACTCATAAGGTCATCTTCACATAAAGTCCAAAATCTAAAATACTTGTCTTTTATTTCATTGAGTTTCTCTTATATGATCCTTGGAACGAAAGTGTGAACAAGGTGACCCGAAATAAACCAATCAAGATAAGTTTTTAATTTCTTCTCCCTTTATCTAATCAAGAGTGGTTTGAAAATTAAAAAAGGTGAAATTTCAAATTTGTAAAAAATACGACGAACCAATCTATAAAATTTGAATAAGTATAAACTATAACGAACAATATGAAAATTTCTTTTAAAAAAAAATAGGGTCTAATGATCAAACTTTGAAAATTTTAGGGACCAACATACAAATTTGAAAAAATTAGTAGGGATCGATTTGAGATTCACGTTTTATTATAAGGTAAAAAGAATGTTTCAAATTATTATTTTTTAGGTGGTATTATTTTAAATAAATGAATTGAAAAGGAGGTGTCTTCGTGAGTTTTGAGTTGGTAGGGTTGGGTCAGACACTCAACTTTTCCACATTTAAAATGTGTGAGCTCCAGCTATTAGGCTACTTGACCAAAAAAATAATTGAAAAGGGGGAAATTTTATTAATAATATTAGCACTAATACAAAACCACTTGGGTTGGCCTCTTAGTAGTGGTTTGGGACCTTAGAGTGTGTTACTACTCAAAATCTCATATTCAATTCTTTTGGGTGTCAATTTAGAAAGACTAATTTAGCTTCTAATTCAAAAAACAAACACATTAAACTAATGGTCATTTTACAACGGTCTCACGTGGGATTCAAAGATGATACAAATAAATTTATGTAAAACAGACAATAGTGATATATTTCAATCATTAGAACTTCCGGAAGCTATGCAAAATATTTAAAAGTAACAATATTGTAGGTGATTTACCTTGGCTTTCTTCAAACAAAGTGGATTTTTTGTAAGATACATAACTGACCACATGATAGTGGTTGCGATTGTTTCGTGAGCACCAAATAGAAACGTTATCAGTAAGTCAATAATGTCCTTATCCTCAAATTTTTCTCCACTTTCGTCTTTGATTTGCAAAATAATGTCTAACAAATCATTATTTTTCCCAAGTTGTCCATTTTTTATCGTCGTTCTCCTTTCATAAATAATATATTGCACTATCTTGACAAACTTCATACGTGCCTAAATTAGCCATGAAAAGTGAGAATAAAAACTCAGAGATATTCATAACAATAATTATAGTAGAATAAATGGTGGGGAGAAAATGGAATAGGAAATATAACTAACGAACCTTAAATGCTTTGTTGAAAGCAAAACCAGGTACATTTATGGGCACCAAAGAGAACAAGGCAATACACATGACATTAAACAAATCTCCAAATTCCCTTACAGTACTTTGATCACAAGAGCCTAAGAAAATGTGAATGACAAATTCAAAAGAAGCTTTTCTCATCTCCATAAGGAACTCAACAGGGTGTTCCATGCTGGATAATTCTTCTAGCTTGTTGATCACAATATCCTCAATACGCTCTAAGTACATTACTAATACATTCCGACCAATGATAGGAGCCGCGACTAGTCGTTTAAAACGTCCATTTTCACTATTTAATAACTTACTTTTTGCTAGTTCAGTGGCAGCTTTTGGATAACCAATTTTAAAGGTCACTTCATCAATTAAGACTTTCTTGCATATAGCAGGTGCAATGACAATGATGCTTGGACTTCCATACAAGTGAGTCTTGTAAATACCAATTCGTCCAAATCTGAAACATCACCAATACATTAAGTTTTCATTTGTTTTCTAAAATTGTTTTCATTTTTCTTATTATATATATCATGTCATAGATGGAAGACTAATATATATTTAATAATCATGATAAAGAAGATCAATAACTAATAAAGGAGAATTCATTTTATGAAAATGGATGTTGGAATTTTCCAAATTTATAAAAATGTTGGATAATCTATCCCCGAAATGCATCTTCAAAAATGTTGTTTAAGTCATTCTTTAGCACTTATAATTTTCAATAAAATGCAAACTGGAACCAAAGCAAAATAAACATACATGTAAACCAAGTGAGTATGTGTGTTATAGAAAAAGAAAATTAAAGAAAAACATAACCAAAATGAGAGAGAAAATGAAAGAGACTTGAGAACAATGTCGTTGATGAACGTTTCACGGCGACCAGACGAGAAATATTTGAAGAAGGTCCAAAGGTTTCCAATACAAGGCCATCCCATATCACCGGGAGGCAGTGGATATTGTTTGTTTTTAAATTTAAGATCATAATACCACCCATTCAAATTCTTCATAACTTTGCTAACAAAAACGTAACATGCTAACAAAGTGGTAACGGACATCCAAAACCATTGAAATTTCATTCTTGAATTCCTTTGGTCTTTTGGATTCACCACTCACTTATATATATATAAATATATATTTCGTCTTAGCTATGAAATTATTGACTTTTTAAGTCTTTATGTCAATGGCAATGAGGTGAGTTTTATTTGTTTATTGTATTGGCTTTTCATAGTGAAAGAACTTTCATTCACCTTCAATGAATGGTTGCATACTTGCATAGATCCCACCTAATCATATGCTACAAAAATGGGACAACACCACCTTACATAGTTCTTACTTACATGACAGACAAATGGAACAAAAACAATGAACAAACAAATGCCACCAAATAGAAACAGCCGGTGCAAAACACAAAGGTGGCAGGCAGTCTTCAATTATTTTGATATAGTTTGCATTTTCAATATGTTTCGTCTTGAACAAAAGAGGCTTTAAATTGTATTATGAATAATTGTGATATCCCCATAAAATATTTATTTACTTGAACAAAAGAATTTATTTATTTAAAAGGATTAAAAATTTATTACTGTAGTTAAAGTCATATTTACACTGATTGTATATATTATTTAAATCCTTAAATTTAAATTGATATTTTATATGTTAAGAAACCGGAAAACGAATCCTATACTCTTATTTATAATGTCTTTATATTAGTGAGAGTTAGGTGGCATTTATATGTTATTTTAGAACAACAAGACGTAAGTATCATATGCATAGCCGTCTATATATAATAAGGGTTGAGTCAAAAAATTGATAAACTGAACCAAACTATGTGGATGAATAAAAAATTCACAAAATAAACTAAATCATGCGGTGGAGTAAAAAAATTATCCGAGTATATTCAAATCAAATGTGATTTTTGCGGCTTAGTTTGGATTAGTTTGATTTTCGGTTTTTCTATTGTATTGATTCGGTTTTAAACAAGATATAGAGAAGATAAACATTTATCATATCATTTGTTTGATGCACACACTTAATAACAACGAGATAAGATATATATCACTAATGATAAAATTAACCTTCTAATAAATTCAATAATAGTTTACCATTTTTGTTTTTCTTTGGAATTGGTTCGTACTTGGTTGAGGTTTACATTGGTTGATCCTTTTAATATTTTGGATCATTTTGTTTAGTATAATGCTCATTTGATAGGTAACTCTAAAGTGTTGCGTTCTTTTATACACTTAATTTGGTTCTCATGTGTTTGAGTCATTTGGAATAAAAGAAATGACATAATTTTTTATAATAAGGAAAAATCAATTACACAACTTCTCTGACAAAAGCAAGATTATTTCTTATTGGTGGCTAAAGACAAAATTCGCAAACCGGTTTGTAGGTTTTCATAGCTGATAACAGTGTCATTTTGTTTGCTTTGGCATTAACTGATTTTGTCGTTTATCGATTTTGTTTTTTGTATTGAATTTAATGCTTCTTTTTTACACATATGTGTGAGGGAGAATGATTGATTGGTGTTTTAATATAATTCATTTTAGTTTGTTGAAAACAATATTAATTTAACATATTTTTTAATAAAAATATAATTAAAGGCAATTTGCCTTGTAATCCAGTTACTTTTTTTTCCTTTCCCTTTTTTGTTTATAGAATAAAAAAAAATGTTTGTAATCTCTCCCATTTGATTCACACAATATTGGGTATTGGATTGAATCCCGAGGAATATTATCACTCCACCTTGCCTCTTCGTTTGGGTGTTAGATTGAATCGAATACAGATGAATACACTTTTGATATTTTCTTATAAATCAATAATGAAGTTTTATTTTTATTTGATTAAGGTATATTCCAAAAAAATGATAATCATATACGATAAAATAAATATACAATTACATACGTTAAAAAGAGTAAAGATCGATATGTTAATGTATGTTTTAATGACGCAGAACGAAAGCGTATGTTGTTAACCGTTAAATCTAGATAAAAAAATAACAAGTTTGCAAACGATAAACTTATGAAAATAAAGTTTCGAAATCCACAAGAAATTGAAAAAATTCTCTAAAACAGAATTGAATGAATAAAAGTTGTCTCTAAAGCTACAACGGTTAACGTTAAGTTTAAATATGCAAATAAAAAAGTTAACGTTAAGTTTAAATATGCAAATAAAAAAACTAGCCAAACAAAAAATTAATAAAATTGAGCTAAAATAAAAATACTATGAAATTACTAAAGAACCCCTCCTACATCACTTAATGTTTGATAAAAAAAAAAGCATGTCTTAATGCTAGTGAATAGATAAAGATATCTTGTTTTTTCACAAACCTAAAGTTGCGATTGATCTTTTAAACAATGCTTTAATATGTCTTTTGTCCCTGCAATTAGGGGTCATTTAAAAATTGGTCTCTGTAATCGTTAATCCTAGCAAATTACCCTTTCAAAATTTAATCATTTAAAATTTCGTCCCTATCCCCACTTAATGACTGCCACGTCATTAATTTGAATGTGACAGTTTTACCCATGTCTTCATCTTCTTCTCATTCCCTCTTCTTGATAGCATGGAAGGACGAAAATACCCTTCTTCTCTTCATCTTCTCTCTCCTTCGATCTGTTCCTTCTGCAAATTCATCTTCTCCATGTTTGAATTTTCTCCACCGTCCCAATTCCTTTTTTTTTCCACTTCGATGCTCACATTCTTTCGTTCACACCAAAATACACAAAACACCAAACCTTTCACTTGCAATTTCACATGGAAATAGGATTTATCCCATTAGAAACATTGAATCAGATGAACCTTGTTATCAATCAACACATATGAATGGTTCCAGCATTCTAGCTTTGTCACGTTATTCGGTTCTCCTCACAGAACCACACCATATGGCAACAAATTTTGAATGTTTAAGTTAAAAATAAACAAAGAACGATGCTTTTGAAACTTCCATTTTGTAAACAATATTGTCTGTGTGTCATCACCACCACATTATGTCTCGTCGTTGCGTTACATCCAGAACCTTTCTTTCTCCGCCAAGGCCTTCACCGTCGCGTTCTGAAACCACGACAGCTTTTTGTTTCTAATTTTTTATTTTTGAAATTGGAAAAAATTAATGGTGACGTGATTGTTGTCCGAGCTGGGTTCATGGTGCGGTGATTGATTGTTGTCGGCGGAATTGTTGGCCGAGCTAGGTTCATGGGTTCATGGCCGAAAAATTGAAGAAGATGAAGAGTGCACCATAAGCATTGTTCAAAGGAAGAAGAAGGATGATGAGGGTATTTTTGTCCATTCCCATGCCATTTTGCTAATTTGATGACGTGGCAGTAATTAAGTGGGTGAAGAGACGAAATTTTAAATGATTAAACTTTGAAAGGGTAATTTGTCAAGATTAACGATTACATAGACCAATTTTTAAAGGACCCATAATTGCAGGGCCGAAACAAATATTAAAGCCACTAAACAATATGTGATTGATCTTCTAAACAATATGTATAATACAAGATAAACAACACATGACAAACATTTATGATATTGGATAATTTGTTATGTTATACAATTTTTAATGGACAAATATTATTTTAATATTTTAAACAACTTGTAGGTGTGAAACAAAAATTGTGTTGTGGTGAAAAACAAAAATTTCAATCATGATCATGTCTCCTATTTCAGATTTGTCTTGTCCTACAAAGAGTTTTACAAATCAAACATACTTACAACTAGAGGTATCCTATCACGTATTCGAATGGGATAAATCCTATTTCACATGGAAATAGGATTTATCCCATTAGAAACATTGAATCAGATGAACCTTGTTATCAATCAACACATATGAATGGTTCCAGCATTCTAGCTTTGTCACGTTATTCGGTTCTCCTCACAGAACCACACTATATGGCAACAAATTTTGAATGTTTAAGTTAAAAATAAACAAAGAACGATGCTTTTGAAACTTCCATTTTGTAAACAATATTGTCTGTGTGTCATCACCACCACATTATGTCTCGTCGTTGCGTTACATCCAGAACCTTTCTTTCTCCGCCAAGGCCTTCACCGTCGCGTTCTGAAACCACGACAGCTTTTTGTTTCTAATTTTTTATTTTTGAAATTGGAAAAAATTAATGGTGACGTGATTGTTGTCCGAGCTGGGTTCATGGTGCGGTGATTGATTGTTGTCGGCGGAATTGTTGGCCGAGCTGGGTTCATGGGTTCATGGCCGAAAAATTGAAGAAGATGAAGAGTGCACCATAAGCATTGTTCAAAGGAAGAAGAAGGATGATGAGGGTATTTTTGTCCATTTCCATGCCATTTTGCTAATTTGATGACGTGACAGTAATTAAGTGGGTGAAGAGACGAAATTTTAAATGATTAAACTTTGAAAGGGTAATTTGTCAAGATTAACGATTACATAGACCAATTTTTAAAGGACCCATAATTGCAGGGCCGAAACAAATATTAAAGCCACTAAACAATATGTGATTGATCTTCTAAACAATATGTATGATACAAGATAAACAACACATGACAAACATTTATGATATTGGATAATTTGTTATGTTATACAATTTTTAATGGACAAATATTATTTTAATATTTTAAACAACTTGTAGGTGTGAAACAAAAATTGTGTTGTGGTGAAAAACAAAAATTTCAATCATGATCATGTCTCCTATTTCAGATTTGTCTTGTCCTACAAAGAGTTTTACAAATCAAACATACTTACAACTAGAGGTATCCTATCACGTATTCGAATGGGATAAATCCTATTTCACATGGAAATAGGATTTATCCCATTAGAAACATTGAATGAGATGAACCTTGTTATCAATCAACACATATGAATGGTTCCAGCATTCTAGCTTTGTCACGTTATTCGGTTCTCCTCACAGAACCACACTATATGGCAACAAATTTTGAATGTTTAAGTTAAAAATAAACAAAGAACGATGCTTTTGAAACTTCCATTTTGTAAACAATATTGTCTGTGTGTCATCACCACCACATTATGTCTCGTCGTTGCGTTACATCCAGAACCTTTCTTTCTCCGCCAAGGCCTTCACCGTCGCGTTCTGAAACCACGACAGCTTTTTGTTTCTAATTTTTTATTTTTGAAATTGGAAAAAATTAATGGTGACGTGATTGTTGTCCGAGCTGGGTTCATGGTGCGGTGATTGATTGTTGTCGGCGGAATTGTTGGCCGAGCTAGGTTCATGGGTTCATGGCCGAAAAATTGAAGAAGATGAAGAGTGCACCATAAGCATTGTTCAAAGGAAGAAGAAGGATGATGAGGGTATTTTTGTCCATTCCCATGCCATTTTGCTAATTTGATGACGTGGCAGTAATTAAGTGGGTGAAGAGACGAAATTTTAAATGATTAAACTTTGAAAGGGTAATTTGTCAAGATTAACGATTACATAGACCAATTTTTAAAGGACCCATAATTGCAGGGCCGAAACAAATATTAAAGCCACTAAACAATATGTGATTGATCTTCTAAACAATATGTATAATACAAGATAAACAACACATGACAAACATTTATGATATTGGATAATTTGTTATGTTATACAATTTTTAATAGACAAATATTATTTTAATATTTTAAACAACTTGTAGGTGTGAAACAAAAATTGTGTTGTGGTGAAAAACAAAAATTTCAATCATGATCATGTCTCCTATTTCAGATTTGTCTTGTCCTACAAAGAGTTTTACAAATCAAACATACTTACAACTAGAGGTATCCTATCACGTATTCGAATTTTTAGCAGATCAAAACCCACCTCAAGAATTGATTTTTAATTAGTTTAACATAGTTCTTTTTTTTTTTTTAATGACAGTTTGACATGGGTTGCACTGAGAGCTGATCCCATGGCCGGTACATCAAAAAAATTAATAATGCTAGCGGCAATGGGATCTTTCTTTCCTCATATATATAAAAAAGCACTTGCTAGCAATATCACCACCTGCTCTAAAACTTGTATCTCTTGATAAATGATGAATTAAATTATAATTAGTTTTCTTTTTTAGCTTCTTAACCCAACATTAATTCTCTGCATCGAATTATTATATAAAGAAGAAGATGTGGAAGCTGAAGATAGCAGAAGGTGGGAATGACTCTTACTTATTCAGCACAAACAATTTTGTGGGAAGACAAACATGGGAGTATGATCCGGAAGCAGGTAGTGAAGAGGAGAGGGCACAAGTTGAGAAAACTCGTAAGAATTTCTATGATAACCGCTTCAAGGTTAAGACCTGCGGTGACCTCCTTTGGCGTTTTCAGGTACGTATATAGCTTTTGTCGTGTAGAATAGACAATAAGGGCAGCTTTTAGAGTTATGGAGACATTCATTTTTAGATACTTAAATGGGTTACACACGTACATATCACTTATTTATAATTTTTTGATAGTCGTACTTGATAAGCACTCAATCGCTTCAACCTAAATCTCACACAAAGTTCTTAAATGAGACCCACTAATCAACTATCAATAACTTCGTATCACTATATTTTAATTTTTTAATACTAAAAGTGTGCAGGTCCCTTTTAAAGTTAGGGGTCTTAAATAAGACTCCGGGTCTTATAAGACCCTGAAAATTTTTCTCCACAATTGGGGTACCTAATAGGTACCGGATCTTAAATGTTTAAGACCCTCCCATTGGAGATGGTCTTAGGGTGCTATTTTTTAAGAGCTCTAAAATTATTATTTTAATTTAGTTATTTTTATATATATGTATTTCCTTTTTAACTTTCTTTTTTAATTACTTCTGTTTTAAATATATTTTTAGAGATCCTATTTTTTACCAAAAAAAATATACTAAAAAAGACATTGAACAATTAAAAGAGCACTGTTTATTAATTTTTTTCAAAAAAAATATTTTATTTAGGACACCAAAATTTTTATGACCAACTCTATTTTCTAAGATAAAATATATCATTTTGACTAAATGCAATCTATATTTCTCTCTCTACATTCACTTGATACCATTGTCCAAGTCTCTAATCCTAAACTTGATTTGTACCAAAAAATAATCCTAAACCTGACAATCGAATATGTTTTAATCTTTATCAATCACTAGATTTTGTTTTTAGAGTCTATTTGATTTTTCTTCAACTTTTAATCCTAAAAATATTTCATGTCACCTTTAGGCTTTGTTTTTTAATTTAAAGGAAAGTACAATGTTTTTGGAAGGAGAGTAGAAAAAAATTCTAACAAATATTAATTTATTTTTAATTTTGAGGATATTCTAACAACATAGATTAATTTAAAATATTCATATAAACACTTCAAAATCATCCTCTAAAACAATTTTTTAGTTCCTACAATTAGGGAATTTTAAATCACTACTAATATATGATTTTTAATAATTTTTCAAGTATACTTTATCAACCTTATCATTAATTTACAAGATGTGTTATTTGAGCAATCATTTGTATAATAACTTATGAAACAACTATTATTAAGAAAAGTATATATTGACATGAAACCAAAACAATATAAAAAGTAAATAAAAACATAATGCAACTATAAGAAAGAAAGTTGTCATAAATTAGTTGTACTAATAAGATCACTAATTTTGTAGGGTATTGGGTCATTTTACATTTTATTTATCAAACACAAGATTTGACTTTTCCCTTTAAACTTCAATTCTTACACAATCTTTTAGAAGCTTCCCAACATTCTTCTCACTAAACCGAGAGACCGGGTCACATTGGATTGGAGTGTTGGAGATTTCATTACAACTTTCTCTCAGCCTCTCTTTCCATCTTAATTCTTCTTTCTCCTCTCTATTTTCTTTTTTCATTCAAAGATATATCAATCTTTACTTAACTCAGTTACTCAAGGAACTACGAGTGAGATAAATTTTTCATCAATGCTCCAGTCTAACTTCAAACGATAGATTTCTTCAAAAAAAAAAAACTTGAGTCGATGAAAAGAAATTGATCTTTGTTTGTTCTTCAAATGCATGTATAAAGAATTTATATATTTTTTATTTTGATACATTAAAGTTCCTAAACTTTGTCCTTTTTTTGTGTTAACGCTACAGTTTTTGGGAGGAAAGAACTATGCTAATTTGAAGTTTGGCTGTAAACATGTAATAAAAAATTGTTTTGTTCAGATATCAAATTTGAACTCTCTCAAATGTTTCGAGGAGTTTATTAACTACTTAAACTCAACGTTTGGTGTAATCTTGTTTTTTATTCAGTTGATATAAACAAATTTCTTGATCTTTGTTTTTTTATCTCATTGTACGAAAATTGTATGTATGTCATTTTTATACTGAAACGTACTCCTTGGGTCTTGTATGTAAGCAAGAAAATAATCACACGCCCTTTTAAGAAAGTGGACTAAGTACATTGATCGATGAGAAAATAGCACATCATTTTTAATTGGTTTTGTTAACCAGTGTTTTAAGGGTATTGGTTAAAGAATTTATTTAGTAGAAACTTTGTCTTGAAAATATAAGTTTTTACTTTTGTCTTAGCAATAACTAAACAATTTTTTAAAGCAAACTTACTAATTTTAACACTTTAACAAATGCCCAAAGACACTCATTAACGTTCTCCTTTTCAATTATACCATTTTCAAGAAGTCTAGAATATTGCATATATTAGTAAATTTAGAAAATAAATTAATATTTAATTTAAGGATAAAATTTGAATAATGACATTAAACATAATGATTGAAGTAAAAATAATTATATTTGCGACTATCCCTCTTTTCTCCAAACTTCCATTTCCAGGATCTATCATCATTATCCATATTCCATGGTTGCATTTTTCAATATTTTTTCTTGTTGGCATTGTAGGTTCTGAGAGAAAATAACTTTAAGCAAACAATAGATGGTGTAAAGATAGAAGATGGAGAAGAGATAACATATGAGAAAGCAACAACAACTTTGCGAAGGGGTACACATCACCTAGCAGCATTGCAAACAAGTGATGGCCATTGGCCTGCTCAAATTGCAGGTCCTCTGTTTTTCATGCCTCCCTTGGTGAGTATACTTACTAATCGCTCAATATTCATATAAAGGTTAACAGTGATTTTGTTCCCTATGATATAGGGTGAATCTGTTTTTAGTTAATGTTTTTTGTTTAGATTCTTTATTATTGTTTCTTGGTAAAATGTGACAATACAAAAATGTTGTTGATCTTTCAAAAAAAAAACGTCGATGATGTGGCCGGCAAAGTCATTAATTTTTTAATTATATGAACTTTTTTATGTTTCTTAGTCAGCATATTTTATTAAAATAATTGAATAAAAAAATAATAATTATAAATAAAAAAAATTGTTTGTAGAAATGAAGGAAATATTTTTTTTTTAACTCAAATTCATCTTAAAAAAAAACTCAAAATGACTAAACTCGATCAAACTCACATCCCCAAATTCTTAGGCTAGATTTTGATGCAGCTCACTCCCTCCTAATTCTCACAAACTAGAAACATGAACAAAACCCAAAACGACAACATCAATAAAAAATCCAACAACAAACCTGAAATTTAATCCATATTTTGTTTAACCAAAAAATGCTGGTTCCACACCAAACAGAATTAGCATGAATACAATTTTGAATGGCATGAAGCAAAGTTCTAACCTCCACACCACACATTAGATAGAAATCATGCTAAGATAAATAGGATAATCTCTACTGTTGAAATTTGAAAAATTGGGATTTCGTGAAACTCAAAAATTGTGGCGCGATTTGAGTGTCGTGCCGCAATTTGCTTGGCAGAATGAATGTTTTCTTATGAAGCAAAATCGTGACGCGATCCTGTACTGTCGTGACGCGATTTCAGGATAAGGCTGTTGTACCTTGGGTCGTACGTTTGAATCACGACGCGATTCTTCCTTTCGTGATGCGATTGTGTCTGTCCCTGTGTACGTTTTAAGTGTTTCACTTCAGTTTTTGGAAAAGAGCTTGAGGGAGAGAAACTTGGATTGCAAAGGAGGAAACTTTTTAGTTGAGAGTCTTTGTAGGGAGGTTCTCTTGTGTAAGGGAAACATCAAAACACCTTGGAGATTGAAAATTCATTAAGTGTCTTTCATTTGGTGAGTTGGGAAAAAATGGGTAGATTTAGGTTTTGATCTTTGTGAGCTTTGGTACCTATATCTTGTAACTCATTTTGTAATCACTTTGTAAGATCTCTTGATAGTGGATTGGAGAGCTGCTCTCTTCCCCAGATTATGTCATATTGGACCGAACTGGGTCAACAAAGCTTGGTGTGTTTGTTCTTCTCTTTTCATTGCTTATCCTTATTGCTTGTTTATGCTTGTGATGTTGTTCTACACTAGGCTTTAGGATTGTTGATTGTTGTTGTTGCTTGAAGCTTTTTATCCATTGATTATCACTATCTTTGCTCCACACATGTTTGTAATCTTTCATTGATGTGATTTTGACCGTATTCACAACATCTACCATTAGTATAACAAACCCAGGCTAGTTCCTCATGTACTATCATTACATATATATGTTGCGAGCTAACCATTTATGCAACAATTATCAATTTAGCCTCCCTAAATTTTATAGTCATAAGTCCTTCAAAAAAATAGAACTGAGGCTCCATTTTCCACTCTCCAACAATGATTAACTTTAACTTTCTCCTCATTAAACATTATAGGAGTCCGTCCTATAATTTATGGAGGGAGAAATATCGTGCCCACATCTATACTTGTTCTGCAACACCTACACCCATAATGTATTCTTTTTTGCACTAAGATTCAACATTTCATGAATCTGGCAGAACAAATTGCCAAACCACCATTTTCCTTAGGAAGTCACATTTATAGTCTCCCAAGAGACCATATGCATACACCGATTTTGATCATCACCTCCCCAAATAAAATTCATGTATTTTGTATCAATAGAATCGCAAATGGGTAAGTAGTTTTCAAGCTATAAGCTAGATTTACAGACAAAATGGATTTGGCAAGTGTAATCCTCCCTTCAAAGGACAAATTATGATTATCCATCTTATCCAAAATAAACTATAAAGTATCTTGTACAACACGGTGATGTAAGAGAGGCACTCCAACATACTGGCCTAGGTCATCTGTCCTCCTAAAACCAAAAGTCTCACTAATATTAGTACAGACGCGCCAATTAATTTTTTTTAAGAAGAATAGTATTCTAGTCTTGTTAAGACTTAATTTTTCATCTGAACTCCTGCAAAACTGATTTAAACAAGTAGAAACAACATCCAAATAAGTCATGTTAGCTTTAGAAAATGAGATAATATCAAAAGGGAAACCCGGTGCACTAAAGCTCCCGCATACGTAGGGTCCGGTAAGGGGTCCCACCATTAGGTGTATTGTACGCAGCCTTACCCTGTTTTTACACAAGAGGTTGTTTCCAAGACTTGAACCCGTGACCTTTCAGTCATGACAACAACTTTATCAGTTGCGCCAAGGTTACCCCTCTAAAAAATGAGATAATATCATCGGCAAAAATCAGATGAGATAAAGAAGGCCCTCCAGCTGCTAGCTATACAGGTTTCCAATTCCTCTCTACAGTCAACTTAATTATTTTATAAGATAAATTCTCAATACACATAAAAGAAAAAGGAGAAAAGAGGTTTGAGCTCCTTGTTAAATTCTTATAGTCGGCTGAAACTCATCAAGAGCCTCTCCATTCCAAATAACACATATTTTAGATGAAGATAAACAATGTCAAACAAGAGAGAAGAAAATAGAAGGAAAACCAATGTCCTTCAAAGTCCTCTTTCATAAAATTCCAATTATGGTGGTCATACACTTTTTCCATATCAATTTTAGCAGTCATCCAACCTGTTCTGCATGATATATTTTTCATGAAATGAATAACTTCTTATGCAATAATAATAAGACGTTGCGTTAATAACTTTATAATTACTTTGTAGGAGAAATCGCAAAGAATAATGGGCCAAGAGTGTTGCACCTTTGCATCTTGATCAATCTTAGGAATAAGATAAATAAGAGTGATTGTACCCAAAAAAAAAAGATAAATAAGAGTGACATTAATATCACTAATATTGCTAGTATTAGTAAGAACCTAGTGTATTTTACTACACAAGAAAGTTCAATTACACTCCACTTATTCTAATAAAAATTGCTTGAAAACCATCTCGGCCAGGTTCTTGAAACTTCCCTATTCTGAATGAAATTATAAATCTCCTCATGAGAGAAATTTAATTGGAAACAGACCATGCTAATGTCATCAAGTCTACGAAAACATCCCGCTAAATCAAGTGCTTCATGATTATCTTTCACCGAGAAAAAACATGAATGAAATTTAGTTATGTGATTTTTAAGCTCAGTGGGATCAGAATTCCTGTCACTATTATCATGTTGAAGGGTCTCAAACTTATTCCGCCTTATCCTAACAATAGTAGAACCATGAAAAAACTTTGTATTTGTATCACCAAACTCCGACTATTTGGCTCTTGATTTTTGGAACCACAACAACTCATCACTTTGCAAGGTAGTGTTACTCTCATTTCGCAAATCATGTTGAAGGATTTCCGCCACCTCCCACTAACATGTGTTGGTTCAATTTTTTTGGTTTGTTTTGTGTAATTCTAACCTTTCTTGTATTTAACCATCGTAACAATTGCTCATTCTTAAATTGAGTTTATGCATTCTTTGTAAGTAAATTGAATTACGTACTCACATAAACTGAGGGTAATGAGTTTACCTAGTCTATGTAAACAACATGCCTAAACTGAGTTCTATGTCTAGATTAATTTCCTATTTGTAGGTGTTTTGTGTCTACATTACAGGACATCTTGATTTTGTATTCCCACAAGAGCATCGAAAAGAGATTCTTCGATACATATATTGTCACCAGGTAGGTGTTATCATTCTATTATATTTCAACACACATTTATTTACCCTATTTTAAACACGATGCATGCAAATATAATTGTTACTTTTGTTTAATTAACCATGAAATTCACGATTTCTTCATGTTGGTTATTATGAACAATTTGTATTGACCTTGTTGTGGGTTCATTTTGAAGAATGAAGATGGGGGATGGGGGCTACAAATTGAGGGTCACAGTACCATGTTTTGTACTGCACTCAACTATATATGTATGCGGATTCTTGGAGAAGGACCTGACGGAGGTCAAGACAATGCTTGTGCTAGAGCTAGAAACTGGATTCGGGATCACGGTGGTGTAACACATATACCTTCATGGGGGAAAACTTGGCTTTCGGTAGCTACCATTATTTATTTTTTATGTTAATATCTTAAATAGCTCGTGTAATTTATGTGCGGTCTGAAAATACATGGACTATTTAAGGTATTAGCCTTATTTTTTATGAAATATAAAAAACTCATATGTATTTATGTTACTAATTTGAATGTATCCTTTACCTATAGATACTTGGTGTATATGATTGGTCGGGAAGCAACCCAATGCCGCCTGAGTTTTGGATCCTTCCTTCATTTCTTCCTATGCATCCAGGTTCAATTAATTTATTCTGTTTTCTTAACCTTTTTGGAACAATTTAAAAAGGGTTTGAAATGAAGCTTATAGCTAACCCTATTCACGCAATAGTGTCCATGAATAACTTGAATTTATTTTCTAAGATCCTGAAATCTAAGCAGATGGCAGCAATTTAGTTAACATGTCAGCAGGTTGATCTCTAGTTGATACATGACAAACTCGAAGCTTGCTTGCTCATTGACAAAATGATATACTTCATTCTTGAGAGTAGAACAGGATTGGCACATTAGTAGTAATAGACAAGGTTGTTAAAGTGGTGAGTTTACTCGTGGAATCGTAATGTTAAGAAAAAAACAAAAGAAACCCGTGCAATCATACGAGTCTAAGTATCAATTTCAAGTTGACTCCGCTTTAAACTTGAATTGTAGTAAACTCGGAAATGAAATCGTGTTTACTTGGATGGACTCGTAGTGAACTCAATAAACTTGGGTAAACTAGGATAACTCACAGTAAAGTTTTGAAAAAATTATTCATGTTTTATTTCATCTCAGTTCTCACATTAGTTCCTTTTCTTCCTTGTTATCTTGAGTTTGTTCATGTCAGGTTTTTGCTTTATAATTGAGTTGAAATTTTTAATTATTGATACATTTATTGTATCGTATAATTATATGTCACCCTGTAAAAAAAATTATACATGTCACATAGATTTTTTTTAATATTATTTTAATATGCGATAAACTCATATGAGTCGCTTTAACATAGGCAAAATGAGTTTGCTCAACCTCTCGATTTTGACAACTTTGGTAATAGAGACCTAAGCTATCATAGAGTAAGAGAATTCAGAGAGAATCTAAATGAATGTGAATCTATTTTCATTGGTGAAAAGTTAGTTATGTTTATATGATGACAAGTATTTATAGAGTAGTAATCCCTCAAACTAATTTGACTCAGTTAGTTATAGACTGACTAACTCTAGTTAATTAAGCTGACTAGACTAATACTAGTTAACTGTAATGAACTGTTACCCTATATTCTATACACAGTGTTCCGACCTCAAGCCACATTTCTGAGGTATTGTTTGCTTTTGAGTCTTGTGTGTAAGCCTTCACAGAACTCATAGTAAGCTATTGTATGTTACTTATCAGTCAAGAGTTTAGGAGCATGAGCCATTGATATTTGCAAATCAGTAAAAAGATTGGTGAGCTACATGAGCTCAAATGTCATTGTTGGAACTTTCGTGTAATCGGGCTTTCTGTTGAAGATCTTGCAACAATTTTTTTATTTCTTCGATAGCCATGAGATTAGATTGCCACCAAAGAAGATGATGTAGGCTGATGTTGAGATATACAGCAATAAGTTGAGATAACAAGGTTGTTTAGCATGATCAAAAAGGAAATGGTATGCTTAAGATAGAAAAAGGCGTTTTAAGTGTTGAAGATGAATGGTAATAGGTTTTCGCATGAATTGAGAAAGCTTGTTGATGTTGACTGAAAAGTCAGGAAGGTTGGGATTTAAATGTTGAAGAGCACCAATTATTTGCCTATATGTGGCGGAGTTAGTGGATACTGAAGCATCATGTAGTTGATGTTTTGCCGTAGTTAACAGAGATATCAATGATGGGACATAAACAGACCATTTTGATGTTGGTATAAGTTCAACTCCAAGAAAGTAATGAGGATTTCTCATGTTTTTAAAAGCAAATGTTTCATTAAAATGAACTCTTTCACATTGAGTAAAGAGTTTTGGCCATAAGGCGTGCTTTGTACATAGTAGTCTGTGGAGCCATATGGATTACATTTGTTGCGAAAAAGCTATTTGCATCCAACTATATTGTGGTTCTTTGGAAATGATAACATGAAGGATAAGATTATCCTGACATCTTTAGAAGTTGTAATCATGATGATTAGAAGTTGTACATGTTTTGATACCATCAACATAGCCAACAAGATCATATGCAATCAGTAATGCTTTAAGCTGAACTTTGCAAGCTGGATAATTCGTTACACTTAGTTTGGTAGATGCATGGTTGTTGATAGAAACAACCAATTGAGTATTATTGACAAGAATAACAGTAGTGGATAGAGATTCAACCGACATGGCTGAGAGTGTTAAAAAAATATGGATCAAGTTCGTTGTTAAGCAGAAGCTCATGATACCATAAAGAGGGTTTGAAATGAAGTATTGAGTTGCATTAGAATGAAATGAACGCTTTATATAAATAGCACTGTCATTAACAACAATGTTAGGAACAAATACATACAAGTAGGAATTTAACGAATATCCATGATAACAGTTAAAGAATTCTAATTATAAACCATAATAGAAAGCTTATAACTAGTCATAGTCATGCGATATTATCCAATACAATATACATGTGAAATGAATCGAGACTTTATTATTTCTATCTGATTTTCACCTTTGTTTTTTACAGCTAAAATGTGGTGTTATTGTCGGTTGGTATACATGCCGATGTCTTACTTGTACGGGAAGAGGTTTGTAGGTCCTATCACACCACTCATCTTACAGTTGAGAGAAGAACTCCATACCCAACCTTATGAAAAAATTAATTGGACGAAATCACGTCACCTATGTGCAAAGGTTAGAATCTTTATCTTTAATTGATCACAATGTGTGAAATTACACATCCTTTTTAACATAGGAGGGATAATGATCCATTTTATGTCTCACAGGAAGATCTTTACTATCCCCATCCTTTGATACAAGATCTGATATGGGATAGCTTATACATATTCACCGAGCCGCTTCTCACTCGTTGGCCTTTCAACAAGCTGGTCAGAAAAAGAGCCCTTGAAGTTACAATGAAGCACATCCACTACGAGGATGAGAATAGTCGATACATAACCATTGCGTCTGTGGAAAAGGTAAGTAGCATAGAAATTAAGCATATTGATCATTTAGTTGTATGCATCAACTGGAGTGGGATTAGCTTTTTAGTTTTCCATTGAAAAAGTAAATTGATTCAAATATTCCATTAACATGTATATATTTATAAGGTTTTATGTATGCTTGCTTGTTGGGTGGAAGATCCAAATGGAGATGCTTACAAGAAGCATCTTGCAAGGGTCCCAGATTATTTATGGATTTCAGAAGATGGAATGACCATGCAGGTGTGTGTGTGTGTGTGTGTGTATTATTACTTCTATTACTTATGGAGTACATTCATTAAATAACTTTTGTATCAATACATTGAAGACTTTTGGTAGCCAAGTATGGGATACTAGTTTTGCCATTCAAGCTTTGCTTGCCACCAACCTAATTGAGGAAATCGGTCCTGCACTTGCAAAAGGACATGATTTTATCAAGAAATCTCAGGTATGCTTAATTTTGATGACAAGCATATGACATAGTCACAATTCTTTCCTTCAAAATAAGGAAAGTAAAATCCCAAATGAACCAATCTAGTTAATGAGATATGTAAGGTCCCGTTTATTTATTAAATGTAAGTCCTTACAAGTTATAGTAGGCTATTAAGATTAGTACCCCTCATCTTTACAAAATCAGCTTGTAAGATGAGGAGTGCAACTCTTAATAAACCTTTGTCAGGCCTTAGCATTAATCTATGTCGAAATTTTGTTTTTCTCAATGGTAACCTTGTTTTTCTCAAGGACGTGATTTTCTCAATGAAACTTGTCAGGCCTAATAGGCCTTTGAACAATATGTGTGCTAGCTTTATCTTGCATTGAAACTGATACTCTTATTTCACAGGTTAGGGACAACCCTTCTGGAGATTTCAAGAGTATGTATCGTCATATTTCTAAAGGCTCGTGGACCTTCTCTGATCAAGACCAAGGATGGCAACTTTCTGATTGCACCGCAGAAGGATTGAAGGTAACTAACAACATAGGCTATAAACAATGTAATTTGATACTAAGCTTTCACAATCATGCCGAATTATAAGTTAATTAAGGTAAAATTATGTGTTGTTCCAGTGTTGTCTACATTTATCAATGTTGCCTCCAGAGATTGTGGGGGAAAAGATGGAACCAGAAAGGTTATATGATTCAGTCAATATCCTGTTGTCGCTTCAGGAAAGTACTATTCAATTATTTATCATAAACTTTTACAGTAATTAATTTATTAGTTAATTGCTACGTGATACAGAGTGGGTGCGTTTGATTCGCTAAAAGATGAAGGACAGGACAGAACAACTCAAGTTGTCCAGTGTTTGTTATGTAAAACTGTTTCAGGTACAAGACAAACTGGAGGCAAGGGACAGGACAAAAACTGATATTTTTGTCCCTCAGCAAACCACAACACAACTTTTTGTCTCACGTACAAGTTGTCTAAAATACCAAAATAACATTTCTTCCCCCAAAAATCGTATAAAACAATAAAATTATTCAATGTTATAAAAATTTGTCATGTGTTGTTCTGCCTTATGTTGTGCTGTTCTGTTTTGTACTGTCTGTCCAATACTTACTGTTTTGCAAACCAAACGTAGGGTTTTGTGATTTTGATCATTAATGTTTGATTTATTTGTGCTACCTAGTTTACTTTTGACACAACTTTATTTTTTAATTATTGCAGAGTAAAAATGGTGGATTGGCAGCTTGGGAGCCAGCAGGAGCTCCAAAATGGTTAGAAGTAAGTATTGTATTAATATGCACTCATTCATATATGAAAGTTAATAAACTAATTAGTTTTATTATTTATTTTCAGGTACTCAATCCCACAGAATTTTTTGTGGACATTGTAGTTGAACATGAATATGTTGAGTGCACTGCATCGGCAATTCAAGCTTTAATTTTGTTTAAGAAGCTATATCCAGGGCATAGGAAGAAAGAGATAGAGAATTTCATCGCCAATGCAGTTCGATTCCTTGAAGATACACAAATAGATGACGGTTCATGGTATGGAAACTGGGGAGTTTGCTTCACTTATGGTTGTTGGTTTGCTCTTGGTGGTTTAGCAGCTGCTGGCAAGACTTATACCAATTGTGCTGCGATTCGCAAGACTGTTAAATTTCTTCTCAGAATACAGGGAAAAGATGGTGGGTGGGGGGAGAGCTATCTTTCATGCCCAAAAAAGGTTCAAATATAATTTAGTAATTATTACTAATTAATTACCAATATAATTAACAGTGATAATGTCTTACTAAATAGTGATATTCCAGATATATGTACCTCTTGAAGGAAGCCGGTCAAATGTTATACAAACTGCATGGGCTCTTATGGCTTTAATTCATGCTGGACAGGTTAGCTTTTAATATTTCTGTGTATGATTAATTGATTATAGACCCACTTCATCATGAAATCAAAGTCAAAATATCTTATTCATGACCATATGATATAATTGCCAATGAATCTTAAAAAAGGTTTTATTTGTCTTCCTTTTCTAATCCTTATCATGTACAGGCAGAGAGAGAGCATACTCCTCTTCACCGTGCTGCAAAATTGCTCATCAATTCCCAGTTGGAAGAAGGCAATTGGCCCCAACAGGTTCATCTCAATTTTTTAATATGAAATAATATGGCTCTTATTTATGCATTTTGACTTTGTTGTCCTACCTATTTATTGCAGGATATCTCAGGAGCATTCATGAAAAATTGTATGTTACATTACCCAATGTATAGAGATATTTTCCCATTGTGGGCTCTAGCCGAGTATAGTAGACGAGTTCCATTGCCTTCCACTGTCACTGCAGTTTAAAGAATCATCATCATATCAAGTTGGGCAGTTAATTTTTCTTTCATGCTGGCTTATGTTTGCCGTAGGGATATATACAACATTCATTTTTTTTTTTATCGAGTGATTCATTACTACATATTCACCACATAAGGGTTAATAAGTGGAAGATTTGAACCAACCAAGGGCGGATGCACACTAAGGCTATGTGTGCACATGCCTTTTCCTTCTTTTTTTTTTAAAAAATAATAGATATAACACAAAAGAACAAGTCGGTAAATGAGTAAACTATCTCTTTTACGGTGTGTTTTATGTTTGAATCCCACAAATTCATTTGCAGCTTTTGAGGTGAACAAATTATTGAGGATGAATAAGTTTTATCCAAATAAAAAAAAAAGGGCAACTCGGTCTAAGTTTTATCCAAATGATTTACAAATATTTGATTTGACCTAAATTTTGCTAAGTTGAAAGGGATTTCAGATCTTTGTGCAAAACTTGTGGAAACAAATAAATGCAACACATTTGCTATGGTTTATTAACTTTTGAAGTTGACTTTGCTCTTGTCGGTAACAACTCGAGTGTTGAACGTGTTTTTTCACTGTAATGTATTGTATCAAACAATGTTATTTCTTATTTTTAATATAGTTTGCATTATTGTTTCTTTGAAAATTTAGCCCCATATGTATCAAAAGTCTGGATCCACCCCTCGAACCAACACATGCATATTACATGCAATGTTATGTTCACTAGGACAATGATATATACAAAATTCAAGTATAGGTAGAATATTTACATGATTTTTAATGCAATATTCTTCTTTCTTTTTAAGGAGGATATTCTTATTCTTATTTCCTTCTATAAATTCCTGTTTTCATATTTTTAATTATCAGAATCATCGTTTAAACCACATTTTCATAACTGGATGAGTCATATTTTTTGTTCGGACGATACCTCTTTCAATGCTTGATATGTTACCAATCAAAGCACTAAATGTTATTCTATTCTTGGATTTTGATCTCTTCTTTCCACAATATGCTTTACCCTTGTTTCGCCTAAGATATTGACTCTCTTTCACATACAAATCGTCGTCTTGAGTTCTTTCCTCTGATTTTTTTCTCCTTTAGAATGATACAAGAATGTAGCATTAATTTCATCGATGTTGATAATGTCTTTCTCGTTGGTAATAGTAGCCACCAAGTGGTCGTAAGAACCTGGGAACGAGCATAACAAAATAATTACCTTGTCTTTGTCATCGATCTTCACCCCCAAGCCTCACCAGATCGGTGATCGTGTTATTGAAGACATTAACATGTTGCCAATCAGGTCATTCCTACGTCTTTCGGTTGTATAGTCACTGCTTCACAAATAGTTTGTTTATCAGCGTCTTGGACATATACCGACTATTCAATTTATCCCAAACCTCCTTCAGAGTTGTTAGGTCTAGGATATGATACATCACCTAGTGTGAACCACATGATCACATCAATCATGTGGCCTTCTTTATCATCTCTCCCTAAGTGGTATCCTATATGTTGGTTGGTTGGTTTCATCTTACACGTCACCTTATGTAAACTTTATAGAAAACAGTGGTTTAGACTGTTTATGAGATGACTTGAGAATGATCACTAGAGTGATATTTATAGCCCTTCATTGGCCTAATTCTACATGACTTAAGCCCTAAGCAAGAGGGG
The DNA here is from genome assembly GCA_958299785.1 of Medicago lupulina. Lineage (NCBI taxonomy): Eukaryota > Viridiplantae > Streptophyta > Magnoliopsida > Fabales > Fabaceae > Medicago > Medicago lupulina. The sequence continues at coordinate 69,310,389 of OY283142.1, read as the reverse complement.
TCTTTGAGTCTTTTCACAGGTTTCTAGAAGCTTCTAGGAAGCTGTTGAGGCGGCACCCCATAAGGGACGAGCCTAGGCCTCAGGAGCTCTCACGAGGGCGTTTTGGCCTTTGTGGAGGGTGTATGAGCCCTTAAGAAGGGCATATGTGCCCTCAGGGAGATATTAACGGTCCAACAATAAACCAAAATTACTTTTTCAGTCGAACTTTCTTGCCTTGAATTTCGCACCAGAGTTAACCATCATTTGATAATAATTGTTAGAACATCAACTAGTAACATAAGAATAAAGAAACAAGATAGCGTTAAAATTTTAGGGACCTCATTGATGCACATGATACGATAGAGATGAGATATGAAATAAAGCAAGATAAAATTTGAAAAGATATATACATGACAATAACTTACTCTAGCATGTATTTGATGCACACAAGATAACAAATATTATCATATTATTTTTCTTTCAAAAAAAAAATATTATCATATTATTTTATCGTATCATGTATTTTATGCATACCGCATATCGACATTAATTTTTTATAAATTAATAAAATAGTATTTAAGTAATTAATATTTTTAAATAATGTAAAAATATTCATATTCATTGAAATCCTTAAAAAAAAAAATTAACTTTTAAAAAAAAGTATCATGAGTAACTAAATAGTTATATGAAATATGTTAAATATGATCAATAAGGGTATGCTTTTTCAAAAAGGATAAGTAAATGCATGATACATATTATTCATACGTAAATGATAAAACTAACATGGAGAGAAAATTATATTTTATTTGTTAAAAAATTATATTAATAATCATATTTTTGTAATTTTGATAATTATTTTGTTTTTCTAGTACAAAAAAATTATTTTATTTTAAAATGTTCTAATTGTAATATTTAATTAATTTTTTAATATTAGTACTTTTTAAATATAAAAATATGATGATATACATTTTAGTATTAATTCATCACATCTTGTTGGCTATCAAATATTGAATTAAGACAAGATATCATATAGTTATAAGATTTTGTCTTCTTTTTTGACAAATAATATTTTTTGAAAAATATTTTGTCTCTTATAATGGATTGAATTTGAGTGAATTTAATTAATGTCTTAGCAAATTAAGTTGATTTCGTTTTTTTGAACTAGTTTAGGAACTTTGACTAATAACAAATAAAAATATTAGAAACATAATAAGAATAATAAAATAAAAGTAGTAATAACGTGGGTGTATAGTATAAGACAAGTAGCCAATAAGAATGAAGTGATTATTACATGGCGCAATGTCATTGAATAATATTGACAGCTTAACAATATATGACACGTTAATTAATCAATTAATTAAGTAAACTCAAAACTGAAGAAGAAGAAGAAGAGTAGTTCGTAAAAAAGAGAAGGTACGAACACGAAGGAGAAAGAGAAGAAGAAGAAGTGTCTCAAAGCTAATTTGAAAACCGTAAGCATTATTAGATCTATTTGTTCTCCAATTTCATTTTAATTTTAAATGCCGATGCATATAGATCTATCTACGTGATTTCGAAATGTCGTTATTAAATACGATCTATTATGTTTGATTCATGCTCAGGTTTTAGTTGAATTGAAAGTGAGGAAGAAGAAGAAGGAGGATTTGATTGTATTAAAAAGGGAATTCAAAATTCAGCGACCAGGTTCAGGGGGTGACTTACCACCCCAAGGAGGTGAGTATAGCCCTTTTCCAGTTGCACGGAGAGTCAATTCAACTCATACCATCATGATGGATGAAGATATGGAGAGTGGCACTTACCATGATAGGCCCAGAACTTTCCCTAACATGCGTTCTAAACCTTACACCCCTCTGGTAACTATTTCCCCTTCTTCCAATATAATATAATGTCTCATTCATTTTACATTTTTCTCAAATCATCTTTCTTTCTGCAGATATTTCGTATTCTACTCGCTATAAATGTCCGTGTCCTCTTCATTCTTTTACTGCTCGCCTTTGGAGCTATCTTTTACATGGGTGCCAGTACATCTCCAATTATTGTCTTTGTCATCACCATTTGTATTCTCAGCTTCCTTGTCGCCATATATCTTATGAAGTGGGTGCTCGCTAAAGACGAGGGTCCCCCTGAAATGGTTCAGGTATATATTAGTGGTTTAACATGATAACAATTTCAATTGTAGATGTAGATTATAGTCTTTCATGATGACTGTTTGATTATATATATAATTTGGATTCTTTTCTTGTCCTGACCTTATCATATTACTTTCTAGATAGCTGATGCTATACGAGATGGAGCTGAAGGATTTATCCGCACACAGTATGGAACTATATCCAAGATGGCTATGTTGCTTGCTTTTGTCATTCTTTTCATATATTTGTTTCGCAGCCCAACTCCTCAACAGGAAGCTTCTGGCATGGGAAGGTAACTTCACACTTATATAGGCCATTTATTCTTTATTAAACTTTTTACACGTTCTCATCTCTCACATACATTCTATTTCAGGACAACATCTGCATACATCACTGTAGCTTCTTTCCTTTTAGGTGCCCTTTGTTCAGGTTTTGCTGGATATGTAGGGATGTGGGTGTCAGTTCGTGCCAATGTCAGAGTCTCTAGTGCTGCGAGACGGTCTTCAAGAGAGGCATTGCAGGTTAGCTGTCATTAGTTCACTATCAGTGTCTGCAAAAAATATGAACAGTTCACTATTCCTATATTAACTGAAAGAAAGTTCTACAGATAGCTACTCGAGCAGGTGGTTTATCAGCTCTTATTGTTGTTGGTATGGCTGTAATTGGTATAGCAGTCCTCTATGCAACATTTTATGTTTGGCTGGGAGTGGGCACACCTGGTTCAATGAAGGTCACTGATTGTATGTGCAGACTTCTCCCTGAACTTATTTATTATAATGAATGGAAAATTTCTTTTTAAAATGTTTGAAGTTTAGATGTTGTTATCAATAACATATATGAGTGTTACTATGTTTCATTGGTTCCAAACTATTTTTCCATTTGGTAAGTGTGTATGATTTGGTGATTTTTTATCTGTGTATGGATATGATTGTGGTCACGAATGATTTCTAGATGTACTGAAAAATCCAAAAGATGTATGTCATTTTCACCCCTAAATGTCCAGTTTTATCATAGTTAGCTGAAGTGGGTATATTCGACTTTAGCCTGAAATGAATTGCAGCTGATTTGACTGCACCATGATTTTGTCTTTACTGTTAGGGATGAGAGCATTACCTGCATCTTTTGGCTTTTATTCTCTCTCTCTCTCTCTCTCTCTCTCTTTGATTTTTAAACATTTTTTTCTTTTCCGTCAGTGCCTCTTCTCCTAGTTGGATATGGATTTGGTGCCTCCTTTGTCGCACTGTTTGCTCAGTTGGGTGGCGGAATATATACTAAAGCAGCTGATGTTGGGGCAGACCTTGTTGGAAAAGTAGAACAGGGAATACCTGAAGATGACCCTAGGAATCCTGCTGTTATTGCTGACCTGGTAATTGTTCAATTGTTGTTTACTACATTTGGAAGGGTCCACACTCTGCACATTCAAATTGATGCTTATGTCAATCCAGGGTTTTGGTAGATTACTACTTGTTTTTCTCAGGGCCGTACGATAGTTCGTTAAATTTTAAAATCAAAATAAGGTTATAAGTAACAGAAACAGTATATCTACTTACTATTGTTCTTGTTTAAATTACATTGATGTTTTACATGGTCATATTTAAAGGTGTTGATGTTAGACGGGTTGGCTTTTACTCTGATTTAATATACTTGAAGGTTTTCTCTGATTTTAATTCCTAAGACCTAGATATTTGCATTTGTTGTTTTGTGGAAGAAGCTTATGGGATTTATCACTTCTATGGTCATTGTTATGGTTTTGTTAAACTATTTAATAACCAGAGAAGAAAGTATGTGATAGAAATTGGTATCTATATTGGTAAATTTAGGGAAAAAAAACAATTTTATTATAATTAAATCCTGCAATTCTGTATTAAAATAGAGGAATGGTGGAATTACAGAATATCACACAAGAAACTGACTTAGGCACTAAGAACAGATTGGTCTGTGGTTACCAGAAAATTCCCTTCCAAGAATGAGAGTTATAACCATGCAATAACTATCCAAATCACCACTTTCCTCTTTCCTTTCTCAATTTATTCATAAAAATAAATAAAATAACTGGCAAATAATAAAAACATAACTGCCATAATAAGAAGTTTAACAGTATGGTACATAATAACAAACTTATTGGAGATATTTTTATTTCAATATATCTTAAATTTAAGAACTCTAATATTAAGCTTCAAGCCAAGAATATTGAAGATATTATGAAAATTTTATGAACATCATTAAACAGTTGATATACATACACGGAAATTTTGTAAAATTGTTTCATACTCATAAAATTATAAACATAAGTCAAATGAAAAGAACTGTTTGCTGTTTATAATTTCTGTGGCCTTTGTGTTTGCTTCTTTCTGTCTTTACCCCCCCAGTCCTCTACTTCCAGTGGTATCATAATGATTATGGTTTGATTCTAAGGTCGGAGACAATGTGGGAGATTGTGCTGCTAGAGGTGCTGATCTTTTTGAAAGCATCGCAGCTGAAATAATCAGTGCCATGATACTAGGGGGAACAATGGCACAACGCTGTAAAATCGAAGGCAAGTACCCAGTTACTCCATATTGTCTCTTTATTGCTTTCTTTTTGGTTTTCATTGAGTTGTATGCATAATTTGATGTTTTTTCTTCTGATTCAGATCCATCTGGCTTCATCTTGTTTCCTCTTGTTGTTCACTCATTTGATCTGGTAGTTTCATCTGTGGGAATATTTTCTATTCGGGGTACACGTGAATCTGGAGTAATGACTACCCTTGAAGATCCTATGGCAATTCTTCAGAAAGGATATTCTGTTACAATAGTTTTAGCTGTTCTGGCATTTGGTCTGGTAATAGTTAATCTTCATTTATGATATTTAAATTTGGCTTTTCTAAGTTATCTGGGTTGGCCAAGTATACTGTGTTGTATTAGATGTAATTTGTTTGTCATTGAAATTGAAATATGCAATTTCTGTTTAGGATTGCACCACAAAATATCTTCAACCTATCCAAATTATTTCACACCTTCTATTGCTCTCATTGTTTAAATTTAATTACTCTGCAGTCTACCCGGTGGTTACTTTATGTTGAGCAAGCACCTTCAGCATGGTTCAATTTTGCTTTGTGCGGGTTGATTGGTATTATCACAGCGTACATTTTTGTCTGGATCACCAAGTATTATACTGACTACAAGCATGAGCCTGTGCGCACATTAGCCCTTTCTAGCTCTACTGGCCATGGGACTAACATAATTGCTGGGGTTAGTTTGGGGCTGGAATCTACTGGTCTTCCAGTCCTTGTCATCAGTGTGGCGATTGTCTCAGCCTACTGGCTGGGCCAGACTGCTGGACTAATAGATGAAACAGGAAACCCAACTGGTGGGCTGTTTGGCACAGCTGTAGCAACAATGGGAATGCTTAGCACTGCTGCCTATATTCTTACAATGGATATGTTTGGCCCGATAGCTGATAATGCTGGAGGAATTGTAGAAATGAGTCAGCAGGTAGTTCTTGTCAGAACAAATATTTTCCATATTGTTATATTTGAGATTTCTCATGGTACGTATACTGACATTACCTTTTATCAGCCTGAAAGTGTTCGAGAGATCACTGATGTCCTTGATGCCGTGGGTAACACAACCAAAGCCACCACCAAAGGATTTGCCATTGGTTCTGCTGCGCTTGCCTCTTTCCTTCTGTTTAGTGCTTACATGGATGAGGTTTCTTCATTTTCTCGTGAACCTTTTAAACAGGTGTGCAGAACTGGCCCCCATCTTATTAGGCTATTAAAGTTAATGCAATTGAGGGAAAATGAGAGGAAGTGTGATTTGAGTCTGAAAACATGATTATTGCAGGTTGATATTGCCATTCCAGAAGTTTTCGTTGGTGGGTTGCTGGGTGCCATGCTTATATTTGTCTTTAGTGCTTGGGCTTGTGCTGCTGTTGGCCGAACTGCACAGGAGGTTGTTAATGAAGTAAGAAGGCAGTTCATTGAGAGGCCTGGTATAATGGTGGGTTTAAGTTTGTAAAGTAATGTTGACTATGTTAGTTATGTTTTGAATCTCTTTTTTTTCTTCTGTTAATGACTTAATGCTTTCTACAGGATTACAAGGAGAAACCGGATTATGCTCGCTGTGTTGCAATTGTAGCATCTGCATCATTAAGAGAGATGATAAAACCTGGTGCTTTGGCAATCATTTCACCTATTGTAGTTGGTGAGTCTACTTCTGTTTTTTAATTTCGTTTGCATATATATTATTACTAGTGAAACATGTGGGGGAAATTCAACATTTATACAAGTTTTGGGTTGTACCATAATCATCACATTAGATGCAAATGAATATTTGTGGCTATTTCAGGAACAGATAAAATAACTATATATTGTGTTAAATTTCTAGAGGCAGAAATTTTTAAAATGTTTCAGCATGTGTTCATGAAAGATAGTATACTACCTCACAATCCTCAAGTCAATGAATTATGAACAAGTTTTGGAGTTCCTATCTCTCTTATCTCCGAGTCTTTCTATTTATCTAGTTTGATTTCTTGATTATGAACTCTTCAGGCTTTCCTTGTAATTGTTCCACATTCCACTGGTACATTGTTAATAGCAGTTGTATACTCCTTTTGGCATTGAAGAGATCTATAAACTAATTACTATTTTTAGTTGTACCTGATTATCAAAACTTTATTGATATGCTTTTCCTTGTTGCATTTGGGCGAACTGTTTGTATATTTGAGAAATATTTGAATGAATTTGTTGCATTGTTTTTTGTGTTCTCTCTAATTCTGTCACTGCTAAAGTTCTTGGACCAACTTTATGGAAAATGCCTTAGATATCAGCCAACTGTTTCTTCATTCTTTTTCATTTTTCTACGACCTGGTTGCTGATTGGTGATCTGTTAATCGTATATTTTTGTTATGGATATTTTTATGTCATACTTAGGTTTGTTACATTTTATTTTATCACTTGCAGGTTTTGTATTCCGAATTTTGGGCTACTATACAGGGCAACCCTTACTCGGGGCTAAAGTTGTGGCTGCTTTGCTGATGTTTGCAACAGTGTCTGGTATTCTTATGGCACTTTTTCTGAACACAGCTGGTGGTGCCTGGGATAATGCAAAGAAGTACATAGAGACCGGAGCTCTTGGAGGCAAGGGAAGTGATGCTCACAAAGCAGCAATAACAGGAGACACGTAAGTAACTTTGTATGCTATCTTTGTTGTACAATTATGACATTAACATACCTATGACAAATTAGGAGTAATATAGCCTGTGTTTGGATAAGCGTTTGGCAATCCTATACCACTTCCCAATGCATGGTTGCCGTGAAAATTTTGATGCTAGTATATTAAGCTTCTGAGTTGCCGTGGTTTTAAACGTGATTTTGTCCAAATACGACGCCAATCCAAACATACAATTAGTGGTAATAGGTTGTTCTGCGGGTCCCTTATAACAAATAGGTTTGTTTGCATATGGAACGTTTTTCACTTGCTTTTGAGTTTCATCACTAATCTTTTCACTATTCAGCTTTTGTGGCCGGTGTTTATTATAATATACCTGTGACATGTTCTGTTTTTCTAGCAAGTACAATTCTTTTAACAAGTACGAAACTTTTTATTTATTTTACAGAGTGGGAGACCCATTCAAAGACACAGCTGGTCCTTCACTTCATGTCCTTATAAAGATGCTCTCAACGATTACATTGGTAATGGCTCCCATCTTCCTGTGAGAGCTGTTGATATCTCTATTGCGGCCTCTAAAAAGCATACTTTTGCTTATTTGATTTTGATATTTTTGGGAGTATAGAGATAGGTTGTATGAATCTAAGATGTACATCGACGAGCCTGATTTATAGTGACATTGAGTTTTCTTGTTCTTGATCAGAATAAGAGATGTTAGTTGACCCAACAAATGGCAAATATAGATAATGTCGTCCATATTTTTGGTCTATTTAAATTATGTGTTCCTATGCGCTGCTCACCAAGACCTAAATTAAATGGTGCTAAATTAAATATAGGAATGGGTGCTCTAGAGATCAAGGTTTTTTTTTTAAAATAAAAAAGTTGCCATTGTTACTAGTCACCACGACATATTGCTTTGTGAATAGCTGATACTTTACATCATTGAAGCAAACAAGCACGATTATTTCATCAAATCATTCAAAAGGATAACCTATTCACAAAAGCAATATATAATGAGTGCATGAGTAAGAACCGTTACCCTCTATATAAGTATATTATAGGAGCATGCGAATTGATAAAAGATGTCGCACCAAAAGCATTGCACGAAGATAACGCAGCATGTATTAAACAAGTTAAAGATGGCTATTTAAAAGTTGATGGTTCTAAACACATTTTACCAAAAAATTTGTTGCCATAACTAGTGTTTTTGGATGGGGCTACCAAGCCCGGATACTCCAAACACGGAGACGTATCCGCATCGAATACGTATCGGATACTGATACTCCATGGATACTCTCGAATATGTACACACGAAGTATCGAAATTAATTATTTTAATTTTTTTAAAAAATATTTTATCAGATACTTGTAGGATACATCATACACAAGGATACTTATAAGAAACTTCACATATACGTATTATAAAAAAGATGAAGGGTAAAAAAGTGAGATAATGTTGTGAAAATTCAGTAGAGATATATATGATTCAATTTTAGATATGCATCGGTAAAATTGTTTCTGAATGAACCACTTAAAATTATACTTATTGTCGATGAAGGTAACGAGAGAGGAGATTTAATTAATCAACATTAGACAAAATTTGTGTTGAGTTCTTTTAACGATGCTTCTATTGATATCCAAACATATGAATGAAAATATAATATGATCTATATGAAAACTTAACATTTTTTTATTTAGATCATGTGTTATTTTTTAAAAATTGTGACTTTTATAATAATATAATAATGAAGAGTAATTTATGTTTGTTTTATTCAAGTATTTTAAATGCATATAAGTTTTAGTATAAAATTTTTGTTGACATACCTTAGCCGTATCGTATCCTGAATTATAAAATTCACGTATTTGCGTACCCGTATTGTATTGTACCTGCACCCGTATCCAGGCTTCATAGATAGATAGGGTGATTAAAAATTCTAGAAAAATTAGAATTTTAGCAATTCAAATGCTTCAATTGAAATGTCATCATTTTTTAAAAAAAAAATCGTTAGGATAGAGCAATTTCAAAATGAAATCAGGGACCAATTTGCAAATTTTGAAGATTTTTGGTGACCAATTTACAATTTTTTGAAAATTTACAGCAACCAATTTGTAAAATTTGAAAAATATAGGGACAAATTTGCATATATGAAAGAATTATAAGGACTAATTTATGATTCACACGTATATAATGAATTTCAAATTCTTAACTTTTAGATGGTAATTGAAATTTCCAAATTCAGTTCACAATATACTTCGTAAAATTTATTCATTTTGAAAATTCTCCAAATTTATTATCCAAATATTAAAAAATTTAAACCACCCTAAAAAATTACATTACCTTTCATCCAAATACACTCTAAAAGAAGGTTAGTTGTATGATGTACAAGTGAGATAAGTCTTGCATCATACATGATTTCCACTATTGCATCAATAAATTCCACCGTTGTATACATAATATATGATAAAACGTATTGATCTAATGGTGGAGAACACACTTGTGTTTTGTCGTGTCGTGGAGCAATACTATTCTATGTGCATATTAGACAAAGTCCTAAAAGAAATGTAATGTTGATATCTCCTGGATTCATTTAACTGTATTTGTATTATTAAAAAAAATAAGTATAGTTTGTTACAATATGAAAGTGTAAAATATTTATTATTTATATCTATAATTTTAATCAAAATTTTATAAAAACTATTGTTTGTGATTTATACCTATTATCACACTAAGAAAGCGGATAGACGGACACAGAATGCCCGTCTGAACGCTAGCTATAAATAATTTTTTTATAAAATTTTGATTAAAATTATATCTATAGATGTTTGTGACTTGTAAATATAACAAACTATGGTTTTCTTCTTCTTTTTTTTTTTGAAAAGTTTGTCAGTAACAAACTATATATGTTTATCTTTTACCAAAAATATAACAAATATAATAAAAATTCTTATCTTTTTCAATTTTGAAAATTTTGTTAGTAACAAACTATGTTTATCTTTTACCAAGAATATAAAAAATAAAATAAAAAATCTTATCTTTTTCAATAACATCAACAATAAAATATTTTTAAAGACAAATTTATTTAAGAATATAACTGAAATAATGAAAATTTTAACTCAAAAAATCCTATGTATTCTCTTATTAGTTATTATATATTGTTCAATTGTTCAATATATCTATCTTATTTTCTCTCTCTCCTCAACCAAAAATCTATTTTATGAGAAAACTATCCAAAAAATCCCCTATAATATATATTTATATAGTGTTATAGATTAGTTTAATCTTTTGTAACGTGCATTATAAGTTTTATTTATGTAGCATTCTCCTTCTTTCCTTGCCTCGTTTCTGTGGTCTGTACATTCACCACCGAAATTCTAATTTTGGTTTCTCAGCAAATCGTCCTCCTCCTCCTGTCATGAAGAAAGGTAATGGTAAATCTTAAGAAGCTTTAATGGTTATGATGATGATGATATACCTGAAACTGTGTTTACGGCTGTTTTTACTTGTTCACAAGCATTGGATTATGCTTCAATTTTGTTTAAAACAACATGCATGCTAATGCTTGATACCATTCCACTCTTGTGTTGGGTCCTATTCTCTTTTCATGCTAAAACTCTAATTGCTTCTTGCTTTTTTTCTTACCTGACTGACTAGCATAAGAAATACTATAATATCATCCTACTTTAGCGTTACAGTCGTAGGAATATAAAAGAGCAAGCCGGCAAATTAGTCTCTGACTATCAGGTTTATGAAATTATGAATATTTAAAAAAGATCACTGGCTCTGTCAAATTTTACTCATATTAATCCTTCTGAAAACATATTAGGGACTAAATTGATAGCAAGTAGTTAAAGATAGGGACCAAATTGATAGTAAGTTATTAAAATATAGGGAGCTAATTGATAGTAAGTGGTTAAATTCAGAAACCAACTTAACAGTTTGTTAGTACCGTGAACCTTTTTGAAATTCATAATATCACACACCATTTAAGAGGGTGTTACAAAGTCAGATTAATTTGGTGGTTTGCTCGAATATAAATTGATTCTACTTCAATGTTGTAACCTAATGATGTTTGATTCACCTTCGTAGCAGCCAACCCCTCACCCAGCGGGATAAGGTGCCATGTTTGGCATATACTTCTCTTTACCTTGTAAAATTTATTATTTTTTTTAACTACTTTTCTGCTCATTCATATTTTGTTTTGTTTTCTCTCCACAGCAGGTGATACATATGGAAGTGTTTTCAAGCCTGTAGCCGAAGAAACTCAAGATAGAAAACAGGCCAAAGTTATGGTTGAGGACAAAAAGAAAAAGCATGATTCACAACACTCTGCTGTGCCTTATAAGCCGAGTGATGGGAACCTCCGGTCGCCTATTTGCTGCATCATAGGTGGTGTCAACACTGGCAAAACCAAGCTTCTGGGTGGTATTCGAGGTAACAATTTTCAATAAGGCAGTATCGACCAACAGATTGGCGCAACATACTTTCCTACCCATGGAAGTAGTCGTCTACTAGTTATTGATGCCGCAGGCCACAAATCATTCAATAACTCAATTTCTTGGGGTTCAGGTCTGTGATATTGCAATTTTGGTTGTTGATATTATGCATGGCTTAGACCCACAAACCGTAGAGTCATTCCATCTATTAAAAACAAGGAACACACAATTCATTGTTGCATTGAATAAGGTGAGTCAATATTCCACTTTTATGACCCGCTGCTTTCAAATTCCAATATTTGTTCTTTACATGTTACTCAGTTTTGTCACATGGTTCTTGCAACATTGCAGGTGGACAGGATTTGTGCCTGGCAAACATGTCGTAATGCTCCAATTCGTGAAGCATTGACGCAGCAGCATGGGAGTGCTAAATATGAGTTTCGTAGGAGGGTCACTAAGGTAGTACAAAACATTTTTTTTTCTAAGTTGTGACAGATTGTTTTTGTTCATGTTTGCATTGCTAATTTTTCTCCTTTTATTTCTAGATTGTTTCTCAGTTCAAGATACTCGGCGTAAATACTCAATTGTATTATGAAAACAAAACAATGGGAGAAACATTCAACATTGTGCCAACTGTGCAATAAGGTAACATTGTGCCACAACACTCTTTCACTGCCACTCTGTCTGTGCTCTACATGAAATCATCCAAACTATGATAATTTGGCAGGAGCAAAGGGTGAATGCCAAATCTTTGTTTTCAGGAAAAAACCATAACTATAGCGTTGTTTTAGTATTTGATATTTCAGTGGTGAAGGAATCCCGGACATGTTATTTCTATAGTTTCAGTGGACCAAAAAGACGATGATTGAGAAATTTATGTACAATGAAGATGTGCAGGTTAGTCTTATTTTCACATGATATTTAAGTGGTTGAACTCTTGAATGCTTCTTGATCGTTTAACAATAGCGACTTATCTGTTATTTGAGTGTGGTTACCAGTGTACTGTTTTGGAAGTCAAGGTTATTGAAGGCTATGGAACTACTATTGATGTTGTTTTAGTTAATGGTGTTCTTCATGAAGGATATCCAGGGCCGGCCCTAGGCATAGGCCGGGAGTGCGACGGCCTAGGGCCCATGCCTGTAGGGGGCCCTAAAATTTTTTTATCTGCGGAGGTGTATATAGCAAGAACTGGAATTTTTTGGGATGTATATAGTAAAATATATCAACAGACAGGCCCGCAACATTGACATTGAAGACTGGGCTTATTTTTTTGGCCCTTTTGATGCAATTTGTTGTATATATCCTATATAAAACAAAGCTTTCTATTCACACCCTCCCAAATAAAACCTTTGTTCATAATAATGTGCCAAGAAATTTGTGATATTTTTTGGGGCCCTTTGTTCATAATAATGTGTCTCACTAATATTAAAAATATTTGTGATATTTATTATCTAGAAAATTGGGAGAATCTTCACAACTAAACAAATTATATTTTAGTTGAAAATGGATCTACTAGAAAAATTTCAGTCTACTTCGCATGAACAATTGTTCTCTAATTCTATGGTATTTTGTTTAGTTTTGGTTTCTATGGAGTATTTGATTGATTTGAAGATGTTGCCTAAAAAAACTTTTATCCTGTAGTGAAAAGCGAAGAAAAAAACGAAATGAACCGTTAATAAAATCATAACAAGAAACTAAAAAAGATTATGATGTATTATGTAAGTGGCCTTTTTATCAAACTATGCCTAAGGCCCCAAAAATGCTAGGAACGGCTCTGAGGATATCAAATAGTTGTATCTGGAATGAAGGCAAGCATCTCAGGTTCTAACTACATCTGTTCATACTTGCTTTTTCTGCCTCTGACTAATAAAGTTTATAATATAGGGTCCAATTGTTACCACAATCCAAGCTTTATTGAGACCTCATCCAGTGAAGGAACTGCTATTTCTTTTGCATTTGATTAATTTATTTTACCATCAAATTTGTTGCTTCATAGGAAAACAATATAACCTTGGTCCATAACTATCTAGTCAGTGTACATGTGGACCAGATTGGTCTTGGTTGATATTATTGTTATTGATTGGTACTAAAGTATGTTTTGGGTAGGAAAATGGCTTTAAGAAATTTGAACGAGCGCAAATAATAATAACAAGTGTTGGAAACATATATAGGACATGACTGTGAGATTCTTAACATTATATATGCTTAACACGAATTATAACAAGTATAGTTCATTTTTACTGTCATTGGAAGGAATTTGGAACTATGTCGATTGAGGGGATGGGAAACTCCTTGAGGGGTCTTCGATTCCCATCACCATTATTTAGTGTGTTTCCAGCTAAGTAATGGTTGTCTTGTCTAATTTCAGGGATCATATATACATCACAAATCAAGAAGATTACTGCCCAGGTACTTGGTGGATATTGATTTGACTAGAGAGAGATGGGAATAGGTCAGGCCGGCCTACAGGGGCCTATGGCCTAGCCTACGATAGACCAGGTCAGGCCAGACTTTTTTCTTAAACAGAGAAGGCTTAAACTTTTTTAAAAGCCTATTTAGCTTAATAGGTCAGGCCACATGCCATTCAAAAAGCCTCCTAGGCCGGCCTATTTAAATAAATATGAATAATATTATTTATTATTATATTATATTTTGTACTTTGAATTAAGATAAAAATGTGTTAACTTTTCAGTAATTTAAGCTTATTAGTATACATTCATTTTTTGCATATTTAAATGTATTATTGTAAACTATAATTGAAATATGATATAATATATAGTCAAATTCCCTAAAACTCATGTTGATTATCAAAATATAGTTTAATCTAATTGATATATTAGTTCGCTAGTGTATTTAAACTTAGATCACATTGCTGATTGATTTAAAGATGTTCATATGAAATAGACTTTTAAATAGGCTAGCAAGTTGTATCAGACTTTCATAAGGCCAGACTCAGGCCTAAAAAGTAAGCCTATGACAGGCCGTAGGCCAGGATTAGGCCTTCAAAAAAATTGGTAGGCCAGGCTCAAGCTTTAGAAAGCCTAGCTCGGCCTAACCTATTTCCAACCCTAGATTTGACTTCTTTTTTGCCAGATTTTATTGAATCAAGCTTATAGTGTATTTTCTTTTAAATTAACATGAGTTATTAAATTGAGAGAATAAATGATAAGTTTTAAGCTATTGAAATTTGCTCATAAAAAAACTATAAAAGTTAGTAAAATTAAGATAAAAAATTAGTTTCAAGCTCATAAGAAAATGTCAATTATAGAACAAGTCTTTTTTTTTTTTTTTTTTTATCGATTGAACTTGTAGGACATAAGTTATCACTATAAATTAATTTATGGTGCCGCTAAATAGACCCTAAGTTACCAAGAAAACTTGAGTGGTAAAAAATGTATATTGTGGATAAAAAAGAAATCTAAATAATTGGAGTTGGAGGGGCATTTTAGTATTTTGAGAAAACCCAACCCTATCGGAGGTCTTATATATACATACTCTTTGAAACCCTAGAAATCAAAACCTTGGTGTTGGTTGCGGCGGAGAGAAAGAAGCTCAGCAAGATGGAACAAGTGCAATGCTTTGGCCGGAAGAAGAACGCCGTTGCAGTAACCCACTGCAAGAGAGGTCGCGGTCTGATCAAGATCAACGGCTGTCCAATCGAACTGGTTGAGCCTGAGATTCTTCGTTTCAAGGCATTCGAACCAATCCTCCTTCTCGGAAGACACCGTTTCGCCGGCGTTGATATGAGGATCCGTGTGAAGGGAGGAGGTCACACTTCTCAGATCTACGCCATTCGTCAGAGTATAGCTAAGGCTTTGGTTGCTTACTATCAGAAATTTGTTGATGAACAGAGTAAGAAAGAGATTAAGGATATTCTTGTTCGTTATGATCGTACTCTTCTTGTTGCTGATCCTAGACGCTGTGAGCCTAAGAAGTTTGGTGGTCGTGGTGCTCGTGCTAGGTTCCAGAAATCCTATCGTTAGATTTTATTGTCTTTCTTTCAGTTCGTTCTTGTTGGATTTCATATTTTCATGTTATTTGGTACTCTCTAAAATTGTTATGCACTTTGGTTGATGGTTGATTTTTAATGGAATTACTTTGGTTGATTTGATTTGTCTGAATGTTTTTTAATTTTATATTTATATATTCATTTTGATTTGATTGAATTGGTTGTTCTGTTTGAATTCAACTTGTGTGGTTTGAAGGATGTTACTAGGTCTGATTTGAATGCAATTGCGAAGTTGCGAATGTTATTACAGTATCACTGTATCAGTTTGAATGGATTGAGTGTTTGGTTTGGAGTATCTTAGTCTATAGGTTTATGGTTTACTTTAGTATGTTAGGGAATTTGGGTTGCCATTAAGCTATGTTAATGACTACTATAATACTATTTGTGTTGTTTTCTGCCATTTGGTCTTATGTGTTCCTAGCTATGCTAAGGTAAAAATCATGACTACTACAAACGTCGGTATGTTTTGAATTGAGAATCTTTATATACTCTAGAGGAACAAATAACTAGAGCATTGATGGTTCTATCTTGTCTTGAATAAACCTTCTCGATTTTATTTAGTGGAAACTACAAACCCTTTACCCTCTTAGTTCTATACCCATGCCACTTTTGTTTGTTTTCTCGTACCAATTTTGTTCCTGGTCAAATTGTCAGTATACATAGATAACTTATAAGGAAAAAGAATTATAACGGTTGTTAAAATTAACGTGTCCTCGTCTTTTCATGAATGCTGATTGATGGTAAGGTAAGTTTCGTCTTTGCGCTAATGCTGATTGATGGAATGGCAAGTTTGTCTTTTTGCTTTGTAATGTGTTTGTATGCTGTTATTTTCTGCGGATTTGGATCATTTCCCTGGATTTAAGAGGGATATTATCGAATTCCATCCAATTCCACTTCATTGTTGATTGTGTTAAAATCAAAACCGACATTGTTATATGATATGGGTGTTTAAGCATAATCTGATTGTAAGACTTGGTAAAAGCGTATACATATTGTTTTGTGAAGGTAAACTTGAAGAAGTACGTGCACATGTTTAAGAATTTGAGCTGAGTTTAGTTGTAGTTCAGGTTCAAACTCATTCTTTTGCAGGTTGCATGATTTGCAGTGACTAAGTGCTTATTTTTATGTGATGGGCTGAATCCCATTTTTAAGTACGTTGGTATAATCTATATCAATCACGAGAGCATTTTTTGCCTCATCTTGAATACCTGCCTACAACTAAATTCAAAACTTATTGCACGGACACATTTCTTCAACTACAACCCTTCAATACTAGGAGGATACAATACAGGGACATAATTTTTTGTGTGCCTTTGAACCCTGTTCTATATTCCGATTTGGAACTGTATTAATTTTTAGGGTCATTAAAAGAGCATTTGTCAATTTTCAAATAGAAAGATACACAATTTACAAGAGATGCATTTGTTAACATTTTGGATTTTCTGCAAATCTACTCCCAAATAAATTATTCAAACCCATAAAAAAGGGAAGAATTGATTACTATCGTATATTGTTGTTAGGGATGTAATCCATATGTGAGTAGCATGTATCGAGGGAGGAGTATAAAAGTGTCTGTTTAGTTAGCGATAAATGTTATTAATTAGTTGAAATCTTAGTTTTTCTTCTTTGTCTCAGTTCAAACCCAAGACCAATACTCTTTTCTTTAGCTTATATCAGTTGAGCTATCAAACCTCTAGCGAATGACAAGCTATCCAACCTCTAGTGAATGACAAATGTTATTAATTAGTTGTTATGTTAATTGTTTTATTTCGTATGAGTTTGAAACCAGGATCTCTTACTCTCTTTTTTTAACTCAAACTAGTTGAGTTATCCAACCTTCGGTGTTAGAATAGACTGTGATTTTTTTAAACAAATGATATTTTAAGAAAACTTGTAATTTTTTAAGCTCCATGGACTTGTAATTTTCAAAAAACTTTCTAAGAAGAATCTGATAACCTGGAAGCTGTTTCACAATATATAAATCTTGAAGAATCTAGTTCAGAGTTTTTCTCGGTTAAAATTCTCGAGAGCCTTGTTTTCCTCATCCATATCCTGTATATGTTTGATCATCAAGCCTATACTCTTCTCGGATACTCATGTAGAGTTTTCAACACCATTATTCTTGTAAATCATATCCCTATTAGGATTTAACTTATTCCTTACCGTACTTGTCTCTCTTCTCATTGTTCCGATTTCATTCTTCCTATTCATCGAACCAGCAAAACTGGGAGATCTTTTTTGAATCACGAGACGGAGTCTCTGACACTCGGCTTCTAACTTTGAGGCTTTCTGAGAACTCTCAAGATATTGTCTGTGTGATGCATCTGCATACTGACGACTATAGTCCATCTCCTCCTTTTGTATCTCAAGTTCCTTCTCCAACATGTGAAACTCATATCTTAGGAATGCATTTTCATTTTCTGTGGAATCTAACCTTGTTATCAGTGTCTTAAACCCTGCATCTGCTTCTTTTTTACATCTATGAAGCTCCCCGATAGATTCCTCTTTCGGGAATAAAGCATTAGTTAGACAAGTATTCTCAGCAGTTAAGTCATCTATCTTTTTGTTTGCTTCCCTTAGCATCTCTTCCAATTCTTTCTGAATCTTCTCATGCTCTTTTGATATTTTTGTAATGACAACACATGGAGTTTGCTCTTGTTCTTCTTCCACACAGCTTAGAGGCTGCAAAGGTTCCTACAATGTTTCATCTTTAGGAGTAACAATTTTAGCAGACACTTCTTTGTATAAATCTTCATCAGATTTTACTTCAACCGGAGAATCAATGAGGACTTTTTCCAACTTCTCGTTTAGACTTCTCGATGATCTTTTTGATCCACTTTCCTTATCTGTTGAAAGATCGTGTGCCTGATAAATGTAGTATTGTTTGTTAGTGTATTAATCAAATCAAACATTTCTCTAATGAATTCAGTTATAAAAGGAGAATTATGATTAACACATTGTCAAAACTTAGCAGAGAATAATGGCTCAATAAGTTTCTGGTTTGCACAAAACAAGAGAGTAATACGAAAATGTGTAATGTAAAAATGAGTGAAATAAAGCCGTAAGTACCTTATTTTCAATGCTTTGAGAAGGACTGACAACTTTGTCAGCTGCAAAGATTGTCTTCACCGTAGATTTTTTCCTCCAATGCCATGGCTTGTGATTCATGATTTCAAATTCTATTCAAGATCATAAAGTGAAAATTTCACGCTATTGTACAGTTATAAGATAATTTTCTTATATTGTTTGTTACTCTTTTGGTATCACACAACAACTTTTGCGAACCAAACACATTCAATATACAACACGGTTAATCTGAAATACCAATTAAGCAAAGAATATATACATGTACACCAGCAATATCTACAACATAAAATTTCTCACTCGATGGCCTAAGCTCCGAACCTCAATAACCAAAGTAGGCATTGCCCTAAGAACACGAAAATTTCAGACATGAAATGATAGAAAGAATAGTAGCTGCTGAGCTCATCATCTTTGGAAATACCACTCTTGTGGAGCAAGGTTTATTTACATTCCCAATCAAAGCCTCTACTCCCTTACTATCTTCTTAAAATCAACTTCCTCAGAAAATCAAAGCCTCCTTGTTTTTTACATTGTACAATTTTGCTCTGAAGTCATGTGTCTGGAGCATTAAGCATGACATGAGGGGTTTGCAATGCACTTTGTTTTTAATGCTTTTGCTTTATTTTTGTCAAATACATGCATCCCCCCCTAA